>JARHVA010007396.1:0-125000 GCA_037957365.1 Torreya grandis
CTTATCATGCTATTAAGTATGTTTCTACATTTCATAATTATATGCATTATAAGGACATCTCTTTATAATTTACCTTACAATAATTCTTATATTGATATGTAATGTGATTATGTTTCTAACCAATGTATGGATACTAATAATTGTAATGAATAATTTACACATATTTTTGAGATATATGGTTAAATGAGATCCATGAATACAATTTTTTAGTCTATAACCATTCCTAATAGCCAAGTAGTGTCAATGATGCATGGATTTGAAAACCTTTAAAATGAGTATCATCTAATTCTTGGTTGATCATGATGTTATACAAGGACAACCTATAGTGTGTAGAATATTTAATCAATCTTATCTGAGAGTATTTTTTATGTCTCAATTTAGTTTATTTGATGAACATTGAGATACAAGTACCCATCTTACACACTTTGTATCTTACCTTGGAAAAAATGAACATGATAGAATAATATTACTAAAGGCTTTCCACTGAAGCTTAAGAGGTCCTACCCTAGATTGGTTATAGAAACTATCTAGTGGATCTATATATTATTTCATAAAATTATAAGATAATTTATTGTCTCATTTCAATAGTGATAAAAGCCCTATGTTACTCTTAGATAACCTTCATAACCATTACCATGGTCACGATGAACACATGACAGATTACATTTTTATATTTAATAGTACATTACATTGATTGAGATATCAACGAATTGACTTAAATAATAAATATATTTAGGAAAGGTATTTTAACTCCACTTGGGGGAAAAACACTATCATGCCTATGGTTATTTTGAGTGATTTTAATAAGACATCATTTATTATGAAATTGATTTATTTTAATCACATTCACTTTCTTATAACATTAAAAATTACCAAAATTGAATAATATCAATCCTCCAAGGTGATTATCCACCTAAAAGTGAATATACATATAAGGAAACAAATAAATAACCACCATTCATAATCTCTACCCATGTTAGTAATAGTCAACCTAGAAAGTTTATAAGACTCAAGGATGAACCTAGTGCCATCTTACAAATTTTACTTTATATAAAGATAATATCATTACCTTATATAAATAATTTATTGGTACATAATTTAATGTAAGTGGGGGAAAGGTCCTTTTTAGTTATAATTGAATAAATACACATAAAGATTAAAATTATTGTGCATTAAAAAAAATTTATGGGCAATGGTGTAATTACATTTGAGAAATCTAATGAAACACTAGTTAGATTAATTTCTCCACTTTTATCTATTTCACAATTTAAACAAGCCTATGCATCCTTTGAAGTTTATAAGTGACCAAAAATCATTTAGGATTCCATAGAAGGTGGAAATAGGTAATAAATTATGGTTGATGACAAGGTAAAACACAATACATTAAAAAAATCATTAAATAGTTAGGGAATGATGAGAATGAATTATAACATACAAATACCCATGAGGGGTCATTATGGCGTAGTATTTTTTTTATTTTTTTGGGTCTATGGTAGTGGAATAATTATTTTTAATGGTACCTACCATTATGAATTTCAATGTTATAATTGGAAGATCATGGTTAAATAAAATGGAAGCAACATTAGATGGCATAAAAAAAATTATTTAATTTTATTTACAAGTATATTTAGTCACACTTAAATGAGATAAGGCATACATAAAATAACATGAGAAACATCCTAACATGGGTAAAATTACATATTTAATTAAATATATGTGTATTCCAAAGCAATGTAAGTTAAATATATGAGGAACATAAAGAAGTATTAGACACTCCTACTATACATGAAGAGTAAACAAAAAAATAAACTCGAATTTATATTAAGGAGTAAGTGTACTAAATAAATTATTTTAAGAGGATTAATTAAAATTATCTAATACAAATAAAACCATTTTTATTCATATAAGTTTAAAATTAAGTGTATTTACACATGATTCATCAATTCATGAGAAAATTTAGGGAAATCAATGTAATATAGTATGATCTTAAGATTTATTCATCTCATTCAATTTTAATGAATGTGATGAATTTATTAGATAATAAACATTAGGATTTACATGAAGCTTAAATGATATATCATTAAAATAAAATTATGATACAAGTCACTTCTTGCCCATGAAATGTGACATTTTTCCAATTGATATAGGACCTCCAATTGAGAATCCCATTGATGAGATTATAGAGTAGTTTCAATAAGTTTATTATACATAGATTATAATATTATTTATTTATCACCATCTCATGAGTTAATTCATTGATTTCATCTGATCTTCTATTTTGATATGGAGCTATACATATGATTTTGCTTTGATAATTATTCTAGCCCTTCGCTCTGATTTCATTATCATGTTTTTGGGTATTTGATTTCTTATTGCTTGTCATGGGTTGGATATTAATATTAAATATATTATGATGAAATATAAATATATATCCTTTAAAAATTTTTGATATTAGTTTAAATTATTTGAGATGTGTTTTAACTCAATGTCCCATATTATTTTACCACCTTTCCATATTGACTATGTTTTTTTTAATTTCTCCATGGCACACATTTTTACTATGTGATCACATATATTTATTCCTATATATATTATGACATATTCACACCATTTATTGAATATATGGACATGAAATTATTATCATTTATATTCTATAACACTTTGAGACATAATTTACCAAAAAAATAGAGACATCTCGTTTGCCTTCTTGACACTACTTTGTTATTACACTTGGTTCACAGTATGCATTAACATGTGCTATTCACTATTTGTATCTATATTATTATTTTATTTCATAGTTTTTACCATTATCATTTATTCATTTACTGATTCATTTATTTTTTATCATTATTTAAAAAAGTGAAAAAACATTCAAATATTCAAAAACATAAAACTAGGATGTATACATAAGTTACTTTGATGGTACACAGTTGATTAATGTAAATTTTCATACACATGGTGAGTTATGTATCCATGTTCTATGCCACCACATTTTTTCATAGTATACTTCACTTAGATGCAAGACATACAAGTTATACATGAGACACAGACATATAAATGCATGATATTTATCACACCCATGGGAAATAATTATACATTGGGGCCATGCCCATGCTTGGGGCATTCTGGTACACTTTTTAGTTTATTATTTTATATTCAGTTCCATTTATTTCATTAAATACTTACATTTTTATACATTTATTTATATTTTTCATATGTTTTATAGTGATATTTATTATTAATATCTTGATTTTACATTATATATGGTGACATTAATTGACTATGTAGACTAATGTTGCTTGCTCCATGATTATTTGATGTTAATGATTTTGACAATGATTGATCATCATTATGTTGCATTTTATTTGGGAATATTTTTTGTGTCTTATTCCATCATGTGTTAGTTATGTCAAAATACCCTCTAGTCTATGTCATAGAAATGTTGTGCCCATGTCAGGTCATAGTCAAGTATTTTTTCTATTCTTGTGAGCTTCTTGATAATGGATTATTTGCATATGAGTTATTCACTATGATATTACACGTGCACATGCGCGTGCGCGCGCGCGTGTGTGTGTGTGTGTGTGTGTGTGTGTGTGTGTGTGTGTGCGCGCTGTGCGCATGTGTGCATGCATGCATGTGCGTGCTTGAGTGTGTGTGTGTGTATTTACATAAATTTACATATATTTCTATGAATCAAATATATTATTATTGTGTGATTGGTGTTATGAATTATATCATGTATATAGCTATTAATTATCTTTTTTTATTTATATCATGCATCTGTTTAAATTATAATTACTTCATGATTCACTGACATATCTATCTATGTCTAAAAACTTTTATTAAATAAATTATTATTACTATGTCTTATGTGAAATTAATGAAAAATACCTTTACCTTGGATTACATGTTTCATATGTGCTTAAGTATTTAAAGTATTTATATGAAGACATATTTTATAATGTTAGTAAATATAAATTACACTATTATATATATATATATATATATAACACATTAAGTGCATAAATATTTAGTTTGAGATGAGTGATTTATAGTCTTCATCCCTTATATCAAAAGGGGGAATACAATGTGTTTGTTTAGATAGTTAAGCAATGACAAATAGTAAATATTGAGACATATTTTACAACATTTTGAAGAGAAATCAATGTATTCTATGATAATTTGGATTAAATTTTGGAATTCTACACCAATTCAAGAGATAAATGAATCATATAAGGCATGACTTTTTTTCATGAAAGAATTTTTTATTTTATATATTGAGGATTGATGGGGAGTAATGGTAACTATGTGATCACTTTGTCTCTATATCCATCTACAATGGTTGATCCTTTTACATACAAACCTAATTTAGTGGTTCCAAAAAAGGGTATTTTATTACTTTTAGTAGTGTGGTTGAGGTTATACATCTCTCAAATTCTAGCATTGTCTTCTTAATATGGGTAGTTAGGGTGTTTACCCTCCTAAAATCAATGTTATTGTAGTTACATATCCTTGGTGAAATTTTACCTAATGGTTTTATCTAATCGAGTTCAATAAGTGACAACTTGGTTTACATACCATCAGGTGTACTTGTTCCTTAGGTTTTCAATTTCAAGTTTTTAATGATTTAAATAATTTAAAAATTATAATTTTGAAGATAATTATTTTATACAATTTTATTGCAAGGTTCACAAGGACAAAATGATAAACTATTGGTGTACCTATTAATCTAAGCATGATTATCACATGTACCATATTTACTTATTTTGTCTTTTAAATCTAGAAATTTTAATATTAAATTAAAATGGGGCATCTTTAAACACCTAAAATTTATATTTGGTACTTTTAAAACACCATATTAGATATAATTTGATGTAGAAGCATCAACTCATCTTTGTAAATCTCATATTTTTTGTATGTAGTGGTCCATTGTAGTCTAATAAGTCTTTTAATATGGACAAAAATCTATGATAAAATTCATAAATGCATTATAAAAGGTCTTAAGAAGCCCTAACTAGGTTATAGAATCTTAATATGATGATACAATGGTGTTCAAGTAGAGAAAAGGTTTGTAGTCATATAAAATGCAAAATTTGGTTACTTGAGTGTGGCTAATGACACCCAATCCATAGGTCCTCCTACTTGCTTGCACAACCCTTTTAAGCTTTCTTTCACTAATTTCCTAGTCATCCACAGCCTTCCAAACTTAACCCTTGCAGACCTAATTATCTCTATTAGGCCTAGATCCATCCCCCTAGATCTCATTCCCTCTAGAGAACAACACCCAAGTTGGATAGGAACACTAAAACCCAAGGTTTATAATTTTTAGAGTTATTTTCCAAGTATATTTTGGCTCCTAACAATCAAATTCTTCTCATCCTTATCCTTTTCCTTGTGGGCCTAATGTAAATACATTTGACCCATGATGATTAAATTCCCTATATAAGGCTATTAAAATTCCATTTAAAAGGGTTAACACTCATTTACAAGAGAGAAACAAGAATACAAGCAGGACCACTCAAGCACTCTTCCCTATTCTCTACATATAATGGTCCAATAGTATTTCAATCTTATTCAAATGTTTACACTGGTCCCTAGTCATTCGAAGTACACCTAGTTTCATATTTATTTACATTTTCATCACACTATTACACCAAAAACTTTAATGTGATAACTAAATTAGTTTGATCCCTCCTAAGAGTATTGGTATGTAGGTAGTGTGTCCATACATGGGGTGTGAAGTGCATCTAGTGTATCCTCTACACACTAATCCCTTTTCTCTATTTGCCAATTTTTTTTTCAATCATATAAAAGACACAAGCATAGGATGAATCATATATAAAAAAGGTTCCATTGATATTAAAGATCCAAAATTTGGTACTCAAGTTTACACATATGAGGTAAACAAAACCCAAAAAAATTATATCCCTATGATAATTTTGGACAATAACAACAAGACCAAGACTACAGAGCTGAACAATAGGTTGTCTTGTTTTTGACAATCCTATCCATAAGAAACAAACTCTAGATTCCTATTTGTGACATTTATCAATCCTCCACATAGATTTAAAGATATTGTCTCAGCTAGAACAACATAGAATAAGTTAAGTTACATCTCTCTTTACTCTTTTACTATTTTTAGAAAGCCCTAATTATAGTCAAAATTCATAAATCAATGGCCTAATTTTTATACATTATTTACTAATTTTATCTACTCAAACCCTTTATTATTTAGAATTAAACACCTAATTTCCTAAAAATAATAAATCATTTTGTGAACCTGACTTACTTCAAATTTCACATAAAATCCCTAGAAACCCTAGGGTAAATTCCTACCTAATTTTTTTCCAAACTAATTTTTGAATTTTTCATTGAATATTAAAATAAAAAATTTCTTTAAATTTTCTAAAATTTGTAGTAAAATTTTAAAATAAATTTTATTTAAAACCCTAGTTGCATCAACTAGCTCCCAGTAATTTTCCAATCATTTTCTAAATTTTTAGTTACATATTAAAATAAAAAAATGACTTCAAATTTCAAAAATTCATAGTAAATTCAAAAAATATATTTTTCTCAAAACCCTAGTTGTATCCACTAGGTCCTATTAAATCAAGCACTTTCCCATCAATTTCTAAATTTTTAGTTTCATACTCAGCTTAGAAATCCAATTTAAATTTCAAAAATCATAATATTTTGCATAAATATTTTTAAAAAATCCCTAGTTTCATGTACTAGCTCCTACTTTATTTATTGAGGTATCACCTTACATTCATACTCAAATTGAAAAAATGTTGCTCATTTATTTAAAAAAATTCTTACATTTCTTACAATTAATAAGGAAACCATAATGGGCCCTATCATGTACATGAATGATGAAGTTTATCATATGTTAATACAAAATTTCATCCTTTGTATTTCATGTTTATGTTTCATTATATGTGATTATATTACTAAATTCATTGCCAAACATGCACAAGATTCTAAAATTATTTTTGCATATTATTTTTCACTCATATGGAAATATTACCAACTTCATTTAGCTAAATGCATTTGACATGTCATGTTACATATCAAAAAGTTTATATGCCTTTATGAAAAAATTCATGTTCTCTATCCTTTGCTCTCTATTCCTCATATGGATTTTTTTTCAAATTTATCTTTCTAAATGCATTTGAAATGTCATTTTACATATCAAAAGTTTATATGCATTTATGTAAAAATTCATGTTCTCTATCCTTTGCTCTTTATTCCTCATATGGAAAAATTTTCAAATTTATCTTTCTAAATTCATTCAAAATGTCATGTTGCATATCAAAATTTTAAATGCCTTTATGAAAAAACTCATACTCTATACCCTTTCTCACTAAGGAATGTTCTTTATAAACATATTATTGCACAAATCACAACTCAAAATGTATGCATTTCACTTCACATTCATGCTTTCTACCAGCATGCATATAACTCATTGGCAACTTTTAAGTATCTTCCTATCACTACTAGATACAAGCAACTAGCAGTTGTATCTATCCCTCCTCCCTTTGAACTTACTACATTTAGCTCTTATCCCACATCTACTACCAGCTTTATGCTTATAGTAGATCATGTGGTCAACACTATCACCTAAGTTTATGAAGATAGGTAGGTTGATTACACCTAGGGCTATAGCTTTACCACTCAGGGTAACACCCCATTAGATATAGTTTTTGTTCTCAATATCCTTTAGTGATTGTATATTTACAAAGAGGTATTATATGCATCCCTTTATAGTACTAGAATTCCTGTTTCAACTGAACTAGCCTATGTTGCATCTATCCTGAACACAATGTAATGGACTGAAGAGCATATCTTTTTTTGAAAAAAAGGATTTACCCATGTTACACATCTTTAAACAACATTTAACTTTGTATATTAAATTGAGAATTAATGATGTGGGAGTTGAAAGAGTGTTATTTGATAACGGTTTAGGTCTTAACATTTGCAACATATCCTTTCTTAAATGTCTTAAGATCTAGACCATTCTGATATGAACATTAGAGGTTTCGAGAGGGTCAAATAACACTCAATCTTACCTTAGGGCCTACAGCACTACCAACCACTTACTAAGTCATGCCAAATGATCTTAATTATACTTTATTACTTGGTTAGCCTTGGATTCATGATATGCATGTAGTCCCTTCCACACTCTATGATTATTTAAAATTTAGTCACAAAATTTACATATACACATGCCCAATAGATAATGAACCTTTTAAATATTTTCAAGTTGATGAATCTCCATAAAATTATATCCCACACTTTAATCTAGGTAGTATACATACACAACCCATTACTCACAATGCACCCTCAGACCATACACAAAATCAAACAATTCCAAATTATATTGTAACACTAGCACAAAATCACCAATTCACTTCACCTTTTTAACTTAATATCTTAATAAGATTAGCTATCAGGGCAAAGGAATTGAAAATCATGAACAAGGAATAGTCAATCCTATCGAGGCATCCATAAAACATAAAATATGAGGGCTCAGATACTAGTTTAGCCTTAATCATGATCAATATTCTCCCACCCTTTCAAAACACATAAAATTTGATCCACCCATTACACATACCATTAATATAGTTAATCATGCTTTGACATTATCATTGGTCTATCTTGATCTTATTGCTAACACAGCTTCACCTAATATTTTTACATTAGATGAATTCTCTAATGATGAATCTTTCCTACAATTTCTTGGAGCATATGAGGAACTCCCATCTTTTTATCATAAAAATATATTTCCAAACCACACAAATTCCCATGCATACTTTAGAGAAAATATAAATTCCTCCTTTGATATACTAGTTGACTTAGATGATACTATTCCTACAAATCCATATACACTAGATCATTCCACATTACTTAATAATGAAACAATAAATTTAAATTTTGAAACCGATAAGGATCCCTGCATTATCTTATTATCCACTATCCTATGAAAGGAAGAGGATGTCGATATTCATCAAGATTCAAAAAAAATTCTAGAAAATTTTGCTTGGTCATATTTAGATATGTCAACAATTGATACATCTATATTAGTCCATCAAATTCATTTATACCTGACGCTAAACTAGTTAAACAAAAAAATCATAAAATGCATCCTAAAGTGGCTCCCTTAGTCAAAGATGAAATCTAATGCCTCTTAGATGTTGGTTCAATTCACCCAGTAGCACTTACTGAATGGATTTCCAATATAGTTCCAACAATTAAACCTAGTAGACAAATTTGATATTGTTTCAATTCTCAAGATTTAAATAAAGCATTCTACAAAGATGATTTCCCTTTACCAAATATCAACATGATAATATATTCCACAACTGAATATGAAATTTTATCATTTATGGATGGTTTTACCAGTTACAATCAAATCATAATTGTTGAAAAAGATCAAGAAAAAACATCTTTTACAACACCTTGGGGTACATCTAATTACATTGTCATGCCTTTTGGATTAAAGAACATTAGAGCCACATATCAATGCATTATGCCACATATTTTTCATGACTTAATTCACCCTAATATCAAGGATTATGTTTATGATATTCTAGATAAATCTAAACAATGAAAACATCATGATATTTATTTGAAAAATATTTTTAAATAAATTAGGCAATACAATGTTATATTAAACCCAAATAGATGTGTTTTCAGAGTTACATTAGGAAAAGTCCTAGGCTTCATTATTTCTCAACATGGCATAGAGGTTGATCCTAATAAATTCAAAGTAATTATTGATATGCCACCTCCTACAAACTTAAAACAACTTTGATATCTACAAGGTAAGATCTAGGTAATCCATTGTTTTATATCATAACTTACTGGTAAAACTCAGTCATTCACTTGCTTACTAAATAAAGATACAAAGTTTACCTAGGACTAATTTTCCAAGACAACTTTGATACACTCAATCAATACCTTCTTAATCCACCTATTTTAGTACTACCTATCCCTGATAAGCCTTTCCTCCTATATATCTGAGTAATAAATCATGTACTAGGAGCACTCATAACACAACATGATGATCAACATACCAAGTGAGCAATTTATTATACTAGTCACACACTATTTGATTATGAAAAATATTATTCTGCAATTAAAAAACTGTGTCTTGCATTAGTTTTTGCCACATAGAAACTCATACATTACATGGTCAATAATGAAACTCACGTCATTAAAAAAGTAGACCCCTTGAAGTTCCTCATGGAAAAACCACATCTTTCTAGTTGTATCACAAAATGGGTTCTATTGTTAACATGATTTTAATTAAAAATAATCCTCTAAAAATCAATAAAAGGGCTAAATCATTGTAGACCATTTGCTATCAACACCACTCTTGGATATCAACCCTCTTAGTAACACATTCAGAGATGATTTTAATACTTATTCTACTTATTTAAATACCTATACCATGTTTTTTGATGGCTCTTAATGTGCATTCGATGTGGGATAGGCATTGTCTTTATCGATATTTTCGGTCACACAGTTCCTATAGCATACTGACTAAGCTTTTCCTACACCAAAAACATCTTAGAATATGAAACACTTATCTTAGGCCTATTTGTGACTTAGTCCCTCAAAATCAAATCTATTCAAGTCTTTGGTGATTCCCAACTAGTGGTCAATCAAATCAATGATGCCTATCAGATAAAGGAGGAACATCTTATCCCATATCGTAACATGGTACAATGTTTATCATTGCAATTTGATTAATTTTATATGTAAAGTATACCAAGAAAAGATAATCGAGACACAAATGTAATGACAAGTTCCACTCCTCTAATCCCTATTAACATCAATGGTGATCAAGTTATTTTTATAATTAAATGATTACAATCACCATCAATAACTATTGTAGATCTAATTGAACTATCTGTCCTAGCCACTACATGTAGTTTCACAACTCTATAATGGTTCTATGACATCTATAATTTTATTAACAAATCTATTACACCAAATAATTTTTTGTGAAATGACAAGTGTAAGTTCCATAAATAAGAACTCCATTATGTAATCATTAGCAGGGACCTCTTCAAATAATCAGTTGATGGAAAATTACTTAGATGTTTGACTTCAGTAGAAGCCAAAATTTCTCTTACATAGATACATTATAGTGAGTGTGGTGGTAACTTTAGTGGAAATTCCATGTCACATAAATTAGTTTGACAAGGCTACTACTGGCCCACTATAGAAGAAGAATGTTTACAATACGTAAAGTTATACGATAAATGTTAATGACATAGTAATTTTCATCATGTAACTTCACAAAAATTATAACCTATTATTTTTCCATGGAAATTCATGTTATGAGGATTTTTTCTTATTATAAAAATTAACCCCAACTCTATTTATGGACATAAGTTCATCATCATAGCTACCGAATACTTTACCAGATGGGTAGAAGCAATTCCACTTCAATCTACTATGAGGGAGGATATTTACAGCTTCTTCATGACCCATATTATTTCAAGCTTCGACTTACCCACATCCATCATTTTTGATAATGAAACATCATTAAAAAACAAAACTATTAATAAATTTTTCACCAAGTATAAGATTAAACACACATTCTCCACTCCATACTACCCCCAAGGAAATGGTCAAGCAAAATCCACCAATAAAACAATCAACAAAATTTTAAACAAAATAGTGACTAAATTTAGAGATGATTGGCATAATCAATTAGTCTTTGCATTATGGGATTATTACACAAGTATTCATACACCCATATGAGCCACTCATTACTCACTTGTTTATGGCATATAAGTAGTTTTACCACTAGAATTAGAAATCCCATCTCTTTGTGTATCCCTTAAAGACATTCTCACTAACAATTAATATCACAAAAAGCATTTACCCTAGCTTGAATAATTATACCATACATGCATTCAAGAAATAGAACATCTTAGAATATATTAGCAATGTATACAAAAATCTTACAATAAATGAGTTCACACTAGATAATTTGAAGTCAATGATCTCAATCTAAAAGAAAATCTTCATAACGTCAATGCTAAAGAATAAATAAAAGGAAAATTAAATCCAAATTGGTTAGGCCCATATATCATTACCAAAAATATTATCCCTAAAGTGTACCATCTAGCTTCACTCAAAGGAAATAAACTTAAAAATCCAATGAACATTAGCCATCTACATAAATTCCATGTATAATATTTTATTTTTATACATTACTTTTACATAGTCTCTTCTCAATTTTTCCTATACATAACATTTAAAAAATATCAAAAACATTCAAAGAATGTCAAAACACCAAAAACATTTTGATTACATGCATCATCCATGTTTTACATTTTAATATCATGATAGGACTTACATTTATTTTTTCATGCTATTGTATGTTGATTTATCTACATTACCATGCTTCACTTAATCTTCTTTGAGTGTGTGCAATGACATACAACCACTTGATTTCTTCACTCTACCCATTGATGGGCATCATACTTATATATTCAAGACACATATTGATATACATACCCACTGTGAGCATCTTCTACATAACTACACCATCTAGGTTATGTCATTCCTACACTACACACTCTAAGTTATCATCCTGACGTACATTCCTTACTAGATTACATAGATTACTATATCAAAATTGTAATAGTATCTAAAACTTATGTCTCTCTTAGCATATACCTATCCTTTTAATAACATGTCTTGCATACTTTCACTCTTGATTTGATTAGTTAGATGTGATTATATCTTTCTAGTTATTACATACTTTCTCTTCTTACTTAGCATAGCTCGTTAGATTGAATTTCTAGTTCCTGTTTGTCTTCTTGTATATGTTTTAGGACATTTCAAAATGTCCTTTGATTCTATTTATGTATGTACCTTAAGAAATTTTATAATATCCTTTACTTGTACTCTTCCATGTGCATGTGGCCCTTATGCCAACTTTGTTTATTTTAATTGTATGTGTATGTGGCATTTAAACATGCCTTGTATGCTTTCTTTCTAGTTTGAGTGACATGTGCCCATGTCCCTTGTTTACATGGCAACTTGGACACCATTTTATGCTTCTTTTTTCTTACATTGAGTGCTTTTTTACTTGATTGTATCTTCATTTATTGCAAATTACATGATCCTTATCATGCATTATCATATTTCCTTGGATGACATGATGGACATCATGCTCCATCCCTCTAACTAAAAACTAACAACTAACAACTACCACTTTAAATGTCAGCTAAGTATATTTTACATGTTATTACATTGTTATATCTATCTAGGCATACCCCTATTGATATAACAATCTCTCAAATCAAACCATGTTATATCTTGAGATATCTTATTGATTTTCATTGCTTATCATTTATATTTCTAGCTTAACACACTTGTAGGGCTTCTTCTTGTGAGGGAAGACATTTTAGGGTACCTATTCCTACCCTTATAAGATGGAGAATAAATAGGGGGTTTTGTCATAGAGATCATATCTCATAATAGATGAAAATGTAGTTTTTAGAACACTCAAAACATAATCCATACATTAGACTAGGCAAAATAGAATAGATAGTAGAGAACCTAGAATAGTTACCAGATTTGGCCCTAGACAACAACACCAAAGTTGGACTATAGCATCAAACAACATGGTGTCTTATTTTTGGAGTTCCTATCTAGATAGTAGAAAAATTAGTTTTTTCAAAAATAGATAGAAAGGTGAGTTTAGTCATGTGTTTGTAAACTTAGTATAGTTCAAATTTAACATGTTCTAATACATTTTTTGCTTAGAGAACCTAGATATAGGGGGCATCATGCATGGCATGATGGCTCTCACTTATAGTTTAAGATTTGATAGTTGATATAACTTCTAGATTAGAATCCATGTTATAGACACTAGTGATTGGTGGCAATGTGTGTGACACATTGATTCTTCCCCTTTTCTGAGTTTAGTTTATTTTCTAAGCATTTCTCAGTAGTTGTGTGACTCCATTTACAAGTGGTTGGCATCCTTTTTCAAGTTTGGCTTTCATAAAAGCTTAACTTCCCAAGTACCAAATTTTCCAATTTGGCTTTCACATAAGCCTATTTCACCAATTTTAGAGTTTCTTTCATATAAGCCTAATCTCCATCTTTTGGAGTGGCCAAGAGTGGCATAGTCTCTACCATACATTTGGCTATCCACACCAACATTGTTAGATCATAGTTCATTCATGGGCTTCATGATCCATCTCATATGACATCTATTCCATATTGGTATTACTTAATAGTTTTACCTCATGGGGCAATAATGGAACCAAAGGGACAGCCTTTGTATTCTTGAGCCACCTATTTAGAGGGATTAGACACATAGTCCAGACAGTGATTATCACATGCATGATTATCTAGCTTCACTTACTAGGCAAAGATGGAGCCAAAGGGCCATATTTTGTATTCTTGAGCCACTTTTTGGATAATTAAGTACTCAACTTCATTCATGATATTACTTTTGGTACAACACACACCTAATACAATCCAACATCACAATAGGTTTTTTAGTAGTTCACATACCCAGTGATGTGTATCCATTCCTTTCTCTTCCTCTCTATCTTACCTAGATTTTGTACATTCTTATTGTAGATATATCATATCTAGTAAGAACTAATCTATTATATATTTTTCATTACAAATTCATACTTCACATCATGCTCTCTCTATGGACATCCATCATCACACAACTTCATGAGATTCACCCTTACAAGTAAGTTTAGGTGTGATTTCTATTTTCCTTTATCCTAGTATTTCATTTTGTTGCATCACTAGAATAAAGGGGGGGATGTAGTCATATAAAATGTAAAATTTGGTTACTTGAGTGTGGCTAATGACACCCAATCCATATGTCTTTTTACTTTCTTACATAACCCTTTTAGGCTTTCTTTTACTAATTTTCCAGTCATACACAACCTTCCAGACTTAACCCTTATAGACCCAATTAGCTCTCTTAGGCCCAAATCCATCCCCTTAGGTCTCATTTCCTTTGGATAATAGTGCCCAAGTTGGATAGGATCCTTGAAACCTAAGGTGTCTAGTTTTCAACATTATTATTCAAGTGTATTTTGGCTCCTAACGGTCAGATTCTTCTAATCCTTATCATTTTCCTTATTGGCATAATGAAAATACATTCAAACTATGATCATTAAATCCCTTATAAAAGGCCACTCAAAGTCCAGTTAGAATGGTTGGCACTCATTTACAAGATAAAAGCAAGAATTCAAGCAAGACCACTCAAACACTCTTTCCTATTCTCTACATATATCCATCCAATAGTATTTCAAGCTTATTCAAACCTTTAAACTAGTCCCTAATCATTCCAAGTACACCCAGTTTCATAGTTAGTTGCATTTTCATCACACTAATATAGAAAACACTTTAATAGGACAACTAAATTAGCTTCATCCCTCCCCATAGTATTGGTATGTAGGCAACATGCCCCCACATGGGGTGTGAAGTGTGTCTAGCATATCCTTTACGTACTAAACCCTTTTCCATATTTTCCAAAATTCTATGCAATCACACAAAAAACATAAACAAACAAAGAATCAACTCTATAGGGAGGTCTATTGATAATGAAGATCCAAAATTTGGTACATAGGCTTACATAAATGAGGTGAATAAAACCTAGAAAAATTAGATCCTTGTGAGTAGTTTGGACAAAAATAGAAAGACTAGGACTACAACACTAGACATCATGGTATCCTATTTTCAATGGTCCTATCCAATCAAGAAAAAAACTCTAGATTCATGTTTATGATAGTTTCCAAAGCCTACATATAGATTTCCATATCCTATATCAATTAGAATAGCACATAATAAGCTAAGTTACATTTCTCCTTACTCTTTTACTATTTTAAAAAAAACCCTAATTATATTCAAAATTGACAAATTAGTAGTCTAATTATTATACATTATTTACTAATTTTATCTACTTAGACCCATTTATTATTTAGGAATTAAAAACCCAATTTACAAAAAACAATAAATCAAGGTCATAGTTTAGAGTGATGAGCTATGTTTAGGATTTTCCCTTCAAAAATATGTTGTTTAAAAATTCAAATGTGAAAAGAAGACTTGTGAGCATCATGACTAGTTCAAAAGTCATGCAAAGAATCACCAAGGTAAAAATCTATTATAAATACATTTTACAATATCTAAAAATATATTAAATCTCATATCCTTATCCAAGGATAAGTCTCACATTAGAAAGAGACAAATAAAGTAAATAACAAGATAAGAGAGTGGTTGAGAAAATATAGGAGAGATTTTTTGTATTTTCTATGACCATACTAAGTTAAGATAAAATTGATGAAGCTTGAACCAACATAGAAGGATGAAAAACTATAAAGCCAAGGCTTAACAATCATTAGGAATGTTTTATATATTATAGTTATTTGTTGCATGTAAGAAGGCTTAGATGTATGTAAAGGAGGTTTCAAGGAATGAAATGGTGATTTGATATAAAGGCTCAAAATATGTAGGTTTGTATGGTAATATCTATGTTATTTTTTTGCTATTTAAAATTACATCCTAAACTTGATAAGATATATGATTGTATTAATAAAAATTTTAGGTATAATAGGTAATTAAATCATTTTTTGACTATTGATAGCTTTGTGTGCTATCCACTTTTCCAGATTGGTCTAGTGAAATGACTAATACTCCATTAAATGTAATTAGGATTATTGAATTCATAATGGTTATGATATTTGAAAAATACTTCCTTCAAATATATTTGTATTTAAAAATCAATAGAGCAAAAATATGGTGTTATGTTGGATCAAAATATGATGAATAAGTGTTCATAGTTTAATTTTACATCTAGTATTCTATAGGCAAGAAGGGGATCACTTTGATATTTGATAAATGTGAACATAAACATTGGATGTGGTTTGAGTTTCATGAAGGCTTAACAACCAAGTATGAAAAAAAGCATAATAAGGATACAAGTCATACACAGCTAGCTGGTAACCATGTAGATCATTGTATGAGATTGAATAAATGATTGAAAAGGTAACATAAATATGGTTATTATCTTGCTTTTTTTATTATCAAGTGTAAAATTATTAATAATGATCAAATGATATCTATTAGGCTGTAATAAAATGATTGTGTATGAAAATCAATAAGAATAACAACCTTTTCATTTATTTAATAGGTCTTCAAAGATTGAAGAGAAAGAGTAATTATGAGTCAAGATAGAATATAAAGAGTCTCGTTAGTTCCCAAATCATCATCATAAAATTAATGTGAGATTTTTTTAGGGTATCAACCATGTAAAAGCATGTGCAAAACATTGTCTAAGTTATAATGATAAAACCCACATATTTTGTGACTTAAATATGAAATTACACTCAAACTTTGGATGGATGATTATTATTGTCCTTGAGATGTACTGAAGGCATTTTTGTGATAAATATAATCATTACAAAGAAAAGAGGGTGAATAATCATTAAATAATCCTATAATATTAATTTAAAACCTTATTTGATAATCAAAATATTTTTGTGGGAGTTGATAAAGTTGTAATGTGTCATAACCCTACCAAATCCTTGGTAAATTTTTTAATTTATCTTTTGATGTGGTAGTGTCTTGGATTGGAATGCATGAAAATGAAATATTGGGGGTATCATATTATTTTAATCTTATTTTTTAGACTGCTTTACCACACTCACAAAAGTGAAAACAAATAAAACATTGTATATTTCCCACCTAAATTTGAAATCAATGCTATAATATGTTGTAGGCTTTAGTTGTGTTGATGCATGTAAATGTATCATATGGTTATCATAGTGTTGAAAACACTTCTCATTTCAAGATTAAAATAATCTTTTTCATGAGTTACTTGTTTTGATCTTCCTGAGATATGTGGTGGAGTAGTGGCCAAGCTATTTGACTATTTCACAAAAATGATTATGTAAATGGTTTTTGGGAGAAACCATGGTCCTAAAGTCTTGTGAAAGATGAAAGTTGTTATTTATAATTATAATGAATAATGATAAAAACCTAAATTATAAAAACCTAATCTACCATGAATATTTACAATGAAAATTTAAATTACAGTGATTTGATAAAAAATGAGAAAATATGTAGGGTAGGGAAGAAAAGAAGGATGTTTCTATTCTAAGTTTATACATCATGACAAAGCTTAAATTTAATCAAATACATGCAATTAAAAATATTATATGACATTAAATTACTAAAAGTATAGATCCTATCATATACTAGGTAAATGTCTAAGGATATTTGAAACATGCAAACTAGAAATCAGATTCACTATAAAGATTTACTTCCATAATAAAATAGCATTAACACATCTCCAAGAAAATCAATGAAATTGAAATGAAACTAAAAAATTTTAGTCAACCTGACATAATCTCAAATTAAAAAATCTACATTAACATATTCACATCTAGAATTCATAAAGGAAATTCAAATCTAAACATCAAACCATAAACTTGAGGAAGTAGCCATGATAATAAAAAAAAGACAATCTTTTTAGATTATCTTGCTTGCATTAATTTCTCCAAAATTT
Organism: Torreya grandis; assembly: GCA_037957365.1. Taxonomy (NCBI): domain Eukaryota; kingdom Viridiplantae; phylum Streptophyta; class Pinopsida; order Cupressales; family Taxaceae; genus Torreya; species Torreya grandis. The sequence goes on from JARHVA010007396.1 coordinate 18,572, forward strand.
GCACAAAAGTTTTTCTTTAAAAACTCCCTCCCCCTTTGCAATGATAATACCCTATTTTATAGGTAACCTATGAGGTATGTTGGTTAATCACTATCAAATGAGAATTGAACAAGTGTTAATGATAGTTACCCTTCTACAACATTCTAGAATCAATGACACTTTTCAAGTAGACTAGCTTATAAGCCATGTGCATTAAAAATTGCACATTTCTTTACAAAATAAGATATCCTTTCAAAATGATTTATATGGTTTTATTACAAAAGAATATGCTTAGTTAATTAAATTAACTTTGAGATGCCCCTATTGTTGTAGCCTTTTATTTTTTATTCAAGATCTTCATGGCTTTGTCATATTATTCACTAATCAACTTGAGATTGATGATTGGTTCTATGAATAACTCATCTTCTTGACATGTTAGATCTTTGAAGACTTCATCAGCTCTATCCAAATCTTATTTAATGTTCCTCACATTTCTTATCTTATCCTCTACTGATAGGATCATATCTAAGATATGCTTATTATCTACCCTTGTGGCACCCTAGCTTTTATTCTTAACCTCTTGTATGAATTGAATAGCTCTAAGTTGGAAATATTCATCAATAATCAAGCTAGTAGGACTAAGGATGGTTGGTCCTTAATCAAACCTCCTAATATTTGTAACATTCTACTCTCTAATTGCCTGAAGTCTCTTGAGAGATCTTCCATACCTTTGGACCACTTATTTACATCCCTAACTTTTTCCATCAGAATTATCATAGCCATACTCAAATATGATAGGATAACTATTTTGAGCTCAATAATGTGGCCTTCCATCAATATCTTGATTAATTATTTTACCTTATTATCTGAAATTTTGTCATTGGTTAACTTGTTTCATAGCCATGGAATGTTGTTTTTTCACCACATCCATTTTAGACTTTATTGATTTCAAATAATTGAATGCATCAAATATGGTGGATTCAAAGCTATTAACAATGTTCCCTAGAACTGATAGAATAGATTGCTCTTCTAGATTCTTTTTCTCCTTCTTTAGGCCTTTGATGGTAGCTTATAACCTCTCTACCTTAGATTATGATCACTCTAGAACATCTTATTCAAATATAGGGTCCTCTCCTAGCCTCTATCCTTTCTTGTAAGTTAAATGAGTCAAATGTTCAACCTTTTGATGTAGCACTTCTTGACCACCTTCCATGACCACTATCTTAGTGACTCTTTGTAAACCTATAATATTTGGATCATATCTATCCCCAACTAAAAATTTGCCCATTTGCTTTCTTGGAAGCCATGTTTGTATGTAAATTGACTTAATTGGAGTAGCCAATCTCATTTCCTCTTCTTCTTGTAAAGTTAGGATCCATGGATTCAAATCTTATTGTATAGGTATTCCTGTAGTCTTTACTATAGACCATGGATGATAAGTAGGTAACTTATCCAACCTTGGTTCATATATGAACAATTCAAGAATAGGTGGTCTATATATTAGGTTCTCCTCATTGAACAAGTTGATATCCTTTAAATGAGTTATTGCCACTTTAGCTTTCTTTACATTTGAGATAATTACAACCTCAAATTTCCTCTTGGGAGGATCAACTACTATAAAATCCAATGACTTATATTTCCCCTTATTCTACTTAGATTCCTCAAATTTCTCTTCCTTTACTTTAGAGTTTGTCTCATAAGTTATGGATAACATTATTAATGCATTCTCTATAGATTATTAAGGATCTAGAGCTATCATATGAACCTCTTATTGAGATAAATCTTGCTTTGTTTTTCTAGATGATTTATAAGATAAGGAACCAAGAGAATTTTTTTCTAGTCTCCTCTCTTCAATCCTATGTTTTGATGGTACATCTACTAGTGAAAGCCTAGAATAACCAACATCTACTAGATGATATTGCCTTAGACTTAATTTCCATCTTTTGGTCTCTTTGTAATCTATACTAGGGCTTTATATTGTGCTCTTTTAGCATTTTATCAACTTAAAATTAGGAGGTTACCTTGGTGTATAAAAATTCAAATACACTAGGTTCATGCTCATAGGGCATAGCCAAAAAACCTTTGATTCTCAAATGCTCCTTTACTCTAGCATATGGATCCCATTTTCTATGATCATCTATCTATAGGTTGAAGGAAACCCTATGTTTTGAATTAGCTTCAATGTGGTCCCATTATTTGAAAATGGTTTTGTTGATTATCATGGGAAAACCATGTAAAACTCCATTTCTCTTAGTATTACAAATGCTATCTATCACATTAAAAAATTGATATGCAATTTTTTGTTCTACCAACTTGTCAGGTACATGAACTAGTAGTTTGAGAGGGCAAATTTGAGTTCCTTCAATTCTTATAGATGTAAAATCATGATAAATCCATATTTACCCTATTTTCTCAATGGATTTATTAATTAGAGTACTTATCCTCATCATGGGGATGCCATTAATAGCTTGGTTCAAGGTAGGGTAAACACAATTACAAATAAACTGGATACTATCCCTATACTTATAAATGTGCAATTTGGAGTAATATTGAGACAATTTGGGTACAATTAGGAGACCATTCTCTTTGGTTATGGATTTTTATGGTAGAACATAGGGCATCTAGCAGATATGACATGATTTAGAATTCATTTCTATTCTTTGTCTTAATCTCATATATATGTCTGCTTAGGGAAATACTAATGATTTAACCTAATAGAAGAACCTCCACTTTTTTAATGATGAAATATACCACAAGGATCCACATTGGTTCTACATGTGTTGTATGTGCACATCTATACAACTTGTTTAGCATGGTCATGACCATCCTAACTCCAGGTCTAAATTGATTCATTCAGATATTCTTTGCATGATCTACAATGACTTTGTTACCTACTTCTAACCATTTAGGTAAGATGTCCATGGTGTGTTTTTGATCCCATGAATTAATGGAAGCTAGGTCTATATGTGGCTTAGTTAATTTATAATAATATTTAGAATCAATAGGGGATATATATGTAATTTTCTTTGGACAAGATTCATGAACAATCACACCCTTGTCAATTTTAACATCTTTAAAAATTAGGCTAAGAACATCAATATAGTGTCATACCTTTGGTTTAGCAACAACATAATGGAGTCCAATCATCTGAATGGCCACAATATGATCATAGAGTCTCTTCATTGGGAAAAGCTTATCCTCTTCTTTAGTCAACATTATTTGGTTCTCAATTGTCTAGAACAACTTTGAGAAATTATTATCTTCTATTTATAATGAAGCATCTTTGAATTTTGTGTCTTTTAAAATTTGACCCTCTACATCTAATGTCATGTATAGTTCAACCACCTTCTTAAAATTAGCTCTGTATGTTACCATTAATATGATATTAATTGAATTATCTTTTTATAAATGATAATTCAACTCTCTTAGCTCAATATAGTGAATCCAAGGATAATTTAGGGTTTTTCATATGTTCTATGGATTTTTTGAGGTTTAAACAGAGCTTTAATGGTGGAAAGTAAGTTTAAAGTATGTGATTTGGTAAATTATATTGTATTTGGATCTTGTATTTATACCTTTTTCATGCTTAGATTCACAAAATCTTCCCATCTAAATTATTTGCCTATGTGGCATCTCTTTATCATACAACCTATTTATTTTTTAAATGTGATTGTTGTCACTTAGATATGTGTCATCATCTCGTGCCTCCTAAATCTTGATCAAATTCACTCCATCGATCTCCATCTATACTATTTGAAAGTGAGTTGACAATATTTTATTTGAATGATCAAATTCATGCTATTGATCTCATTGGGAGTCTTTTGGATTTGAATTTCATTACAGACATTGATATCTTATCTAAGCTTATGAGATTATGCCACTTGGAAACATCATGTGATTTTTATGTACCTTATAGTTAGTCTTCATCACTTTAATTATTTTATGCCATGTGGTAGCATCATATAAAATCTAATCTCTTTGAATCCTTAACTTACTTCATACCATTAATCTTAATCTACAAGATTGAACATGTACCATTGATCTTTATCTAAGTGATTAAATGTGTACCATAGATGTGTTGAATGCATGATCAAACATGGACCATTGATATGTTCTTTATACATTGTGAGTGTAACACTTTTCACCATCATGTTCAATATTAGGATCCTTTAAATCTATATTTTCATGATTAAACACGTGTTGTAGATCTTTGATCTTGACTTATTGACTCCAGCCTTTAACATAGATCATTGATTAGAATTTGTATGCAGGAACATGCACCATAAATATTCAATCTAGGGGAACTTTGACTTATTGAATTGGGAAATCATCCATGTACCATTGATTTATGATTTGAGCTTCCAATATTTCACCACTTGGTAGTCCCACATGTTTTCGTACCTATGAATAGTGAAATCAATAAAGTAAGGGTTCAAGATATATAAAGATTTAGGATAAATTTTAAACTAAGTTTTTAATGAATTAATAAATTTGATTAATATTTAGGATAAAATTAAACTAAGGCTTTTTTGGAAATAAAGTGACCCATTTTTGATGTAAATTCATTCTAATAAGAACTTAAGCTAAAGAATTTTGACTAAAGTTTTAATTGTCATTTAAACTTGGATTTAATTAATTGACTAAAGATTAACAGATAACCAAAAAGGGTCAAATTGATCATTGAATCATAAACCATGAAAATTTGTTCATTCTAATGAATATCCATTTAACCTACAATATGGAAACACCCAAGGAAAATATTAGCAACATTAGGTAAAATCAAATAAAGCTTATATCCTAGTATGCCAATTAAGATCAATCAACACATGATATTTAATAATGAAATCTGATCAGGTTAAATGCCTAATTTATAACACAATTTACAAAATTTAAACAAGGGTCATCATTTTTTAGAAATATGGGTATGTTGACCTCAATAAATGGTGACTTCTAAGGGAAACATTGTAAAATGTTAGAATTCAGATACTCTTGGTTTAAACTAATAACTAGACTAATCATTCCACATGATTAATTACCATTATTAAGATCAATTCATGATTAAAACAAGTCTTAAAAATGTAGATTTAGGTTCAGACATAAAAACTCATTCATGTTGTATGTGTGTTTTATTTCATTTATTGATTGCTATGGGAATTCAGAGAACAACTTCCATATTTCATGACCTTAATCATTAACATAGACTTGTAGCATATTTAGATATTAATTATGAATCATGATTTATAAAAGGGAAGGATTGGGCATTACTATACTGCCATCTAGGCATCTATAAACTCAATAAAGATACCTTTGGTTTCACTCAATGGCTTGTTCAACTGTCAACCAGACATCTATAACCCTAGTAGAAGTTACCCAAATCACCTTTGGTTTAAAAACTTTTAAATTCTCAATAAGGATTTTATTTTTGTATTTTTCAATTTATATTTAGCTTTCCAATAAAGGTTGGGAACCATAATTAGCCAGGTGTTTAGGATTTTTGTCAAATGTTTGATTTTTAGACAGTCATCCTTGGTCATAGACTTTATCCCAGGTACTAATGTTATTAAAGTAATAACATGAATTTGTTCTAATAATTCAAACTTTCACTCAAACACATGCAATCCTTATTGAAATCAAACTTAGATCAAAATAAAGTTTAAGATTTTAAATAATAATTAACTTAGATATCAATCTTTACCAATTTCTCAAAAACATAACATCAAGCTCAAAATTTCCAAAACCCATGATCAACTAGTGTTTAAAGAGTCATACCTACATTCTTGATTTGTGAAATTCTTTTAAAGAATTAAATGAATTGGAGATTGAAAACTTGTCTTGGAAAAGACTTATTGGAAATAAGAAAACAAAACAAAGAAAATAAACACACAACAAGAAAATAAATATTCATAAACACTATTTACAAACAAGGAATAAAAATGAAACTAGTCTAAACCTACCCACACTAAATCTAACTAATCTTATAGATTACTTTATGAAGACTTGAGGTGGAATAGAAAAGAAGTAATGCTTGAGATATTTACCATTAGTAGGAAAACTAAACTCTAATCCCTACAAATATTTGAGATTAAAGGTGTTTTCTCCTAATGTCTCATCAATTTGGTAAGGGCTAATCTACAAATGAGTAAATTTCCCATGTTTTCCGTTTAGCTCAGATGTTTTATCTCATTGGAGAACTAGGTCTCCCTATCTCAACACCTTGATATTAGAACATTTGTCAAACCATATTTTGGTAGTGGTTTTATGTATGTTAAAGTTATAAAATGCCTCTTTTCTTGCATCATCCATTTGTATGATATCAAGTAACCTAGAATTAGCATATTCTTGATCTTCTTCCATATACTCCTACATAAACTTGTAAGTCGGTAATTTGAGAGTAATTGGAAAGATTAGATCTTGAATATATACCAATATAAATGGTGATTATTTTAAGGATTTTTTTACTCTAGTTATGTCTACCAAAATATCATACTTAAGCACTTTATGCCATGTTTTTGGTTGTTGAGTTGAAGACTTCTTAATAGCTTTCATCAAATTCTTGTTTGTTGACACTAAAACTACATTACCTTGGGGATAATGATTTGATGAAAACCTAAGATCTATATTATTATCATAGGCTCACTTAGTCATCTCTATAGATTTAAATGTTTATCCATTATCATATACCAATGATACTGATGTCCCAAACCTAGTGCAAATGTTCTCTTTTAAGAAATTGATGACATCTTCAGTCCTACACTATTTTATTGCTACTAGATCTATCCATCTTATCCAATAATCTATGGAAGTTAGAAAATAATTATCTTTAGATGAAGAATTAGGGTTGATAACCCCTAAAAATTCCAAATCCCATTGATCAAATGGTTTATCAATTAAAACTAGCCTCAAGGGCATAACTGCTTTAGTTTCCTTTGTATTAACAATTTGGCACTAATGACATTTATTGACATATTTGTGAGCATCCTTGAAAATGGTTGGAAAATAATATCCTACCCTTAGGATATTATAAGTTTTTTTCCTAGAGGGGTGTCCACTCCCAAATTTCTCATGAAATGTACTTAAAATTTTAGTTGATTCTTCCTTTGAAATGTACATCAAATATATTCATTCATAGTCATTCTCATAAAGTATTCCATCCTTGATCAAGAAGTGAGCTACTTTGAGCCTTAAATCTCTCCTTTGTTCTTCCACTATACCTATAGGATAAGAACCATTGATCAAGAAATGAATTATTTCATCATACCATTAATTTGGTTGAAACTATTGTTGGTCAACCTGTATGATTCTCAGTTGAAGATTAGTGTTAGCAATCATTTGGATTAATCCATGACACCTTACCAATTTAGTAGTTTTTATTTCAAGATCATACTCCTAGATTATAGGCATCCACTTACCTCTTATTTATCTTAACTCACACTGAATTAGCATAAGTTTGGTAGTAGGGTCTGGCAATATAGCATGCACTTTATTATTAAGAATATGGTGTCTAAATTTTTTGACTATCTTAACCAAAGCTAATGCTTGTTTATCAATTAGGGAATAATTTAAGTCAAAATTTTTGATGTTATTACTCAAATTCAATTGGATGATCACATTTATCAATTTTATGAGTTAATACAACTACTATAGTATGCTCAGAAGCAAAAGAACAAATATAAGAATATTTTGTAAAATCAAGACTTATCAGCATATGTGCATGTCCTATTACTCCCTTGATATATTTTAAGTTTTCTTCACTTCTTCATTCCATTTGAACTTTGCATCATTTTTTAGCATGTCATTGAGTGGTTTCATAATCTCTACAAAACCATAAATGATTTATCTTACAAAATTGATCTTCCCAAAGAAAGACTTTAGCTCTTTTTTACTATTTGGGGGTTTTATTTTATATATATCATTGACTCTATCTAGATATATATAAATCCCATCTTTAGTTATTACATGTGCTATCAATTTACCTTCAATTACACAAAATATGATTTTCTTAGGGTTAAGGGAAATTCCATACCTTCTACAATGTTCAAATACTTGTTGTAAATGCATTAAGTGATCTTTCTCTTTTTGGAAAACATAGTCAGATCATCCATATATATAATGAATACATTTACCTATGAGACCTTGAAAGTTATCATCCATATATATTTGAAAAATATCTCCTACATTGATGATTCCAAAAGGAATCCTCTTGTAGGAAAAATTACCCCATTTCATTATGAATGCATTCTTCATTCTATCTTCCTTGTTAATAATTACCTGATTATAACTTGAGAAACTATATAGAAAAAACATCATGGTAGAACCACTAAATATTTGAATCACCTGGTCAAGGGATAACAAAGGATAATTATTTTTTTCTGAAGATCTGTTCAAGTTCCTAAAATCTATGCATACTCCAATATCTCCATTTTTATTTCTAAATGGTACCAGATTAGCTACCCAAGTAGAATGTATAATTGGAAAAACTATTTTTGCATCTAATAATTTCTTGACATTTTTGTAAATCAATGGTTCCAAAATAGGATTAACTATTCTTTGCTTCTACTTGAAGGGTTTATAGGATTCTTTTAATGGAATGGTATGGGTGATAACTCGAGGATCAAATATCTTCAAGTCTTCATAAAACCATGCAATAACATCTTTGTAACTGATTAGCACATATCTATCATTTTTAGACTCTTCATTTTTACATGTTGTACCAAGGTTTACTAGCTAAGGCTAACCTTGAGTTCCTATGTCAACTACATTATAGTCTTTCCCATTTACTTCAAGAACTTTAGCAATTTCAGCTAGCTTATCTTTGTCAAATAATATTTTTAAGGCTATCATGCCTTTGGGAGTCTTGTTATCATTCAATTTTACTATCTTGTCATCAATTCTATTATCATCAAGAGAGTTATCATTAACCTCATCAATATATGAGACTCAAACACTCATTATTTGTTCATGAATTCAATGTTTTGTTGGTCATAACTAAATAGTTGTAGATGATTTACATTATCAGGGATAGAGGGACATGGAGCCAATTTAATGTTAAGTCTTTAAGAATCTTGATTTAGAATTAGGTTAGCTACAATTGAATCTAGTTCATCAGAAGACTAGTTTCCTTTTCTAGGGATTGAAACAATATTTAAATCATCAAAATACTCAATCAAGTCCCACACTCTAAACTTGTATTTATTTAGATAAGATAATTTACATTGATACTTGCTTCTGACCTGATTGATTTCTAGTTCAGAATCAACATATACTAGTCATTTTTTAACCTTGTGTTTAATAGAAAACTATAGTCCTAAGATCAATTATTCATACTCTACCAAATTATTGGTGTAATAAAATTAAAGTTTTAAAGAGGCATTGTGTTCTTTACCAATGGGATTGATCAAAACTATTCCTACTCTAGACCCTAATTTCCATCTAGCACTATCAACATATAATTTATAGAGTCTAAGAATAGCATGAGAGTCCTTAGAATTACATATGTAATAAGTGTCAAGGGTGTAAACCCCTAAATCAAAACTAAACAAATTGACCCTTTCATTGGTTGCATTATATCTAGTGATCATATGTTTCATCTTTAGTTATCTTTCAATCCAAATTTGATTAGGAGCTCCCCTTCATCGTAGCCACATATGAAAATAGTTATTTGACATGTATCCATTTAAATATTTGGTCCAATATCTAATTAAAAACATCCTATAAGCATCTAGAATGTTTACAACTTGAATATCAATAAATTTTTGTGCTCTTGGCTCTGAATCAAGCTGCATATGCACATTTAACAATTTACCACTCCTTTTAACTCTATATTTTTCTAATTGAGTAACTACTCTATTATACTTAATAGGAGTTAAACCAAGGTTTTAACAAATACCTTTTGGCATGATATTTGTAAATGCACCTAAATCTAACAACGGTTGTGCAAATTTTTACCAAAAACTCTAATTGTTAGTAAATTAGGTGGAACCTCTATTTTATTCTTATACATTACTACATTTGCATTTATAGGCTTCTGTGATTTACTAGGTTTTTTTGTTATAGATTATAGAAACAAATGTCTCTATTTATTTATATGAGTCAATTCATGTAAGGTGATATTATCTTTAATTTTATTCATATCATCTACTATATTATATCCACTCCTAGTAGAAGAACTAGATGAATCAACATTATTTCTAGTGTTACTTCCCTTTAGAGGCTCTGGATTATTATTTGCTTTGGGATCAGGAGGAGTATCAAAGTTGTTTAGTGGAGTATAACTCATCATTGGTTTATTTTTGTCTATATTATTAAATGGATAAGTATTATTTAGGTAATATTAAAAATCATAAATCTCTTCTAGAGTATCTTCAGGTTCATTCTCATCTTGAAATGAAAAATCAAAAGTTTCCACCATAAGAGTTGTTTTGAAAGATGTAGATACCTCTAAAGATCCAAATGTCCCTAAATCATTATATTTGTTAGGCACAACCTCAAATGTATCCAATTCATCTTAAAATACGTCAAAAGCATTACAAAATTCTACATAGTCTAACTCACCATGTTTTGCAGTGTCATGAACTCTATAATAATTAGTTAGATCTACATCACAAATGTCTATTTCAGGTATGTTCTTAGCATCAAATGACTCATTATTTTTATTATTATTGTTACTTTTGTGAAACCTATTTTTAGGTCTATTAAACTTTTGATAAGAACAATTTCTATTAGAGATTTCCCTAGTGTTACCTACCTATCCTTGTAACTAAAGAAAATTAATACTCATTTTTTGAACCATTTTCAATATGGAGTAATTTTCATTCTTAGGTGCTTCTGAATTATGGACTTGAGTATTACTATTAGCTATTACACCATAACTTGTTGATATTATGGATGGGATCCACTTATAAATTTATTTACCAATCCTAAGTTCTGATCAGGATGAACATGACATAAGGGCAAATGGTTTAAAACTAGAGTTTGATTTAAAGAGGGCATGTTCTAGTTAGAATATGGGATGACATTCAATATAATAAAATTAGTACTGATGTTAGGAATAGTATATGCTAATTGATGTTGAGGTTGAATTTGATCATTAATTTTTATAGCTTTAGCATAGGTCAAGGCTAATGTATTTATGACTCCAACAACTCTTTTTATAAATACAAAAGTCATTAGATCTAAAGCATCCATATAAATCTCTAAAGCTAAAGATTCATTAGGCCTATAGGGAGCTATAGTTATGCTAAACATCTTTTTAAATATAGCATTGAAATCTTTAATAGTTTCATTTAAATCTCTCTTTGTTGTAGTGAATTGTTGATATAAGACATAGGGACTGATGACCTTTCCAGACTGATCAATGAAATAACTATTGAAATCATTCCAATTGGTAATGTAATTTTTAGGAAGATTAAAAAACCAATCATATGCTGCATCTCTAAAGGTAAAATGAAATAAATTGCAATAAAAATCTTCATGAAAAACATTTAACAATCTTAAGGAAGCTTTAAAAGACTTGATCTGTTCTTCAATAGCAACAACACCTATGGACTAAATGAAGGAAAATATTTCTCTAGATTTCCTAGTAATTCATGTACCTAACTAGGAACATTGATAAAGGATCTAGATAACCAAACCATAAATTTATAAGGATTGAATATATTAATGGAAATAAGAGAAGTAGGTTGAGATTTAGAAACTCTACGTGTACCTTTATCCACTCTTGTTTTCCTATGAAATTCAAAATAAAGAAGAGGAAGCCTTGTCTCAGACCTTGACCTAGTTCTTATTTGTGGTAGTTATAGCTTGTAAAATCTAATTCCTATCAAAGAAACAATGTATAAAATTTATCTTGGTAAAGACAAATTATATTTAGTTCAAACTTTTTAAATAAGTTCAATTCTAAAAAATAAGAAGATTTGCACATTTAGATTTCTAAGTTCAAGAAAAATTCGCATAAATTCATACAAATCTATTTAATAATGATTATATTTACTTATATGAGCTTAAAGATACTTCCAAACTTGTGAATATGAGTGATCTTTACACAACATTACTCTCATTAACCTCAAACATGTCAAATTCACAAAGCTTAAGCAACCTTTGCAATAATTTTACATAAATCTTCAAAGAATAACTATCATTAGCTAAATAAGCCTAAAGACTAGTCTAAAACCATGAATATTAGTGATATTTACATAACCTAAGCTGATAAAAACATAATTATGTAAAGAATAAACTACTCTTTAAATAAAATTCACTAAAATTAGCTCAACATAGTTCAAATTCATAGAGCTTAAGCTTAGCCCTCCTTATAGTGCCAATGGAAATGGCCTATTGATGCATGTAAATGTATCACAGGGTTATCATAGTATTGAAAATACTTTTCATTTCAAGTTTCAAATAATCTTTTGCATGAGTTACTAGTTGTGATCTTCCTGAGATCTGTGGTAGAGTAGTGGCCAAGTTATTTATTATTTCACAAAAATGATTTTGTAAATGGTTGTTGGGAACAACCATGGTCGTAAAGTCTTTTGAAGTATGAAATTTTTTCTTTCTAAGTATAATGAATAATGATCAAAACCTAAAGTCTAAAAATCTAATCTAGCATGAATATTTACAATGAAGAGTTAAACTAAAGTGATTTCATAAAAAATGTGAAAATAGCTAGGGTAGGGAAGAAAAGAAGGATATTTCTATTATATGCTTGACAAAGCTTAAATTTCATCAAATACATGCAATTCAAACTAGTATATGACATGAAATTACCAAAAATATAGATCCTATCATATACCAAGGAAATGTTTAAGGAAATTTGAAACATGTAAATAAGAAATCAGATTCACTTTAGAGATTTAATTCCACAATAAAATTACATTAGAATATATAAAAGAACAACAATGAAAATGAAATTAACCAAAAAGCTTTCATTCAATCTAGTATAAGCTTAATTAACAATTGTGCAATAACATATGCACATCTAGAATTGATAAAGGCAATTCAAATCTAAACATTAAACCAAAAACTTCAGGAAGCATCCATGATAATAAATAAACAAACAAATATGAGACAATATTTATAAAATTCTATTACTTGCATTAATTTATCCAAAATTTACACAATTTTTTGTATCTAAGAATCCGTCCCCCTTTACAATGATAATACCCTCTTTTATAGGCAACCTATGAGGTATGTCAGTTAATCACTATCAAATGAAAATTGAACAAGTGTCAAGGATAGTTATACTTCTACAAAATTATAGAATCAATGACACTTTTCAAGTGGACTAACCTATAATCCATGTGCATTACAAATTGCACATGCTTTTACAAAATATAATATTCTTTCAAAATGATTTATATGGTTTTATTACAAAAGAATATGCTCAGTCAACTCAATTGACTTTGAGATACCCCTATTATTGTATCCGTTTGTTTTTTCTTCAAGATATTCATGGATTTATCATATTTTTCACCAATAAACTTGAGATTGATGATTGGTTCCATGAATAACTCCTCTTCTTGGCCTATTAGATATTTGAAGACTCCATTAGATCTGTCCAAATCTTCTTTAATGTTCTTAGCATTCCCTATCTTCTCCTCTACTAATAGGATCATATTCAAGAGACACTTATTATCTACCCATATGACACCTTTGATTTTATTCTTGAACTCTTAGATGAATTTAGTAGCTCTATGTTGGAAATCTTCATCAATTTATAATTCAATAGGACTAAAGATGGTTGGATCATTGATTAAACCTCCTAATATTTGAATCATTCTACTCTCTAATTTCTTGAAGTCTCTCAAGAGATATTATATACCTTCGGACCACTTATTCACATCCCTAAAATTTTACATCAAAATTATCATAGCCATATTCAAGTTTGATAGGCTAACTATTTTGAGCTCAGGAATGTGGCCTTCCATCAATATCTTGATCAATTATTTTGTCTTATTATCTAAAGCTTTCTATTGGTTAACTTGTTTCATAGACATGGAATGTTGTTTATTCACCACATCTAGTTTATATTTTATTGATTTAAAATAAATAAATGTATCATAGATGCTATCTTCAAAGCTATTACCAATTTTCCCTAGAATTGATAAAATGGATTGCTCTTCCAGATTCTTTTTCTCCTATATTAAGCCTTTGATGGTAGCTTGCAACCTCTCTGATTGGGACTATGCTAAATATAGAACATGTTATTCAAATATAGGGTCCTACCATAGCCTCTATCCTTTCTTTTAAGTTAAATGATTCAAAGGTTCAAACTTTTGATGTATCACTTATTGACCACCTTCCATGACCATTGTCTCAATGACTCTTTGTAAACCTATAATATCTAGATCATATCTAACCCCAACTAAATATTGGACCATTTTATTGCTTCACACCCTAATTTTATTTCAAATATTTGACTTGGAGTATCCAATCTCTTTTCCTCTTCTTCATGTAAAATTAGGATTTATGGATTCAACTCTTGTTGCATAGGTATGCATGTAGTCTTTACTATAGCCCATGGATGATAATTAGGGAAATTATCTAACCGTGGTTCATATATGAATAATTATGGAATAGGTGGTACATATATTATGTTGTACTCACTAATCAAGTTAATATCCTTTTGTTTCGAGTAGCATTTTAGGTGACGGTTCTACCCCAATTGGTGGTATAACTTCTGGGAGCCATAAATTTTGCACCATAGCTCTGTTTGACTCCCCATTTGAACCATTAGAAATATAAAAATGAGGGGAATTTCTTGATATGGCATGAGATTTTATTAGTGGGTTTTTACCCCCTAAAACCAAATGGAAGTGCCCAAAATTTTAATATTAGTAGTGTAGTCTAAAAATAGTAAGTTTCTAAAAATAGTAATTCCTTAAATTTTGTATTGTTGTGAATTATGGAAGTCAAAACACTTAATATACATCAATATTGGTGACCTTACACATCCTTATAATACTTTAAAAATGTTTATAAATTTAGATGTAACCTGAAAAGTAAATCAGACATCTCTTTCCAGAGATAGGCATATATTATATCTACAATTTTGAGCACTAAAACATCTCTTCTCAGAGATATCATTATGACAATTGTGTTGTTATTATTTCTTGAATTATCTTTAAACCAAAGCTTCTGAGTTTTGGATCACCTTCAATGGAGGAGTTATATCCATTTTAGCTTTCTTTACCTTTGAGATAATTCTAGCCTCAACTTTCCTCTTAGAAGGATCAATGACTATCAAATCCAATGACTTCTCTTTCCTCTTTTTTTGCTTAGATTCCTCAAATTTATCTTCCTATACTTATGATTCTATCTCATATGTCATGGATAATATTCTTACTGAGGATCTAGAGATATCATATGAGCCTCCTATTGACGTGAATCTTGCTCTATTATTCTAGATGATTTAGGAGTTGAGGAATTGGAAATAATTTTTCATAGTCTTCTCTCTTCAATCTTATGTTTTGATGGTACATCTACTAGTGGAAGCCTAAAGTAACCAAAATATACTAGATGATATTAACTTGGACCTAATTTCCATCTATTTTCCATCTTTTGGTCTATTTACAATTTAGACATAGGATTTATATTGTGATCTTTTAGCCTTCTAACAAATTCAAAGTAGGAGGTTACCTTGGTGTATAAAAAGTCCAATGAACTAGGTTCATGCTCATTGGGAACAATAAAAATACCTTTGATTCTAAAATTCTCCTTTACTCTACCATATAGAACTCATTGTCTATGATCATCTATCTATAGGTTGAAGGAAAGCCTATGTTTTGAAATAGCTTCAATGTGGCCCCATTGCTTGAAAAATGTTCTACCAATTATCATGGAAAAACCATGTAGAAGTCCCTTCCTCTTAGTCTTGTGAATGTCATCTATCCCATTGAATAATTGATATGAAATTTCTTGTTCTACCAACTTATCAAGTACATGAACTGGTAGTTTGAGAGGGGCAATTTGAGTTCCTTCAATTCTTATAATTATGTAATCAGGATAAAGCCATATGTCCCCTATTGTCTCAATGTATTTTTTTATTATAGGAATTATCCTCATCATGGGGATACCATTAATAACTTGGCTCAAGGTAGGGCAAACATGGTCACAAATAAATTGGGTATGGTATCTATACTTATACATGTGCAATTTAGAGTAATATTGAGACATAATTTGGGTACCATTAGAGACCATTCTCTTTGGTTATGGATTTTGGTGGCAGCACATAGGGCATCAAGAAGACATGACATAATGTAGAATTTATTTCTCTTATTTGTCTTAATCCCATATATCTATCTGCTTAGGGAAATACTAATTATTTCACCTAATAGAGGAACCACAACTTCTTTAATGATGAAATATACCATAGGGACCCACATTGGTTCTACATGTGTTGTATGTACACATCCATACAACTTGTTTAGAATAGTCATGACCATTCTAACTCCAAGTCTAAATTGACTCACTGGAATTTTCATTTTAGGATCTACAATGACTTGGTTACCTACTTCTAACTATTTAGCTAGGATGCCCATCATGGTGTGTTTCTAATCCCATAAATTAATGGAGGATAGGTATATTTGGGGATTAGGTAATTTATAATAAGAATCAAAAGTAATAGGGGATATATATATATATATATATATATATATATATATATATATATATATATATATATATATATATATATATATATATATATATATATATATATATATATATATGCAATTTTAATTAGATTGGATTCATGAATAATCATACCCTTATCAATTTTAGTATCTTTGAAAATTGGACCAAGAATATCAATATAGTGAAATACCTCTAGTTTAGCAACAACAAAATGGAGTCTAGTCATCTAAATGACCAAAATATTATCATAGAGTCTCTCACTAGGAGAAGGTTCTCCTTTTTAGTCAACACCCCCTAGTTATTAATTGTCTAGAATAACTTTGAGCAATTATTATCTCCTATGTTTAATGAAGCAGCTACAAATTCTATGCCTTTGAAAATTCAGCCCTCTACATCATATGTCAGGTATATTTCAACCACCTTCTTTGAAGTAGCTCTGTATATTGCCATTTCTATGATTTTAATTAAATTATCCTTTTGAAAATGATAATTCAACTCTCTCAGCTCAACATAGTGAATCTAGTGATAATTTAAGGCTTTCTATATGTTCTAGGGATTTTTAGAGGTTTAAATAGAGCTTAATGGTAGCAAGCAAGTTTGAAGTATATGATTTGGTGACTTAGATCATATTTGGATCTCGTATTTATACCTTTCACATGCTTGGGTCCATAAAATCTTATCATCTAACTTATTTGCTTATATGGCATCTCCTTGTCACATAGCTTATTTATTTTTAAAATATGAATATTTTCATTTGGACACATGTTATCATTTCATGCCTCTTAAAGTTTAATCAAATTTGATCCATATATATCCATCTGTAATATTTGAATGTTGGCCATTGATCTTTGATCTGAATGATCAAACATGCACCATTAATATACTTATGAGTTTTCTAGCTTTGATTTTCATTGTAGCCATTGATTTCTAATCTAGGTTTATAAAATTATGCCACTTAGCAACACCATGTGCTTTCTATGTACCTTTCAGTCAGTATTCATCACTTTAACACTCTTACACCACATGGAAACATTGTGTGAAATCTAAGCTATTTGACTCCTTAACTCACTTTTCATTATTGATCTTCATCTATAAGATTGAACACATACCATTGATCTTTATATGAGTGATTAAATGCACACCATTGATGTGCTAAATGTATGGTCAAATATAGACTATTGATTTCTTATTTATACACCATGAGTGTGACACTTGTCACCATCATGTTTAAGTTCAATCTTAGGATCCTTTGACATTTTGACTTTGATCTCATTGTTAAATTTACTTTTTCATGATTTAAAATGTTCCTTAGATATTTGATCTTGACTTATTGACTCTAGCCTTTAATGCATATCATCAATTAGGATTTGTACATAGGAACATGTACTATCAATCTTCAATCTAGGAGAACTTTGACCTATTGGCTTAGGCAATCATCTATGTACCATTGATCTATGATCTGAGCTTCTAAGATTTTGCCACTTCATAGCCCCATGTGTTTTTGTGCATATGAATAGTGAAATCAATGAAGTAAGGGTTCAAGATATATAAAAACTTAGGATAAATTTTAGACTAAGGTTTTAATGAATTAATAAATTTGATCAAGACTTAGGCTAAAATTAAACTAAGGATTAGTCAAAAATAAAGTGACACATTGATAATGTTAATACATTCTAATAATAACTTAATTAAACTAAATTTTTAATTTTTATTTAAACTTTGATTTAATTAATCGACTAAAGACCAAAGGTTAATCAAAAGGGGTCAAATTGATCATTGAATCCTAAACCATGCACATCTATTCATTCTAATGAAGATATATTGAACCTACAACATGGAAACACTTGAGGCAAATATTAATGACATTAGGTAAAATAAAATAAAGCATATGTGCTTGTATTCTAATTAAGATAGATTAACACATGATATTAAATAATGCACTCTAATTAGGTTGAATGCCTGATTTATAACATAGTTTGAAAATTTTCAACAAGGGTCCTCATTTTTTAGAAATGGGGTATGTTAATCTCAACAAGTTGGGGAAGAAATGGTAAAACATAAGAAGGAAACTATGTTTACTTTTTAATGTAAGATCGATGGTTGGGTGGAACATTATTTTGGTCTCAGATGTCTATATTATGGTAGGAGACTAAGTTACATAGTGAGAAACATAAAAAAAACTTATTTTTTTATTTTAAGGTTGAGTATCGACTTACATAACATGCCAAAAAATGGGGTTTGACTCTCTCTCACCATGGGAAAATGCCAAGGAAAGCTTGGGCAACACACCAATATAGAGGATGGAATTTTATGTTATATAATGCACCAAAATACCAAAGGGAAATCATTAATATTTTTTTGTCTTTTACTCATAAGTAGTGGTTTTTTATTGGGGAGGCATGTCAAAAATGTGGGGTAGAAGTTTATTGACATTATTTTTATTTAGGTCTTGGAAGATCTCAAAATAAGGAAGATGATTCATTGTGTGTGTGTGTGTGTGTGTGTGTGTTCTTTAAATAATAAGGAACAACATCAAACTCCCAATGCCCCCTATGATTTTATATATATTATTTTTTATGAAGATGTAGCTACCACAATATGGTAGACCTAAAAAGTGATTTGGGAGAGAAAGGGAGGTAGGGGCCTGGACATGCAAAGAAACCCTCTCATTCTTCCATGGTGGCCTATAAGTAAGAGATTGTGGTTGCTTGCCTATTGATTTTTTTATTTAGGTTTTGAGTTACCTGGATTCCTTGGGAGTTTTGAAAATCATTATAGGTTCATTATGAAGTCATGAGACTTCATGGCAAATAATTTATGCCTTTGTATTGAATAAATCATTTTTTTCTCCTGTTAGGTTTATGATACCCATTGTAGTGTTGTATATGAATTTATATCCTATTAATAATTATACAAATCTTATTGGAAAAAATATATATATGTATGTATATATGTGTTTTCATGTCTCCTTCTTGGTACTGTTGTTTTGATTTGCTGAAATTCATAGTTATGAGTATGGGGTTTTATTAAAATATGTAAATTTTAGTATTATGAAGAGATAATCTAGCCTTTATAACCCTTCAAAACTTAAAAAATAAATAGTAAAATATGTAGATATATTTTAATGTGTGTATTATAATAGATAACCATAAAGAACTATTATTGGGT
This sequence comes from Torreya grandis, assembly GCA_037957365.1. NCBI lineage: Eukaryota > Viridiplantae > Streptophyta > Pinopsida > Cupressales > Taxaceae > Torreya > Torreya grandis. Next base: position 38,348 of record JARHVA010007396.1, read on the forward strand.
CAATTAATGACCTTATGGCTTGATTTTTTGGTCATTGAACTTGGGCTTCTCAGCTTTAGAACTAGTATAATCCCCCATATGTGTGATTATGTTTTATCAAAAAAAAATTGAAGGTTGTTTAATTATTGTTTTAATGAATTGGGTTGTATCTCCTTGTCATATTATTATTTGTTAGATGTAAGTGATCAATTATATGGTAGGACTATGCATCATTAACCTATTAGACATTATGTTGAGTTGTATTCTTGATTTGATCTAAAGTTGGGTAGGGTTCTAATTTGCGTAGCTATTTTAAAATGAAATTTTAACATTGACAACCTTATCATTTATTAAATTTTTGGGTGTATAGCTTGTGGGTATCATCAATTTAAAAATAGTAATAATAATAATAATTTATTCTTGGTAGAATTTAGACACTGACTTTAGGTGTTGTGAGTCAAACTCCTAGAATCGCAGTAGTGTAATGTCAGATCCTAGAAGCTCAAGTAATCTCCATTGGGTTCCCCAGTATTTAAGTTACCTTGTTGGGTGATTATGGCCTTCTTCATTTTTTGAAAATTTGTGGTGGTTTAAGAGTAGTTGAACATGTTGATATGGCTATAGGTAACAAATTATCATGAATAGGTGGAATACCTATATCTAAATTTATATACTCTTTTACTTACTTTGGGAGGTCTCTATTGGTTGTACCTAGTTAAATGATGTCTCAGGTTTCATTGTATGAAATATTAAATCTTAATTAAGTACTATTTTAATTTAAAATGCATGTGGATGTTTAAATAGTTGTATGTGAAAATAAATCATTGATGTTATCAAATCCACCAACCAACTTAGTTGTAGAAAAGTATTATAGCTCTATTGATTTTGTGGTTTTCATTCATAAAGTATACTCAATTTGGTTGGTAGTTTTTTGGCCTAGTTGAATATTTTCAAAGATTCATTCCATCTAATGTAAAGTAAAGATTGATGTTTTAATATTTAGCATTAAATCAGCATCCATAAATTTTGACAAGTTAGCCAATGGGTTCCCTAACTTACCATGATTTATATAAATACAAATCCTAGAATAAATAGGAATATTAGTGGATTTTGGTTGTTGATTTTGTTAAGTATATGATCTTACAACTACTCCCTATTGTGGATGGATGTTTATGTCTATGATATTTGACTATTGTCCAATTTTCTTTTGCTAGTTGACTATGCATGTGAGTCATGAATGAAATGCTATCTTATTTTAAAATTTTATGTTGAAGGGCAATTACCCCTATGAGTATATGTTAGCATTTTAAAACTAGTTGATTATTGTTGTTTACCTTGTGGTGGATTTTTTGATTTTTTGATCGATTTAATCTTGGACCTTGGATTATGTCACATTAATGCTCATATCTACTTTGTAAAACCTAGATGCCTAATTCTACCATTTAACTAATGGTTGGGGTGGTCAAGGCAACTAATGGGTGGTATTATCAAGTTAGACCTTTGGGCTTGGGCATCCCATAGATTGAGTACTCCCCTTCTATTGATTTTGGATTTTTGTTGTGTTGTTGATTACTCGAGTGAGTTCAATGATTATATACCTATTAAGGTTTAGTGATGCTAACAATAGTTCCCATGAATGTAGTTAATGATTATGTAAACTTGATTCTATTCCTAGTTGCATGCTTATATAAATTATATTATCATTGTATATTTTGAAGTAGTGCTAAATTAACAATTGGTTACACTTCTATTGGTAATGGATGTTTAATGAGCTTGAATATGAACTACAGTGTTATGTTGGTCCTAAATTATCTTGCTTTCCATTATGGAATCTTGTATATTTCAAATCTTGGTAGACAAATATATTATTTTGATATATGAAACTTTACCTAATGATGGATATATATTATATATTGTTTAGATTGGGCATTATGTGTTCAACTTGCAAACTTTAGATTGTTAAAAGAATGTACTTGGCTACATGTAAAACTATATAGTTATTTACATATGTAATAATGTGTTAATTTCATACTAATGATGTTAGGGAAAAACCACATTAAATTGACTATAGTAATTATGATCAACACCCTTGTTAAAGTATGCTCATGGTGGAATGTATCTTCTCATTTTATGATTTTTTTTCTCTATGAAATCATTAAATGTGGTTGAAGAAATACGTTGGCTTGTTATGGAAATTTGGGCGCATAGTTACAAACTAAGAGTTAAACACTATGAATTAATTCTCTTGTTGATTCATGAATAGTGTGTACTTCATGTTGTTAATTGCAAGGATTGAATTCAAGTGAGAGGCGTTGTTTCCTTCTTAGTGGGTATGAAAATATTGCAAATTTTAAATGTTTACCTTGAGTACATATTATTTCATAAAGAAATTAAATGCATGAAAGTGTTTTGAGTATGAGATAGTTACTTAGGTTGGAATGTTAAGATTGGTAAATTTTTTAATGATATTGAATCCAAATAGAAGTTATTATTTTAAGCAATGGCTACATATTCTCACATTAGTTACCTTGACTAAGTTTTTGGGTGATTAATTAATGATGGAAATAAAATTTAGTACATAGAACAGTTGGGAATAAAATTTGAATTTGTCATGAATACATTGTTTCATCTTATATGTTAATTCACTTAATTGTATAGAAAACCTATGTAACTGACTCTGATTACTCCTATATCATGTGTATTGGGACTTAGAAAAGATTTTTGTGTCTAAATTGATATTCCTTGTTGGTAACTCTTTTAATACTTATTCACTTTATAATCCAAAGGTTATATTGAGCCATGATAGGTATCAGTCTTGATACCGATGGTTTCCATTAAATTCCATAGCTATAATTCATTATGAATTTCTATTGCTTAAAGAATGAAATTAAGGAATAATTAATGTGAATAAGTATGTAGAATTATCCAATTTGGTGCAATGAAAACCATGATCTCCTTAATGGGAATTTCATTGTGTTTTGTGAACCTATTGTCAATCCCATGTTCACTCTTGGAACATATTTGAAAGATATTGGTTTTGTTATGTTGCACATTGAAGCATGATTTTTAAAATGATGCTTTGAAGTATCTTGTTCAAGTGGTTAACATCATATGGATGGAGGTATCATTCCTTTTGCCAATCATATGAAATATCAATTATTTCTAATGTGAAGCCATTAAATATGAAAAATGTTATTTTAAACAGTCTCGTATGTATAGAGGAAAGCTAAGTATGGCTCATTGAATAATGCCACCAATGTTTTTTTGGATGAACCATTGGGTTTAAAATAAAAGACTTGATTGGTGTCTAGGAAGGAAATCCAATTATAATCTTATGATATGTTTATGTTTGAAATTCCTCTTTCTATGTAATGGCTATTCTAATATATAATATGTTGCTAGGTATACCTATATATCATGGCTAGATGGATCATGGTGAGTTGATATTCACTTGAGTTATCCTATGATGATCATGGCCAGGTTTAAATTAAGGTGGGATCTGGGGTGTTATACCTAATTTTTCCTAGTTGCCCTATTCACCATTGTGGTGGATTCATGAAGCTATGGTCTTACCCTCTGAACCTTTATCTTGATTCTATTAGAATATTGAGATGCTTAAGTAGTGTTATAAAATATCTAAATGGTCCTATAAGGGGTCCTTGCTCTGAATATAGAATTTGGTGTATATTGGTGTGTACACACACACCAATACACTACAAACTATATCTTCAATTTTTATGAATAACTCTCATATAGAACCCTTTGATGATGTGGTAACCCTGGTGGAGTGTTCACTTATAATTAATAAAATGTTGGTTAAAATCATGTGAGTGTGAAGCCATTTAGTATGGTGTCTCTTGATCTTAGTTTATGTGTATGTCTATACATGAAGTGTGGTTGTGTACTCTATAATTTAAAAACTCTCAAAAAATTTTTAGGGGTTGTTTCATTTGGTATCAGATCTTATACTTAAAGGTTTTCGATGAGTTTTGGTACATTACATTGATTTTTGGCATGTGTTTGAAAAAGCTAGTCAAGCTTTTGTGTGGTTATGCATACCTTTACAAAGGATTGTGGTTGCATAATATAATTTGGGTGGTTATAAATATACATAGTGTATACGTGCATATCTTTATGGAGGATTTTTTATCAACATGTATGCATATGCCTAGTGATGGATGAATGCCACAAGTATGTTTATGTTGTCCTATCGAGATTGAATTGAAACCTTATATGATTGAGTGCATACTAAACCATGGGTAAAGATATATACCTTGTGTGGATAGATACATGCCTTATATTCTTGAAAGGGATATGTTATGACCTTTATATATGTCTTTAGCCTCTTGGGTGAATTAAATAATGCTTTGTTATGCAATCTTAAAGTGATGGAAATTATTGTATTATGGAATGTATGTGTGTGTAGAAATTGGTAATTTTTTAATATGAATTTTGGATGATTAACCTTATATTTGGTTGGGTCAACCCTTCCCTAATCGAGTTACATTATGCAAGCATCACTTGTTAACTATTGACTTGTATGGGCAAGTCAATGGGAGACTAGTGATAACTGCTTTGCCCTTAGAATTAAAGAAAATGGTGTTCAGTATCTATTTTTGACTTATATGGACAAGTCACCAATAGATTCTTTGAGCATTATGACATTGATAATAATGAGGGTTAGGCTTAAACTTGGAGGGTTGAATAGGGTGTGAGTATCTAATTTACTTGGGTAAATTAGTAAGGCTTGGGATCTCTGCTTGTAGAAGAGCATCTTGAATGAATAAGATCTAATCTTTTTATGTATTTGGCCTATTTTGAGTTAATTGGAGAATAATGTGGCTTCATAACCCTAAAGGGGTTGAAAAGTAACTAAGTTTGTAGAATAGTTATTTTGATCATGGATATGTTTTGTATCTATGATGTTTATTTGATCATGGATATGTTTTATATCTATGATAGTTATTTTAGTCATGGATATGTTTTGTATCTATGATGGTTATTTTGATAATGGATAGGTTGATTTTCATGAGGATGTTATGATAACCATGGACATGTTTTATATCCATGGGGATGTTTGTTTGGATTCTAGCTGAGTTATACATCCATGAGGTTGCCTAATTAGAGCTTGGCTAGTTTTAACACCCATGGGGATGTCTATTATGATATAGATGTGTTTTACATCTATGGGAATGTATATGGTGAGTTTAATTGAGCTTGTTGAGTATGGGAAATTGTAATTTCCATAGTAGTGAAATAGAATTCACCTTGTACCTTGGATAAGCCCACCCTTTTCCCAAAGTGATTTTGTGTCAAAGAAAGCATCATCATTCAACCTTTGACTTATTGGATTAGGTCAATTGGAATAATAGTGATATAATATTTTTGTTGGAATCACGAGACAATGCCTTGGTGGCCATTGATAACTTGCATGGGCTAGTTATCTAATGATGCTAAGGTATAATATCTTAGGGTAGTCCAAGCCTGGATGGCCTAGTGTGGTGAGTGTGACTAGTTTGCTTGGGCAAGTTAGAGAGTTTTGGGGATTTCTTATTGTTATTGATTAGTGTGATCCCTCTATTCTTGATTCATGAACATTGTTGGTAAAATTATGAGAACTCATGAAGATATATTTTATGGGCTTTATTGGAGCACAACCTTCCTTGAGAGGTGATCCTAATTTGATATCCCTAGGACTTATCATGTTGTACTATATGATAGATTTTTGGTGTCATTTTGATGGCATCTAGACATTAAGTGACCTAATGGGAGTCATGGACCCTTGTGATTCACCATCATGTGTGTTAAGTGTTGTGATGTGAAAGTACCTTGGCATAATTATTAAAACACCTGAGTCATGTATGTGTGATCTATTTCATGTGGTTCCTCCGTGTATGTAAAACTTTTACATGTTGTGTAGTTGTTACTTTTCATTGATTATGTTAAATCATGTAAATTTGTATCTTTACTATACTTTGTGAATATATTTGACCTTGTGTACTTTCATATATTTATATTGATATCAGTACCATTGTATGAGCATTATATACGCATGTATGTACATTGTTAACTATAAAACATGAGAATGATGATTAATCACTATTTAAGGGAGTCTCCCACTTCCAAAATTAAGCATGTGGACCATTTATTTCTCTATGTTTTTAAAAGTATTGTATGACCATTTTATGGTAATGTGACTATAAGCTACTCATGTGATGCATTTCCCTATTGAACCAACTTTTATTTATTGAAATATACCAATGTATAATGTTGTGATGTGTGATGTAATCCTGCATCACTACTCTAGTATTGAGTAGTGGTACAAGTATGATGTTGAGGGTAGAGAAACACTACATCCATAATGATTTTGACCATGTATGGGATATGAACTAGAGTCTCTTGTAGGTTGAAAATCCACTTTTCCCCTTTGCACAAGTAGCCTCATGATTCATTCAGAGTGTGTACCACGTGTGTCATAAGTTGGTCATGGGATCTTAGTGCATAATGGTCACTTAATGGATTTAATGTTCCTTTAATCACCTCTTGGAGGTTTTTATAAAAAATGTGTGAAATTTTATTTTTATATCTCTATGGACCACTAATTAGTCCTATTATTTGGACACTATGTAAAATCAACAAGGTGGTACTTATTGAAATTTATGCATGTGTTGGCATGTAAGTGAAACCATGTTATGGATGATGTATTATTGTTTATACCTGATAGATATATTTTGGGATGAATATTTATGATTTGTTTTAAGGCATGAATTATATACATGCTAATTTTATACTCGAGAAAAGCAATGTTAAGTCCTGATTAGGTAGATTTTTGAATTTTATGTACTTTCTAATACTGTTAAGAGGTAAGTGTAGTAAGATGGTAGTATTGTAATCCTTATAACCATCATGTGAGCTCACAAAGTTTGTGAATAACATGGTGTAAGCATTAAAGTTATATATATATATATATTGCTTGGTATGGTTAAATAAATTTGGGAATGACTTCATAAGGATATTGACTAAGTTTGAGACCATGTTCCCTAGACTAAGGAAACATAGAACTTAGATATTTTGCCAAAGCTTTAGGACATGGTTAAAAGGACTTTTGAGACACCTAAATGTTTTGGCCTTATGTCCCCATCATATGAAAACAATATTTCAAAATTTTATATGGAAAGGATTAGTATAATATGTTATTTGGGAACCTTCAATATGTTAATTAGCTCTCTAAAATCAAACAATGAAAACTATAGGGCTTGATCCAAAAGAGTTTTTCTTCCCTCAATGTTGTAATGTTTGGCTAAGCATCATGTTTGAAAGAATCCATATGATTATAATGAACATACATCAATTTAATACCATTTGAAAAATGATTGCACATTGTTTTTTACCATCTCATGGACATTTCCAGTCTATACATAGGTTGCCAAAAGTCACCTACAATAGGGTATGATGTAGTGACCTAGAACTTGATACACAAAGCAGTGTTTTAAGCTTTTCAAAATTGGGTACTATTTCAAACAAAAAAAAATGATCTTAGGGGATTAAAAATGACTCTAAATACCATGACCAAGGTCCAAGTAATAGAAAAAGTGACCTATATCAGGGGTTAAATAGGGGTTGTCTTAGTCAGCTTCTAGAGAGCTTAAGTGTGACCAAAGGTGTAAGTTGAAGGCCAAGTGGATGTTAAACCTAGTAAATTATCATGTGACCACTTCAATATGGATTTTAATGATCGCATGAGATAAAAATATGATGATAATCAAACCTACATAGGCCCTAGAATCCCTATATAAACTTACAAGTATGTTGTCTCAGTCAGTAGGCAAGGAAAGACTTAGTCTTGTCATTAAATTTATTGAAAAGAGGTTAAAGAAAGATTGACATGATGAAAAAATGCCTAGATAATATTAATTAGGCCATGATGTTATCCTTAAGCTCTTGGTTATATAAAATAAGCCTACTCAGACCCCATAAGGCCTTGTTTGCAACATATAGTTAGGTTATGATTGACACAGATAGACTTGTGAATCCAAGTGTGTGAGGAGTTCATAGGAGATTGGATGGATAGGTGAAAATTTAAATAATTTAATTATGGTATTTATGGTTTATTAATATTCTTCATAAAATTCAAATAAAATAATAGAGAGACCTTGAACACACATACATAATTCATTCTTGTAAATCTTGCACATTTTACTTGTGAAGGAACTAGTCTTGAAATTTGAAGTTTTGAGAGCTAAAATGATATTACCCAAGCCTAAAATTTTATATGGGATGTATAACCATGATAATAAATATCTATAATGTTCATTTTCCTTAGATAACTGGGGAATTGCCCCTATTTTATCTTAGACAAGGGGTACTTCCCTTCATGCAAACACTATCAGTAAAAAAAGGGTGTGTTAGGGTAAGTAAAAGAGTTTTTTAAACCTTTAAGGAAGATTTAAGAGGTTATAAAACATATATTTAAACATGTAAAAGAAATCACTAAAGGATGGAACCCAATAGGGTGATCTAGAATGTAAAATTTGTAGACATGCCTATTAGGTAGGTTTTAGGCCTATGACCAAATGGGAGGTCAACTTATTTTAAAACCTCATGTGAGAATTATAGATTGATGAAAAATGTTTGATGGGTCATAATGGATGTGTAAATTATATTTTAAGGTATGTAAAGTTATCAAAATTCATTTGGAGCTCTAAGGTGCAATTAGGACTCTTGGGCATGGCTAAATCTAGTATCCAAGTGAGGAGTGAGTCACACTTCCAACATGAGATATACATTCCATAATATTGTAACATGTTTATGGGATTAATAATGAGGTTTAAAAGACATTTTAGTGCAAGTAAAACCAAATAAAACCATTTTTAGTCCTTAAAGTAATTCAAATATGAAAGAAAATAAGGAAGCAAGCTTGATAGGTAATTTTTAGAAGCTCACATATTTTTGGAGGATTTTCATGTTTGAAAAAGGAGATAGGGGAAACTATTAGGGGTCTTAAATAATGAGTTTTTTGAATTTGTTTTTAGGCTGGATGTCTAGTTTTTATGAACAAATCTTAAGACTCAAAATAGGCCTAAAACCCTACTAAATCCTCAACCAGGACCCAATGGAGGAAATGGAGTTAGAGATGAAATATAATGGAAAATTTTTACTAGAATAGATATTATAAGTTATAGAGGACTCTCTTAGTCTCCCTCACATACCAACTAGTTGTATGGACTTGTACAAATTAGGTAGAAATAGGGTTTTTCTCAATATTTTTTGCATTTTGTATGTTGTACAAAATTTCAAGAGATGAAAATCATATTGATGGAAATATTAGGACTTAAGATAACTTCCAATATAACTCTAATTCCTTAAAATAGAACCTAAGTGTCTAAAATAGGTGATTCAAATTAGTTAATCAAATCTGGCATATTAGACAAACTAGTGAAGAAGATAGAAAACTTCAAGTGAGCTCATTTTAAGGTGTTCCTGATGATTTTATGGCCATATAGGGTATTTAAATATGTCATTAACTCCCTCACATATATTTTCATGGATAATTTATGCCTTTTTGGAATCCAAGTGTGTAGGGTACATGAAAGGAGTTATTTTTGGATTACAGATGATGATTGCTCCTTTCTAGTTGATTAAATAAGACCAAGAATGAAAAAATGCATGTAAAGGAATGTATAATGTCCTTACCTTGAATTAAAATCATAAAAACTAGCTATAATCACTTATTAGATGTTCAAATAGAGGCAATCATGAAGGTAGTTTTTCTATGCAAAATGAGGAGTTTTGTGCCATTTTTCATGAAGTTTATGACTTTAATTGACACTTGTGATTAATTACCTTTCATGTTTAATCCCATATCCTTCTAAAATTCAAAATTTACTTCTCCTCTTATCTTGAAAAGTGTCCTTGTGACCCTTGGACTTCTATCTTCTCCTCTCCCTCTCAAGTTTTATAAGAACTAGCCATTTTGGCCATTGTATTGGATGATCCACATGAGTATGGTGAATATTTGATCATTTTTATACATTTTTATAAATAAAATTACTAATTTTTATCACTTATATAAATTTTCATAGTGTGCTTTACTTGAATGTTAAATTTACTTAGCGAAGACTATGGATTCCTTAGCAAGTTATCACATTCCCTCACCTATTTATAGCTTCTTATTATAGGGCATGTGAAGTGTTCCAATATATTTTTAGTGTTTATATGAGTTATCCTATTCATTATTAACCTCATATGCCTTTTTTCTAGTCCTCCTAGTTTTGCACATTCATCCATAACCCCACAATGTAACATTGATACAAAAAAACATATATTAGAGAGTGTATGTTTAGTTTATCATTTGATTTCAAGTGTAATATGAATATGGTTGGATGTAATCAATAATTTTTTTGTATCACCTCCCTTAGATTAGTTTTCTTTCAGTTATCCTTCTTCCTTTTCACCCCTCAAAGTAAGTATTAGTTGCAATCCTAAGTGGTATATCAAGGGAGCTATCCCTATCTAGAGATTCACATCATTACATAGGTTTCCCACAATCCTAGAGGTGATTAAATTATGTCACTTGGATGAGGAGATATTTTCATCTCCTCAATTGGTGAAAATCCAAGTGACAATAGTTTTTGGTATGCTCGATGGAACTTTTGGTCTAAGAAGTTGATAGATTTTTGGTGTTATCTCTCAATAATCAACCTTTGGAGGCATTTATTCAAGCATCAATGGTGAATCCAAAGATATATCAATTGGTAAATAAACCCAAGTTATCCTTTGAATATTTTTTATAACATGTTTTCTTATGTTCTTGCTTTTAATGAAGATATATGGCTGACTTTGGTGTTGATTTCTTGTTTACACAAGTTGGTGACATATTTCAAGCTTGTGTCATTCCCTATCAATATGAATTAGTCCTTGGTAAATATTTTCATTACCTTTAACAACCCTAATATGAATTTAATCAGCTCTAATATGATCCTTATCAACCCATGCATGAATTATATCAATCCTATAACCATCCTTCTAAATGTTTTTCCCCTCCTAGTCAACCTAGTCCTTTCTCTAATCAGCCCATTTCCACCTTCAAACAAACTCTTTTGGGTTATGATAAGTATATTATAGATCTTGATACTCCAAGGGGATATGGTCAAAATATTCCAAGACACCTTATTTAAAATGTAAGAGATGCATTAGAGTTAGTCAAGAGAGGGTGGGTACCTATTGAGAGAGTCAATTGGCAAAGGATCACAACTAGATGCTTGATGTGAGTGGTCTAATTTATTCCTTAGAATATAGGATAAAATTTCATCAAAGGCAACCTCACTAAACCAATCAGCCTTCATTTCCACTTCTGCAAAGTTGTTATCATCCCTACATGGTTTTCAATCATGAACCCAATTAACCTTATCAAGGCCATCCTTTTCCCAATAAATTAGAAGGAGAAGTTGAGAAGAAGAACCTTGTGTTTGAAGTAAACCTTTATAGGAAAATTGATTTGGCTAACATGCATATGCAATATTCCATGTTGGTAGCAAAGGAAGAGGATTTCAAACCCTCATTTCCCTTTCACATTACATCCCCACCACTTTAAAAATATATTTCTAATCCTATCATCCCAAGTTGCAGTAAGATAATGGAATCATGGGGAAATAAGGAGGATAAAATGCTTGACCAAGAGTTTGAACTTAAGAAGACATAAAATCCTAATATCCTAAGCTAGAGAAAAATAGTAGAGTCATGGGGAAAGAAAGAAGATAGAAACATTGTCCAAGAGTGTGAAGTGGAGGATGGAGTTGATCCTTTTCAGGTCCCTCCCACCCTTCCTCAATAATATTTTTGTGTTCCTTGGCATCCCTCATGCACTCCTTATCTTCATGATGATTCTTATTAGCTTCAAGATAAACTTTTCCAAGAGAACTTAGCCAATAAAGTAGAGGAGATAGAGACAAAGGTGAAGCTACTAAGTCAAGGTGTGATGGAAAGTTTAGAATAAAGAGAAGATCCTATGCCTAAGCACATCCCATCTCCCCTCTCTCAAGAACTTCCAAAAGAGCCTCATACCTTGCATTCTCAATCTAATTTGGAGCTCTATGTGCCACCTCCACCAACTAGTTCATCTTATCCTCACCCTATCACCCTTTGCCTTAATTTACATGTGGTATGGGAACATAAAGAGGATCAGCTAGTTGATAAGGAAAGATAAATCTTGCTTGAAGAAAACATATCTCCTTGGCAGCCTCATTGGGCTAAGTCACATGATTTCAAGATGCCTAGTCTTGGCATCACCATGAGGGAGGTTTAAGATCTTGTAGCCCTTGACAAAAAAGATCAGATTATGATAACTAAAGTTTAATTTGAAATCCCTCAAGAGGTCTTAAGTGATGAAGAGAAGGTAGAATCTTATGTTGAATCTCTTTTCTTGGTTGATGACGAATAATGTTTTCTTTGTGTTAAAGAACCTATCTTGATAAAGGCAAATGAAGAGGAAAATGCTCAATTAATGGCTGATAAAGAAGACCTAAAGAATTTTTATGAGTAGGATATTACCATAGGAACTCCCCTTGGTGAACAAAAAGACAAGTCACAAGATTTTGCCTCCATATTTTAAGTATAATGTTTTATCAAGGAGGGAGAACACTTTCAAGCCATTCCTCAAGAAGTGGCAGTCTTGAGATAATCTCATGAGATCAAGATAGAGGAATTATCACTTGAAGATGATCTAATCAAAGATGAAGAAAAGGTTATTTCTTATGTGGAGATTTTAGATTGGTTTGATGAGGAATGATATCCTTCAGGTCAAAATTAGGCACCCATATATAAAATATCAGTTGCCTAAGTCTATACCTTTTGGCTAGGTCTAGTATGTAGAATTCCTTTAGAGGAGGTGTTCCACACAAAACCCATGGAAAAAGTATAAGTGTTAATTCTTTTGGAGGTTTTACTTTTGGGTTTTTTTATTAAAGTGTTGGGAATTGTTTCCAACATTTTATCTGAAGAAATTTTCTTGAAAGGTATATTTTTTTGGGCTAAGGGTTAGAAGTCTTTAAGGAAAAATGTCCACTTCAATTTTTATAAAGGGCATCCTACAATCCTTTTGAAGGGGTGTTTTTAGAATTCCAAAGGTATTTTTCTTAGATAAAGGGTCCATTTCAAATCCAAAAGGTAATTTATAAAACCCAAAGGGTATTTTCCTTTTGGAAGGGCATTTTAAAAAAACTCGAAGGGACAATTTTCCTTTTGAAAGGTTCATTTGCAAGAACTCTGAAGGTCTATTTATAGAAATCTGAAGGGTACTTTTCTTGGAAAAATGGCAAAAGGACCATTTAATTTTTTTATGAAAGACATTTTAAAGAACTCTAAAGGTCTAATATTCAAAATATGAAGGTCACTTTCCATTTGGAAAGGGTACTTAGCAAAAGTCTAGAAAATTATTTGCATTGAAAAAGAGCTAAGTCTAATTCTTTCAAGCATTTTATCTGATAGAAGGGGAAACAAAAAAAATTGAAGAAATTTGGCTGAAGATATTAAGTCCATAGGAAATTTCCCAAGGAAAAGTCCAAGGGAAACAAAATTCTGAGGGAAATAGAAAAGTGTCTAAGGAAAATATCCTAAAGGAATTCAGACGGGTCCATGAATGTCAACTTCAGGGTCATGGGCTAGCCATTAGAATTTAAAAGATTGTTGAGAACCTAAGGGAAAACATGGAGGTGAAAAATGGTATAATATTGAGCATCTAGTACAAACAAATCAATAAAAAATAGGCAAGTTGATGGTTTAAGTCATTATTGGTAACTGACCAAATCAAAGGGCTTCCACAAAATCATAAACACAGGTGTCTAGAGGATCGCTAGCAGTTAGGGAAAGCATTTTATAACTATATAAATGAATTCCATTTCCTTTGAGAAGTGTTATGTGTCATCTCCCTTGTTTAAAATTTCAAATTCTCATGGATGGTCTTTGATGGAGGTAGTTTCATGAAGGATGACATAAGAGTCATTGCACCATTTTGAAAGAGTCTGTCAGGATTTTACATGGACATCTATCTCAGGATACATTCATTGTCTACTTCCTACTCAACCATACATGTAATTTAATTATTTCTATTCTCAATCCCAAGCATGTTTTTATATGACCTTTGAGATTCCCTCTTTTATGTTCTTATAAATTCTATAAATGGAGCCATTTGTGGCATTGTATAGATGACTCCACTTGGGTATGGTGATGCTCTACCAAAATTATCTTAAATTGATAAAGATAGTTATTTTTTACCTCATTCAAGAATTCTCTAAGTGTATGTGATGGTTATTTTCTTGTGCAAGTGTATCTTAGCTTACCTTTACACGTATATTTTCCTAGTACCTTGTGATTTCAAATACTTCTCTTTGCAGGTTAGCAAGAAGTGTCAAATGGAGTTATAGGTGTAGTGAATAGATTTTCCAATAGTGTGTCTTAGAATGCCTATTTTCTAAGTCTACCTATCCTAAAATAATTCTAAGACCCCATGTTAAAACATTGATGTAAGAATAAGGTTGTTAATGGATGTAGTGTATGTTAGGCTTCTCTTGGTTCAAAGTGCATGCCAAGAGTGTGAGTAGATAAGACATTTGGTGCATCACCTCCAATATAATAGGTTTAATTTTCATGATATTATTAACCCTTTTCATTCCCCAAGTTGTTATTAGTATTAATATGAGCCTAAATGATGCATCAAGGGGAGTTATCCCCTAATCTAGAGATCCACCCCGCAATAGGGATACCCATAGCCCTGGGGTGGTTTCATTGTGTCACTTGAGTGAGGAGAAGTTTTTCCCATCTCCTCAATGGGTGAAATAAAGTAACAACAATTACATCTAATAATTAGGTCATCATAAAGAAGGGGGGAACCATTTCTACAAGTGTCTTATATTACATAGACCAAGTTATTGCTGATAATTTTCCCAAGTGGAGGACTCTACTAGTCTTATTGGATTATCTACAACAATGGAATAGTCCTTATGTCTACATAAGTAATGTGTGGGCTACCAAATATTATATTTAGGAGGGATAAGATAATTACCACTCCTTATCTAAATTATTAAATGGGAAAGTTTTCTTGATCATCCATGAAAATAGTTCCCATCAGGTCAGTAAACCTTGAAGCCAAGACCTTCTTAAAGGAGTGTACTTTATACTATTTGTTGATGATGACTTGGTTATATTCTATTTATGGTGAGGGAAGGTCATATTATTTCTCAAAGCTTGATCATGCTATTAAAGTGATAGGGATCCCTTTGGAAATTAATTTAATTAGCCTATATTCATAATATGACATCCCAAAAATACTATAAACTAGGTCAATGCATGCATAATCTTTGACTTAGTTAAAACCATGTGGAGATTGACCATGTTAATGATAAAGATATTAGAATCTAGTTGGATTACATGAGGCATGGTTTCATTCTCATCATCAACCCTAGTTGTTTATACATTAAAATATGTGCTACTATAATGCAAGTCACTAGATGTTATGGCCTCAAGAATAAATTTAGTTTCCTTAAAGATGACTAAATTACCATTCTGAAATAAAAATTCATTGTTCTCAAAGGAAATGCTCTTACTTGGAGTAGAAGGACTTAATTGAGCCATATTTTACAATACTTTAGGTAGCAATAAATGTCTCTTTATATCATTTTGAAATTATCAAGCTCTGATAATGGTGGTTGAGAGTGAACTTTGCTAATGGCTTGAGCTATTCCAAATTATGAGAGTGTAGATAGTAGAGAAAGTAAACGTGAATAGCTTTGAAATGAAAATGATAATATATTTGAGTGTGTAGTCTTTTGAATGACCTCTCTAATTAATGTAATGTTGATGGTGATCATGGTTTGTGTTGTGTTAATGGCAATCTTGTCAACTTTTCCTATATTTGAAATAACTTCAAATTATTGCTCTTAGCAATTAATCTTACTATAATTAAATTTATATTTAATTTGAATTTGATTTTCCATTAATTTTAGCTTTAAAGCTAAATACTTCCACCTTTAAATAGGTGGGTGCTACCTTGTATCTATCTAAGTAATTATATGGCCTTAATATGACTAAACTACCTAGTCAACTCTAAATATAGACATGTGGCACCTTTTTATTACCTTATAGACTCTCAGAATGTAGCTTTGTGTGATGACCCATCTGTATCTCACCACATGGCATATTTTAATTCATAGTGAGATTTTTGGTGGTGATATTCAATTATGATTGTCCATGGGGATGCCACACATCGCTTTGGTGGGAAATTGTAGCTTTCCTTGTTATATGTCTCTCTTGAAAGGCTTCTGGGAAACTATCAACAACTTGGTTCTAATTAGATGGATCGGGTGGAGATACACATCTCTATCAGAGGTGATCTCATGGATCTTAGATAGAAACAACATAAGAATGACATGAAAAATCATCACATGGGCCCAAAGGGGACAAACATAATTATTATGGGATATTGTTTATTTTTTTACCAAGTGTCATTATTATAAGGCACCTCAGATAGTTGTATATCATCAAACCTTAACTAGATGACTTAGGTGCAACTACATGTCTACCTTGTAAGTTCTTGAGAGCTTTGGATGGATAAAAAATGGCATAGACACATGTTAACCTTTGATGAACCTAAGGGGAACAAAATTCATCTCAGAAGGCTACTCAAGTCTAGTTGGTTGTCATTGAGACACATGATGGCATCTCATAGGCTTTTACATTGTGGTGGGATGCATGGGGTCTTGGATTTGATTGGCTCACTCACGAGGCTAAAATATTGACACATAGCCCTAGGATTTGAATTCAAATGGATATCTTCTCATGGGATTTCTAGATGACTCCACATATCTCATAAACTTGGTAGGTTTTCTCCAAGTGTCTTACATGGGATGTGATGAATCCTTAGGGAATTGTGAAGTCTAACAAGGTGGACATGTATAATTTTAGGTTATAGTCTAAACTTTGACATCTCATGATATTTTATTAACCACAACTTTAATTTTACATCCTATAAGGTTAAGTAAGAAACCAAGTTAGCTTTTTTGAAGATGTCATTGCTCATCTTCATCCAATTTAAACAATTTTAAAGAATTTTTTTTCAATCAAATGACTCAATAATAGCATAATGTTAATATAATAAAACCAAATGAATCTTATTGTGTTTATGTCCATTAGAAATCTTAGTCACACTTCCTTAGTAAAAGCCTATCTACATATCATTCAACCATCCATGGTAAATAATTCATTGCAAAATAAAACTTGAAGAAGACTTTCAATAATTTGAGTATTTCTAAGTATCAATCCTTATTGAAAAATGAATGATTAACCAAAAATTCTATAAACATAAGAATTGGTAAAATAATCATTTCTCCATGTAATCAAATGATTTAATATGCTTAACATCTCAGGCACTTTTGAAAATTGAAGAAAGGAGGGTCCCCATTTTGAGAATAGTGGAATGTTGATCATCAAAATTCACTTATTATAAAAATTAATGGCTATATTTATTGCATATTTATTCCCTAATTTAATGTACTAAGACCCTTTAATAACCTAGGTTTTACATTCCATAATCCCTTAAAAGTTAAATCACCTAATTAAAATCCTATTTTTTGGGAGGGAGATAAGAAGTGTATGTGACCTCTTTATGGAAAAATTGGGACACATTATTATGATTTAACCCTATGTATTATCCTTTTATTACTAGGACACACATTTAAAATTTTATATAAAATGAAAATAAAATTAATCCAATACATTTTTTAATCCTCATATCTCAACACCTCAAAGATAATTAGTGTAATTAATTCATGGTGAGACAAAACCCTAAATGTATCCCTTTGAACTTATAAATACTTTATTTGAGTCATGTTTAATAAAAAAAGGTAACATTTATCCTATGATTATATCTTAGGTTAGATATGGGTTTGAAATTATATGAGAATAAGAGGGAACATATACCTTCATATGGTATGTTCTTATGAATCAATAATGTAATCTAAGCACATAGTTCTAGTATATTTTTTCAAAGCACCCATTTACCAAAATATTCAAAAAGCTCTCCAAACATCATGAAAGAATGAAAATTTTCCTCACCTCTTATCTTAACCACGTACCATATCTCTACTTCCATATCCAAACATGTTACCCTTGTGACTAAAGCTTCAGTGATCTCATATTTTAAACATATCACAACCATAATGTTCCTTAATTAATTTTAGAATTTAAGTGTTTTCCACATTATGCCCAAGTATCCTTTCTAAGAAAACCATTTATTAATCTGGTTGAAAATATTTAAAAAAATATTATCCTTTCTCATAATTGAATCCTAAAATGGTTCCTATCTTAAATGATCTCTCCCATTCTATATCAATCCCTATAAAAAAAATGTCCTAAAAATTAAAAATACTACTCATTGATTATACCAAACACTTTACATGCTACTATACTTTCTTCTAAAATTAATTGTGCATGTATAATGTAACCAAAAAAATACATTCATTCTAATTTTTTTTTCCAAATAATTTCCACTTTCACTATGACCCCATCATTCCCAAAGCATAGTTTATTACTATTAATACTAACCAGTTATCCATTTTTATTTTATTTTTACTCATGGCCTAACAACTCTTTCACAACACTCATGTACTATTATAAAATATATTTATAATATTCATTTTTCATTTGTTACCATCCATAGATACATCCTTATTTTTTTAATTTCACTTCACATTTTCAAATTAACTTTGTATTGTACCTCCCAAGAAAAAAAATTAATAAATTTATTTTCATTAAATTCATAAATCACACATTCATTATTACCCAGACACATTATATTCCATCCCTTAGTTGGTCAACACCACATCATTATTTATTGATTTAAATTTTAAAATCCTCTAAATGATCAAAAACCTATCATTTTTTCTAGTGTCAAACACTTGTGATACTTATATAACTAAATCTTATTCATCATCTTCTAACACTGGTATAATTTTCACAAGATTTATGGTTTATATAGATTAACTATCTCTCACATCCCCCTTATTAATATTCCCAAGCCTCCCTCTATTCCTTAACCTTTATATACTCCAAAAATTTCATATATACCTCTTTTTGGTTCTCAACTCAACACTCTGTATATTAACAAAAAAAATAGGAATGGATAAGGGAATTTTACAAATTATTTTCATTATCTCTTTTCTCAACATAATGTTATTATATAAAAAACAAAGGGGGTATACCATACACACTTATAGATCTGTAAAACTAAGGGGGATTTCCTATTAGGTGTTTACATTAATTTTCAATAACAAATCTTGCATCCATTAGATATAAATAATAATTAATACCCAACATGTTAATTTTCTCAATTATGTGTCACTCACATATTAACACTTACTCAAAAGAACTAAATTTAAGATCAAAACTAGAAAAAGTAATTATAGATGATATTAAAAATTTACATTACCATTTACTACACCCATAATGAAAAATTGAATCATCTAAATAAATGTAAATAATATTAGACCTACATAGACTCTTTATATCTCAAATGGAAACTCAATAACAACATATATCTTGTCAAAATTGGATTCCTTGAATACTAAAAATACAATCAAAACACATTGAGACATAGATGTAACTGAACATGATTAATAACACACAACTACACAAATAGTAGAATCAACACATAATTAGGAAATAAATGATATGTACATGGATTTAAGGAAAATAAAGATGTACCCACATTAAAAACTAACCTAAATAGAAATATTTAATGGATTATATCACCATTTATTCACATAAATATTTTTTGTTATTGCTTTGAACTCAACCTTTCTAAGCTTTACATAAGATATATAAAATTAAAAAATTAAATAGAGACTCAACCTACCACATACAAATATTAATTGAGACAAAATATTTAAGAAATCACCTAAGGTAAAATAAGAAAAAAATCAAGATCCCTATTAATATAGAGACTAGTAAGTAAGAACATATATGTTACTATAAATTCAAATCCTAATAATTATATCATAATGCATGAACATTTCAAGTAACATAAATATTATTTAATCATAATATTTTATGAAATGTATATATTCCATGCATATATTACAATAATTATATACAACATTCAATTTTACAATGATTCTATACAATTAAAAAATGTTTCATGGCATAATATAATCCTTCACTATGATCTCTACTCTACATATTTTTTGAATTCAACCCAAGACCTAACTGTAAATGTTCCCAAATGTATAAAATGAGAAGGAAATACCCTATTCATAGGTTTCCTTAGACCTATTTTCCAACTCATCATTATTTTAAATGGATGGTTTTCTGATTATTTACGTATATAATTATGATACACTCTTGATGTGAAAACTATTTTTACATACTCCTTTAATATTATTTTCACTAGGATTCATCCCATTGCATTTATAAGAACCTTTTAGTAGTGCTTGAAAATTTTAAATCTTCCTTTCCTTAAATCACTTTCTATTTCTTTCCATTCTAGTACTCATCCTTCAAAACTACATTTTTTCCCCCACACGTATCACACATAATTTATTATGTATATTCTAAATATCTTGAAGACCATCCTTATATTTTACTTAAAATATTATCAAGTTTGGCTGAGTTTGTTTCATTCAATTCCTTCCATCCTTAGTCAATTTTATTTTTACTTAGTCTTCAAAATTCTCTTGAGGGTTAACATTCCCCCTTATTCATTTTTTTTTATCTATCCTTAGACAACTTAAGTAGTCATTACCATGGGTGTATATGGGAATAATTAAAAATTATTTTATTCACCTTATCCTCAAATATGTCGCATGTATTCAATTCCTCCAATATGGTATGTTAATATTTTTACACATTTCCATTACTCTCATCCATCTTGGCATCATCTCCACATGATACGTAGATTTTTTCTACCATGTATATGTCTTAATGAAATATATTTAGAGTTATTCACATATTATAATGTTTTAATATATCTAATCCATATAGGTAACTAGTATTATCATCTATTACAATCATATATTTTTAAACCTTGGATTTATAAGGCTTCAAGTCATTCATTTTCTCTTCTTTTATAGAATATCATTTTCTTGATTCATGATGGTGTTCAATAATTTGATGTTGTCATTATCTATCTTAAACCATACATCTAAAAATGATGATGTATTTATAATAATAGAAAATATATGTGCCACAAGTTTTTACCTCTTTTATGTTTCAATAAGTCCTTCTATCATTTTTTGGCTTATTCTTCACAATCTTTCCTAACCATGCCCACCTTTACCTTTATTGCTTAATTTTATTCTTCTTCTTCTTCTGCTCTCTCTCTCTCTCTCTCTCTCTCTCTCTCTCTCTCTCTCTCTCTCTCTCTCTCTCTCTCTCTCTCTCTCTCTCTCTCTCTCTCTCTCTCTCTCTCTCTCTCTCTCTCTCTCTCTCTCTCTCTCTCACACACACACACACACACACACACACACACACACACACACTCACTCTCTCAAATTATTTTCTCTTTATCATATTCAATTATATTTCATTATGTTTTCATCAAAAATTGAGTAGCCTAAAAATTCCCAAATTTTGTTCCATTATATACACCAGGTCTGAGAAATGAATTTTTAATTCTAACACTTTCCATAAGATATTAATTTTGAGTTTTAAATGACTCTCTCTCTCTCTCTCTCTCTCTCTCTCTCTCTCTCTCTCTCTCTCTCTCTCTCTCTCTCTCTCTCTCTCTCTCTCTCTCTCTCACACACACACACACACTCACACACACACACACACACACACACACACACACACACACACACACACACACACACACACACACACACACACACACACACACACACACACACACACACACACACACACACACACACACACACACACACACACACACACACACACACACACACACACCCACACACACACACACACACACACACACACCCACACACTCACTCTCTCAAATTATTTTCTCTTTATTATATTCAATGTTATTTCATTATGTTTTCATCAAAAATTGAGTAGCCTAAAAATTCCCAAATTTTGTTCCATTATATACACCAGGTCTGAGAAATGAATTTTTAATTCTAACACTTGCCGTAAGATATTTATTTTGAGTTTTAAATTAAATTTTAGAGATTTATAAATTTTAGGTAGCTAGGGAACTCCCATAACTTCCTAAAGTTACATAAACCTTGAAATTACTAAAATAGTCTAAGTTAATGTAGTTCCATAAAACCCCAAAAAATTCAAATAGGTCTATGGGGCTTGAGGTGTTGTGAATTTATGAATCATCGAGGTTGGTATTTAAATTATTAAACCAAAAGATTCATTTATTTCCTAAAATCATCATAACATCCAAAATGTGTGGTGGGGTCCTAGCTAGGCCTAAAAGTTAAATTAAATTAGATTTTTATGGATTTTTATGTCCAAAAGGAAGTCTTGAAAAAGCCTCAAGTACACATGGCACATGACACATCCAAAATTATCATAATGAAAATTAAATTATTTTAAAACATAAATAAAATGTTGAAATGGTGATTTTATGCATTAAAATTATTGGAAAACATGGTAAGTGTTAGGCAATACCTACAAAATATAGTTTTAATGTTACATAAAGTTAGGTCTTTGTTCCCATTTGCATCAAAAGTTATAGATTGATCTGTGACAATATTAAACTACCATCAAACTCTCATACTAGTCCAAAATTATGTGTTTTTATTCTAATAAGGTTGGTTTAATGTGTTTTCATCATTTCCATTGCATTCCTTGCTTTTTTTAGTTCCCATCATCTTTTGAGTGCTCTATTTAGTTTGATCATTTTTCTAGGGTATTTAGTAACCTTAACTTTCCATTTTATTTAGTTTCCCCTATATTTTCTCCACTATCTAATTTTATCCTAAGGTTCTCCACTTTATGATAATTTCCAAACCTTCTCCATCTTTTTTATCAAGTTTTGAGCAACCTATTATATATTGGGCATAGAAGGTGTTGTGGGTACATAGAAGTTATTATTTAATCATAAGGAGCCCATGATAAGTATTATAATAAGGTTTAAACATATTTATTTAAAATGTAGTCCCATATTTTCACCCACATAAACATTATGTACCCCCTAACTTCATATACAGGAATCTCTGATATCTCAACAAATCTACCTTCCATTTGACTAAACCTCTGAAGATGAACATTAGCTATATGAGATAAGAGAACATTTAAAATTTAGAGATTGACATCATTTAGATTGAAGATTAAAAAATTGGTCATTTTGACTTCGATTATTTCTTGAAAAGGATTTATGAATATATATGAATATTCATTGGATTGTGCATCCTTGATGATAGTCTTGAACATTTTACATTTTTAACATCACTTTAATGTATAGAATTGGTACTTTATTGAGAGAAATGATAAAACTAAGGAAAAGGGGAAATTATGTCTATATAAAATGTATTGATATCTAAGTTGGATGGTGAATCCATAAGAATGATATTGGGGATTGCTCCACATGAAGAGACCATGGACATAAGTAAATATATTGAAAAATTACTATGAAATCAGAGTATTCTATTTATATTCTTAATACTCAAGTTGTGACCTCATCAATAAACTCCCCCTTCATCTCGATTCAATAGTTGGTTAAAAATAATAAAACCTCTATTAAATTTAAATCTCTTAATTTTGATGAAGTCATATATTTTATAAATAAATCCAACAAATAAGGTTAAATCCACTTCAATGTTAGTTTTAGATCATTTAGGCACATAATTTGTATAAATTTATCAACCAATTATAGATATAAATGAGGAAGACATGACTAGTTGATTATAACTTAAGTAGAATCTCACTTGGAAGTCAAGTCATAAAGGTGATATTCATAGCATCAAGGAGTTTGTATCTATTTAATATTTTTTAACTAGGTGAATATAATTAAGTATAATAAACTATCAAAAACTAAAATTAAGTATTATACAATAAATATAGTAAACTATATTAAAAATAAATAATTTATAGAAATCATAAACTTAATAAAAATAGTAAATGGGACTAAGGTTAGAGAGTGTTCTTCAAAAATAAATATTTGTTGACTATGCAGACTATCCATTAGAAGGAAATGAATAAGGAGTATTTTTGAATCATATTTCACCTAAAATCAAAATTTTATAATATACTTGGACATGATAAAAATATGTGTACATGGCCATAGATTAGAACTATCCTTTATTTGTAGAATTATTCAGGTTGACTTTATAAATGATTTTTTGGTCGAGATATGTGTGATCATTAGAGATATATTAATTATAATTTTTCAAGGGTGATTTGAAAAATGGAATTTATATTAAATTAAAACCCTAGAAAATAATAAAAATAAAATAATAAGAGGATGGGAATGGGGTTATATGAATAGATGATCTGGCTTTAGAAATCCCTTATGATTAAGCACTACTTACATAGCCTAAAAGGGCCTCAAGATGATGTAGTTCTCCTTTCTAGAGTGATTATGTGATTGGTGATTATGAAACTATATGAGTATAGTTATATAATTGATCTAAATGATTGAGAATGGATTAAATTGACATAGAATATAAGATATTCATGTTTGACCTATAAATATTTGGATGCAATAAAATTAAAATTGGAGAAAGTAGTGTTCTTTTGTTTAGTGTGTAATAATATTTATAAGTTCCTTTCAAGTGAGTTATTGAATATCCTTGATTAAATTTTATAGGGAAATATTTTGAATATTTTCACTAAATAACCTTACAAAAAGTGAAGGAGAGTCATTATGAATTGTTCTAAATTTTAAATTTATCCATTGGAGATAATTGGATAAGGGAACATTAGGGGAAAAAATTTCACCACAAGATTGTCTACCTAGTGCAAACTTGTTACAAAAGGTCAAAAACATATGAAACTTGATGGAAATAATTTTTGATCAAAATAGGGATGATTAGATTTGTTTAGGGATAAAATGGGGATGTCAAAATTATGTTATTATAATTTTAAAGATAGTAAATGATCATGTATATATTTCAAGTTAGAAAAATAGAAAATAGACAAAGTAAGGGTAAGGATGTCAAGAATAGAAATTGTCAAGCACTTAATGATTAAATTTATGTGTCTATGTTTTCCCCCATTTTATTAAATTGATGCAACAAAGTGAAATTACTAGAGTAAATTAGATGTGAACCTGAGTGTGTATACACATTTATATTTGGATAGGAAGCTTTATCATGAAAGATTCCTTAATGTGTAAATTTGAAATAATGGCACCAAAATTGAATTTTTCCCATATTAAAAATTGAAATTTTTCTATTTGAAAATTTAAATTTTGAAAAAGAGATCAAGGAAAGTATACACTTTAAAAAGAGTATGCAATCTAATTTACTTATAAATGGGATATGGTGAAGTGTGCTTGAACCCTTATTGAGGCATTTGGATAAGTGTTGAAACTATGTCAAATTGAGAGTGATCAAATCTAAATTTGAAAACAATTGAATTTTCTTGAGTTGGAAGAAATTTAAGATCCAATTCTCATTTGAGTGTGTGGAGTACCCTATAAAATAAATAAAAGGGTGAAATCATGAAATGTGGCTTACTACATGGAAAATGTGTAAACTTAAATTTGGAGTGTCACTAGACTCTAACATGGCTCACTTAAAACATTTAGACAATTCATAATATTGTAGATAGATCTAGATTATGTTTGAAATTTTACAACTTTAAAACTTTAATTTTTTTAAAATTGTATTATAAATATAAACATGAATGAATTTCATACCCCCTATATCTATACTATATTTATAATTAAATTCCATTTGAATATATAACTTTGAACATATAGATTTAAACTTGTAATTTTTCCACTTCTGAACTTTAGAAAATTTTTAAAACTTTTAGAAAATTTTGAAACCTATAACTTACAACTATAGGAATGAGTTCACATGCATTCCATATTCCCCCATAAAATGAAAATTCTGAATCATGTTGAATTTTTTTAATTGTATAGTGCCATAAAAGTGACAATTTGGTCATGAGAACTTTAATTTTGAAAGTAAGCTCATTGTGATTCCCTAATTTTGAGATGAGAGAAATAACTTGCAAGTCATTTATCTCAAAAGAGAATTGTAAAATATTTTAAATATGTAACCATGTAGTAGTATTTGTATATTCAAGTTTGTATTTGCATCATATTATAGAATATAACATTAAATTTCACTTTTGAAATATGTTAGATAGATAACACATTGAAGCAGATAAGTAGTTAATGCATGATATAGATCATGATACCATAGTATATATAATAACTAGTATTAATTCATGATATACATCATGAAACCATAGTAAAATATATATGATTCATGATATTAATAATGGAACCTTACTGACAATAAATGATCAAGTAAGTAATGCCATAAAGTTTTGCCAATATATTACACACAAGGTCCAAAGGCCACGTACAAGGGACATGTAGTTGTTTCATAACACACAAGGCCAAGAGACACATATAAATGGAATCATGATGTTATAAAATCAATATTTTTTCACATATAAGGCTAAGGACCACACACAATAATCAATAAAAACTCTATCTTATTATGTTGTAAAGTAAGAATGTAAATCAAAGCATGTAAAAAATGAGAGTAATATAGAAAAATCATATTCATAAATACCACTAATATCAAGTAGAATATTTCATGTACACATATATAGTAAGAGTGATTATCAAAACATTTGTATGATACACACACACACACACACACACACAAATATATATATATATATATATATATATATATATATATATATATATATATATATATATATATATATATATATATATATATATATATGTGTGTGTGTGTGTGTGTGTGTGTGTGTGTGGTATGGAGGTTGTGAATGGATATAGCCTATTACATTGTTCATTGAGAATAAAGAGATGCCCCCAACATAGTAAGATTATTGGGTAATAAGAGAATCATGACATCAAAATCAAGTGAAAGTATATCCTATATAATACTCAAATACCTCATGAAAATAAATGTGTATTGTAAAATGAAATGTGTTGTATATCTAACATAGAATAAAAAACATATGCAAATAAGTTAACAACATTTTAAAAATGTTGTCCTTTTTTAATTATATATATATATATATATATATATATATATATATATATATAGAATTTGGAAATATTTTTAATGTTTTTATTTATTTTTGAAATATATTAGAATTGAAGTTATGAAAAATACAATAATCAAGGCTTAGAAAATATAATAATTTGGAGGGATTCAAACAATCCTCAACAAGTTAAAAAAGCTTAGTATGCTAATAAATAAGGTAAATAGAAAATAATGTGCCCCAAATATGTATGTAGCTTTGAGTCATAATATTTTAGTATAAATGAGTAGGATGATAAGAATCCACATGTTCCTCAAATAGGGAAGATACTAAAACTGTTCATGGAAAATTAACAAATGAATTCACATAAGTGTAATAGGAACCATGGGGTGTAAGATATGTGATAATAAGAAAGTGGGGTGCGACAGAGCTAAGTGTTTTAGATTATTCAAATTGGCTTAAAAATAAAGAGGGTAAGTACCCAATATGAAAACAAATCCAAAGGATAGAATAATTTTTTGATAAGGGATAGAAGAAATAGTAATGAATTAAAGCAAAAAAGCTACGTAAAAAGTGAAGTATGAAACTATAAACCAAGGATATCATTAAGGGGATGCCTCGGAATCTAAATAAGAAATAAATGTTTTTATACAACCCTATAAATCACTACTCATATGTCCTTGTAACCATGTATCCTCATGTGTAGATGTAATAAATTGTACCTATTATGAAGCATTTAGAATAACTTGTGATGCTATAGAAGATGAAGACCTTTATTTTGTAAACTACCATATGCTTAGGAGAATGTATCATAAACTAATTATGCATGCATGTCTTTATATCATTCTCATGTTCTTGTGTGAATGTGTCAAGCTCATGAGTAGGTGTAGAAACTAATTTGGGAGTATGCCTTTTTGTATGTGAATTATGCTCTTGAATAGTTATATAGACTATTTTATTACCTTATATTTCAATAATTGTGCCAACCAATTGTTCTGCATAAGGAATGAATACCACTAGCTCTAAAAGATGTCCATATTTTATTCTTTGAATTTTTGCCACTTAATTATCATGAATATTTCACTATATATGGAAATTATCTAATATTTTGTATCCATATTCACCCAATTTAGCATATCAAAGACACATGTGTTTGATAGGACTAAGAATGGGGTGGAAAATATGAGTGATCCCACTTATAATAGTAGTAAATAATTTTTTTATACAATTCATAAAGTATCTAGTAATTATTTATTTAAATATTCAAGAAAATAAAGTGGTGTCATAGTGCATACCTTCTCACTTGATCTATTGTCTATCATAACACTATGCATGGGTTTCTTGTCAACATATGATCCAATGAAGAGTGCATGTTTATCTAAATCATTATTTAAAACTTCACTATCATCAAATATAATCATAGGATGAGATGTTTATTACTAATAATTATTATAATGATACTATCAAGTGGATAACCATATGTAAGAGGAGGAGGATAAGCATTATATGCATGGTGTACTTAAAAATTATCCTTATTATTGGTTTAATGATTAGGAAAAGGAGGATTTTGAGTTTTGCATTTTCATTCACTTGTGGCTTAGCCTCTTCATTTTGTGTACCAATATCAATAATATTTTCATCAATGAGATCTTGAATATTGTGATAAATATAGAAACTTTTAGAGTCTCCAATACATATATGGTAGTCAAAATATGGATTGCCATAAAACAGATTAAATTGTGGTTGAGACATGTCAAATTCCATTGGTAGAGGAAGAGTGATGATATTAAATTTAAGTATCCTTTGAAATAATAAATGAGGAGGTAAAGGCATCCTTGATAATTGCCTCCTTGTTGGAGCCTATAATTGGATTTGTTGTGTTGGTTACACAATAACATTAACTAAAATTTTATCTTCATTATTTCTTTCATCTAGTTTTCACTCATAATTTGGATTGCATTGAAATTTTATATTTTTAGTAGGAGCACTTGAATCATGTTCAAAGTAAGCAAATTGACTTCATGTTATTTGACAATATGGCATAACTCATCAAAAGATTTGTAGTTGTCAAACATAATTTACTATTGAAGTGGAGAGATGAAAAATTGAGTAAATATATCTTAGAGATCATTATCAACCATTTGATTTTTCATTTTTATAGCATAGTATTGTATCTTAGCACAAAGTCACTAGTTTTTTCATAAGACCCTTTTTTTAGCTTTGTAATTTAAGAATATGATAATAGTTCACCAATGTTGATGGAAAAGTGTGTTAAAATATTATTTTATAAGGGATTGAAATCCTTTACTAATTGAAGAGAAAGATCATAGAACCATCTAAGACAATATTCTTTAAGGCTTCTTCAAAATATATTTGTTTATAATTTGTCATCATATGCATAATCTATACAAGCTGCATGAAAGGTAGACAAATGTTATTCTAGATCACCTTTGCGTTCATAGAGATGACCCTTAGGAGCCACAAATCCAAATATTAATAAATAAGATGCAATTTTGGTGTTGAAAGGTTATGAATAAAATAACATGATCCCATTAAGGGGATAACATGAGAGATAGTTTTCTCAAGTTGAAATAACTTGGCTTGTAATGCAATAATTATTTCTCAAGAACATCATTTGTACATGTAATTATATGAGTATAATTAGTGTGAGTAGGCATAGTCATGGACATTGTTTGAGACCAAGTGATGTTCCAAAACAAAATGATGATGACATAAAGGAAAAAATAGGTGTAGAAGTGGGATTGGATGCAATAGTAGAAGTAAAAACTTTGGAAATAATATATTGGGATCGTTTATTTTATTCACTTCTAGAAAAATATAGAGAGATTAATATTTTTATTATGATTATGAATATATTGCATAAATTTTTATTCATCAATTTGACATGATTGTTATTGATTATTTGATACTAAAATTAGAACCATAATTTACCCCTCAAGAGGGTGTGGATTTAGAAATTGTGAACCTTTTGGATGAATAAAACATGATCTTGTAAATTTACCTTTAAAATCCCATTGAGATGAAGCATTAAAGGTGTAACATTTAATGAAATGTGTAACATATGCCTCTTCTTATTCCCAAGTAATGTAAGATTTGAAAAAATTAACTTAGATGGTACTTTCAATAAATATTAATAATGAAATGATATAGTAACTAAACCATTTGTAGTATGAAGATCATGAGATTGGACCTTGTCTAGCACATGTTTTTGATTAATTTGGTGTTTAATCCATGAAATAATGAAATGAACAACATGATAAATTATAATATGTCAATAAATTCCATAGTCTAATGTATAATATGAAATAAATATTCAGTTAATAATCCATTTATGAATACAATATGGATCAATCAATATAATATAATATGAATCAAGTAATTTTAATGATAATGAATACAATACAAGAAAAAAATCAAGGTATGAGGGTGATCTAGGAAAATGTTTGAATGATTTGTAGGATCTTGAACATAATTTCTCATTCATTTATTAGTATCAACCAAATGATTTAGATCACTAAATAAAAAGGTAAAACCATGCATTATCCCACCAACCCCATTTTTTTGGGTACGGTGATAGTAAATTCCCTCAGCAATATGCTCCTCTCAAGTGCACCACAAATTAGATGGATAATACATGCTTCCCATTGATATAAACAAAGGACCCTAGGCAATTATGATCTATACAATGAAGAATATGGAAAATAAATTCTTTGTTTAGTGTTGTATAGTGGCTTTGAGTATTTGGGTAACTACCTCACACCATAATTTCTATAAATATATACCACATAGCCCGTAATAAAAATCACTAAGTATTTTAAAAATTGCTAAAACATAATTTATAAAAAAATTAAAATAAAATGGAAAATAAAATTAAAAAATAGATTTTTTTTGTGTATAGGTAATAAATTTCAACTCAAGATTGAAAAAAATAGCTTCGGTGTTAGATTTTTTAGAGATGATAATACAAAATTATTCAATGTGAGATTAAATCCAAGGTCAAAGAAGACAAATTGATATGTTATAGATTATTTTCTAAGGTCAAAGGTTGGTTTATTTTGGTGTCGAAAATTTATAGAAATTTGATGAAACCTTAGGACAAATAAAAAAATAAGCAAAGTTTTAAAAATAATGGCTTCATAAAAATGTTTAAACTTTAGGTGAATCTAATTAAGTGCATTAAACTATTGAAAAATCACATGAAGTAACATAAAACTAATATAGTAAAATACATAATTTACAAAAATAAAAAACTTTCTAAAAATAGTAAATAGGACTAGGTTTAAAGAATGATTCTCAAAAGTGATTTTATATTGACTGTGAAGACTATGCATTATTGGGAAATTGATAAGGAATATTTATGAATTGCATTGCACATATAAGCATAATTTTATAATATATTACAACATGAGCACATTAGGTGAATAGGGTTGTACTAAAAAACTATAGTTTGTCTACAAATATATCAAACTTGAATTTATAAATGATTTTTTAGTTGATATTCATGAGAAAGTTAGAGATTTACTATTGATAACATGTGGGGGTTGATTTGACATGTGGAAGTTCTTTTAGAATTAAAATCCTAGCACTTAGACATAAAATCAATATAAATCAAATATAAAGAGGGAGGATATGATTAGAGGAATAGCCAAACTAGCCTTAGAATCACCTTGTGACTAAGTGCTACTTACATATGCCAAATCGGCCTCAAGATGATTTATTTCTCCCTCCTAGAGTGATTATTTGATGTATGATTATATGAGTATAACTAGAATATTGATTGAAATAATTGGAAATAGATGCCCTTAAATTACAATAAAAGATATTCAAATTTGACCTATGACTTTTAGGATGCAACATGATTTAAATTGGATAAAATAGTGTTTTTTTGCTTATTATGCACTATTTTTTTGTAAGGTCCTTTTAGGTGAAGTATTGATTAACCTTGATGTGCTTTTATAAAAAATATTACAAATGTTTTCACTAACCAACCTTAG
The DNA here is from genome assembly GCA_037957365.1 of Torreya grandis. Classification (NCBI taxonomy): domain Eukaryota; kingdom Viridiplantae; phylum Streptophyta; class Pinopsida; order Cupressales; family Taxaceae; genus Torreya; species Torreya grandis. The sequence goes on from JARHVA010007396.1 coordinate 70,507, forward strand.
AAAAATTATGGGAGAGAAATTATGAACTGTTTCAAATTTAAAAAGTATCCATTAGAGAAAATTAGACAAGGAAACACTAGGGTAAAGGGTTGTATTGTGGGACTATCTACCTAGTGCATACTTATCATAGACAGTCATAAACTTATGAATCTTTTTTATGAGGATATATGAGTAGAATAGGAATGATTAGAGTTATGTATCATAATGATATTATTAGTTTTTTCAAGACTATAAAGGCTCCCATATAGATTTTAAGTTAGTGAAATGGAAAATAAACCAAGTAAATGTAAGGATGTCAAGAATATACACTATCAAGAGATTAATGATTATATTTATGTGTCTAAATATAAATATTGAGTAAGATGATATAAGAAAGGAAACATATATAATAAAAAATAGAATAATAGGTACATATGATTCCTCCGTACACCAAAATGTTCATAAATTTGAATGAAACTCCATTAACATCAATCCAAAAAATTTATATAGTGGATGACATCATGAAAGAATATATTTCTAATATTTTAAAATATAATAGCCATGAAAATTTCATGGACACATGGATTGAAAAAATACTCAAAAATTTATTTATGAGATCAAAAATGGCTATGGGATTTTGATAATTGAATAAGAGAAGGTAGTTATCAAGATAAATAAAGTGAAGAAGGAACATGGATTTGGGAAAGTATGAATAGAGACTCACATTTAATGGCCTATGTAGATGAGAAATTATTCAAATCATAAGGGATTTGTATAAAGTTCAAAAAAATAACTCATTTTTGTGCTCACATTATGTTTAATATAAAATACATAATTTGGAAGATATGTGTACACAAAACAAAAGATGCAAAAATATCCATCTTTATTTCTCTAGATAGAATATTCTTTCTTTCTCTTCTATTTTTTCATTATACCTTTTCTAATTTCATTTTTAAGGTGATAATAAATTAAAAAGTGAAATTAGAAATAGAACATTACCTCAAAAAGATATTTATGAAGTAGTTGCATCCTCTTGTTATAAATAAAAGTTGAGTTAATTACTACAAGACCTTTTGACAATGTGATAAATTTTGCAGAGAGAAAGATTTTGAAAGAAATATTGTATGCCTCTTTTCTAATATAGTATTAGGATATCATAATAAATAATATGTATCTTAGTGTTTTATTTATGTTTGTATTTATTATTCTCTTGTTTAATTCATGTTAATTTTTGTCTTTCTTAATATTGAATAATACAATGCTAAAATTTCATTTCTCTCATATTTTCATTTATTACATGAAAAAAAAAAGAGACTATTTACATTTCTATGAATATAACTATTAATTCTCTCATAATATTATTTATTTCTTTCTTATTCCCACTCATATTTGTCTCTAAAACTTTCCTTTCAAAAATCTCCCTTAAATAAAATTTTACATGTAACTAATGAAGATAATTTTATTTGTGTTTTTTAATTATTTCAATAAAGGGAGCCTCCCCTAATAATAAAGTTAGGATTTTTCCCTTTATGCTATTTTTTATTAACATAGACTAATTCGATAAATTTGATATAGTGATTTAAAAATGAAATATGTCATAAATGATAATAAATGAAGGCATGAAAGAAAACCTACAAGGGTTAGTTCACATTGGGTTCACTATAATATATGACAAAGGAAAGTGAAGATTATCTACAAATCAATCCTAACTTAGAGGAGGTAAATCAAACTATCCCTTCCACTTGTTGGTACATTTGGACTATTAGGGTCATCACCAATATGGATTTTCTAGACCCAACTAATGGGTCTCTTACCACATAATATCACTAGAGAGGGTTCTAAAGCCTCTAGTCAAGCAATACCACATAATAACCTTAGATAGATCCTATGGTTTATAAAAAAGTAAATATAAAGTAAAGTAAATCTAATCTAGTGAAGACCAAAGTATGTGGTAAAAATGGGGATAATAAACATAAAATTAAACAGGTAAAGAATAAATATAATCAATCAATATAGAGGTAATCCTAATGCATGGAGAGAGAAACATATTCACAATTTAACACATAAAAATCTATCTACAAATAAAGAGTATCAAGAGTTAGGAATACTTACCTTGAAGATGAACACATCACTCCTCAATCTCTCCCTTGGCCAATGGTGATTTTCAAGTGGTTTTAGTTCATAAGGATTAAAAAACATAGGTCAGTTCTAGGCTACATGACTTCTCCTATACATCTAAAATAATTTTCCCATAAGACAACATTCTTCTCTTTAAAATAAGTATGAAATACTAAACAATGACTCCTCAATTAGAATGGTGGATAAGCAGACGTGCAAATAAATTATTAACTCTATCTCTCTCTAATGAAAATGGTGAAAAAGATGTGTTCATATAGCTGAATCTAGCCTTAAAACCTTATGAAGTTTTAGCTAACATAATCAACCCAATTTTTTAATAAACAAATTAGTTAGGTCTTAGACTAGGTTGGTTGGTCTAGCCTAGTCTTGTAACATGCTCATTTTTAAGAATAGGGTCAGCCCATGTGACTTTTTTTGATAAATGACAAAAAGATATTTTAGCTTAGGTAGGGGCTATAAATTGCTTAGAGGAATGTGTAATGGAGGTCTCATAGCTTAGGTAAATGTATATGATAGGTTTGTATTGGTTTCAAGTGGTGGTATAGGGGAAAACAATCTTACAAATCACCAATGGTCTACCCATCCCTTTCTCAATGCACCCTTTAAGGCATATAAAGATATTGAGTCTTAATGGGTTATTAAAAGAGAAAAATCATCATTAATTAATAAAGTTTAAAAATATTTTGTGTGTATATATGCCCTAATCAAAGATCATCACATGTCACATAGTTTTAACATGGGATGGTGCTTGGAGAAAATAACATAGTAAAAGACAATGTTGAACTAAGTAAATTTTAGTAAGAAGCAAATAAGATAAATGAAAGGACATAATTGAAAAATACATACCTTTACTTACCTTAGTGTTGTAGAGTAGGAAGGAAGTGAGAGAAATGTGAAGGTGTCCAATGTAGGTAACATTAGGTGAACCTCTAAAATAAGTGAAACTTTGAAATTTTTGAAAAACATACATGTAAAATGTGGAAAAAATATCTATGAAATCAAGATTTTAGAACAATTTTTGGTTTGGAAAAAGTGTTATTAGAAACAAAGTTATGAGTAAAAAATGGAATCTATTGGTAAATAATTGATAAGTAAATAATTTTTGAAAAGTAAATATAAATAGGGTGATAATTAATTCATTTTTTATTTTCACTATTCTAATAAAATATTTCTCTGAGAGACCAAGTTGAGACCAGATAATGATCATGGTGAGGAGATGAAAAATTCAACATGGAAGATACCTAGTAGTTGCAACCAATGCATCTCAGGTAAGTGGTGCATTAATTAAAATTATTTGGTAATTTTAATTAAAATGAAGCTAGATATAGAAAATTAGATATTAGGTAAAATGTAGATACCAAAAATGACCCTAGGAAATATTTAAGTAAATTAGGGGTAAAATAGGTATTCGATAGGAAAGAGTCAAACCAATAAATGTATAAGGCATTTATTGTAAATGGTTCAAAATTAGCCATAAATTTTGAACATAGTTGGCCCTACCAACTTAGTTAGAAAAGGTGAGAGGAAATAAGGTGGCTGACTACATAACAAAGGGTCGATTTAGTATTGTTAGGAGTGGCTGACTATGTAGTAGAGGGATGACTTAGTTTGGAAGATATACATGGTTGAAATAGTACATTCTAGACAACGTAGTACACATGAAGGGGAAATAAAGTTTGTTAAATGAGGCCAATTGTATGGAAAAGATCAAATATAGTATGTAAAGGATGGTAAATGGAAGATTTAGCATTGAAAAGGTTGATTGTGTTTGCAATAATGGGTTGACAACATAATAGAAGGTCAACTTATTATGGAAAAGAGGTGATAAGGTCGATTTAGTATTAAAAATGTTGACTATGTAGGAAAAATAGGTTGATGAAGTAGTTACTTTTTAGTATTTTAAGAATTTTTAAGAATGTATTTTATTATTATTACATTGATATCTAATACATTCTTTATTGTTTGATATTTTTTGAGATGATAGAGATTTTAGTGCCTATTTGATGCATCATGGCTACCATATTTTATAAAGCTACTTTTAGATGTGGATCAATCTCAGCTAGTTTCTCTAAGATTTGGAGGCATCATAGAGATTAGGAGGATCTTGCTCAGTTTTGATCTAGTCATCATGTTTTTAATAGTATGGGAGAGACTAACCAACACTTTTTAATGGGATGTGGAGGGGGATACCATAGGGATGGACATCATCTTGGTGGATGTCCATGCCTTACTTGGAATTCACATTATTAGGACTCCTATCATAAGTGATGCACCAAAAGTAGAGGATGAGAGGTGATCCCTATCCCATTAGGTGATAGGTTCATAGAGGATTTACCTTGGGTTACGAGTTAGATTATTTGATGTGTATATCTCAACCATTTTGGATATCTAAAAGGCCATGATAAGACTTGTGATATCACATATACTATATCATAAATCAGATGGGAAGGAAACATTGTATGCAATATCATTATGTCAATCCATCTTAGAGTAAGGTGTATTGTATTATTTAGGCTCTATTATTTGGGTGTATATCATGCATGATATATATGGTATGTTAACCCATGGGTAAAATAATATGGGCCCCATCATTTTATTGAGTGTTTGGATTTATGAGAGGTTCCCTATGTATCAATTGATTAGGTTACCCCATGTGATTGATGATAGTTTACCTCAAGTAGTGTTATGGAGTTAGGATCATGTAGTGAATGCCATACCCCATGTCCCATCTTTATAGACTGTGACATGATGGAAAATAGTGTGGAAGTATTACACTAATATTGTGTCCATATGGATGACTTGGGCTACTATTTTTATGGGTTTGACATGTGTTCATATCATGGGCCATTATACTTCATGGGTGGAGCCACATCTAGTAACCTGTGTATCTAGGTAGCTAGACCTACCACATTTGATATCCCCTTTAGTAGTTCCTACTTATTAAGAATGACATGTTAGAGAATAAAGAGGTAGAGAAGGAACATGGGTGCCTATAGAGTTAATTATTATTGTGCCTTGGTGAGTGAGACCAAGGGTAGGTTAAGAATAGTAGTAAGAGGTAATGAGGCCTAGTGTAAAGGATGTTATAGTTATGAATACTAAGGGTGATGATGTATGAGAGGTGGTATCAAAACCATATCAAAGGTGATAATGATTATCTCAAGCTCATATGAGATAAAGGTACCCTCAAAGAGAGGAGACACAGGTGTAAGTAGTCACACATGGAGATCCTATGGTAGCTACTAGACATAACTAGTTTATGAAGAGGCAGTGGAGGAGGGGACTATGATGGGAATGGGTAGTGATTCTAGGTTTTACACTTGCATGAAGGTATCCATCTTATGAGGTGATCAATGATTAATCTAATGGGCATAGCATGGTTGGTGACATTGATAATGGTAAAAAATGCTTTAATTTATTAATGTTTTGACATAGATCATGAGTTACATTGTTTTTTATGTATATGGTATAGATAAATGGTTTGAGATATATATACATGAGATCTAATGTATATTTGGTTTTCATTTTATAGGTAATATAGATGATATCAGATGGGGATCCATGATTGTGGCTCCACACCATGATATTTTGGATGGGGTGCTATCGAATTTTTAGCCATCTTCCCTAGTAGACCCTATGGTACCATCTTCCCTAGCTTACGCTATCTATTTTATATTAGTTAGGGAGGATAATTGATAATTTCAAGTGCAAGGATATGGATTATATCCACCTATAGTATTAGGAGAGGGAGAGGACCAAGCCTAGTAGGCATTGGCATAAGAGCGAGCTAATCATATGGCAATTACTATAGAGCTTAGATGTGTGAAAGCTTAGGTGGCCAATCTATAAGGATAGATCGATGGATTGAGATCCTAGACTACCTAATTATAACATACCATTCAAAGGGGTTAGTCACATGCATCCATGGGTAAGATAACTTAACCACATGATAGACATGATGAAGCATATCCTTAGAACTATAGCTATTGTATTTTGTATTATATTATATCAAACTCATGTTGTATATATTGATATAGACATTTAATGGTCTATGAGTTGTATTTTTTTTATGGATGGATGTATGGATGTATTTCCTTTATAGCACATGTATTTTACTTCTATTGTATATGCTATGGGAAATATTTGATGTATGTTTTCCTTTCTAGCATTATGTGATACACATGTATGGTTAAAAACAAAATCAAATGATTTGGAAAAGTATAAATAATCATAAAATGTAATACACAATATATGATGATGTTAAATGTTTAAAAATAAAATGGGAACAAATATAATAAACCAAAAAAATGGTAAATTAAAAGTTAAAAAATTGTTTTCAAAACCTAAGTAAATGTAAAAATTGTACCAAATTAGAACAAATATAAGTCATATTATATCAAGTTTTTTTATTTTATGGGGTAAAATTATTAGGTTTTTCAAGGATCTACAACCTGAGTTTAAGCAAAAGTATAATAAAATGTATCAATCCCCAAGGGATGAAAAATATAGTAGACTAGGATAGAAGCAACTAGATAATTACCAGTGCAAAAGATGAAACATAAAAACCAAACTAAAAAAAAACTACTTAGGGAGGAAGCAATCTTCCATGAGTACCTTATTGGCATCATTATCCTTTACCTTCTCCATTAGCCTATTCTTAGTGTCTTTACCTGAGTTTTATTACTTGGTCCTTCTTTAATGTCCTTCAACATAAACATTATTAGCTTCTTCCAAGGTAGCTATTTCTATGGTTTCCTTTTAACAGGTGATTTGAGAGGGGGTTTTAGATAATGGACCTCCACTACCCCAATATCTTATTTCTAGGGATTTCCCTTAGCCCTGGTGTGTTGTGAAAGGGATTGTATCATTTTGGTAGCTTGCCTATTAATGGAGTTCTAATCTTTTATCAATCCAACCAAAAAAATTATAGCTTCATCTAGTTTATTATGAAAACCCTCTAACTATTTTTTTGTTCTTACTAATTACCTCAGAAAGGGAGGCATTTCCTTATCTAAAAGACTTCTTAGTATTCCCCTCCTTAAATGAAAGGGTTTTGGTTTGGTTAGTATGATTTGGAGAGGGAGTTCCACCATGGTTCTCTTGGGAAAAGTGATTATGGGAGAGGGGATGGGTAGAGGAAAGTGGGAATATATGGTTGGCTATTCCTCAAGGGAGTCATCCTTCATAGAAGACCTTACTAGCAAGACTTATTTTCCATGTATGGTCTCTCCATTCCTAACTAGTAAAAAGATGAGGCCTTGATGAATGATAGCATTCAATTCATTTATTTGGAAGGCAAGGGATGTGCTTTCTAGGGACTTAATTAGGTAGTATGGGAATCTAGTCTTAAAGCCTTATAAATGATTAAGAATCATAAAATGGTGTGAAAATATAAGCATAAACTTACCTTCTAGGGTAAGATATTTCATGATTTGTAGGCATACCTTTGACCAATACCTCAGTAGGTACATTTATAAGAAGCCTTTTTTATTATTTTTTATGATCATATTAGTCTTGAAGAACCTCTAAATTAGATCAATTTTCTTAGAATGTTATTTAAATGTTTTCTACCCCTTGTAGGACATACCAAAAACCTCATGATCAGTTCCTTAGTAACAAATATTTTAATCCCCATTATCTCCACAATTCTTTTATTTCAAGTATCCAAGAACTCCTTTGTGAGATATACATCATGTCCCTTAACCCTATACATATATTAAATAAATCCCCCTTTATGTAATTTATACCAAAATGTCATATTGGTTTGAACCTTTGAGCATGATGTTGACTCAATTCTAGCCCTATCACCCCCATACTATGCTTGTCTATGAGTAGGATGTTTGGGTGTTGTTTGGGTTCTACCTTGCCCTAATAGTGCTTGGTATTTATAGTTTCAAGGTGAATTAATTATATAACTTTCCCCTATTTCATAACATTAAATCCCAAGAAGGATTATGATGAAAAACATGGTTTTTAAAGCCCTGTGCTTCAAATGTGAATTTTGCATGTGTGGTTGTCACTCCCACGCCCTATGAAATGATATATTAATTTTGAATTACCTTTATTATGTGTTTAGGGATGTTTTTGATATCATTATAGATAGATAAAATGGGAAGGTTGATTCCAATGTTGGAAATTAAAATATCCACCCCATTTCCTTTACGATAGGTATGATTGATGGGTGGGTTCACAATCTCCTTAACAAGATTCCTAGCATCATTTATGAGGGATTTAATGGTGTGAAAAGGGTTGGTATTACCATCCATGAAATTAATTATTTTAAGATAATCTCCTTCAATTATTACTCTTTCCATCTTGAGTTGGGAAATAATCTGAATACCCCAAAATATTGCTTTGGCTTTGGCCACATGGTTAGTTTGAATCCCCATGGGACCAGCATATGTAATAATCAACATCTATATAAAATTTATGATGACCCATCCTCTACCTATAGTACTAGGGTTACCCTTTGAATCACCATTAAAATTAAGTTTTAACTAGTCATTTGGTGGTGGCTTCCACTTGACATGTTTTCTCAGCAAAGATTTAGAAGGAAATGATTTTTGTTCCACATCCCATTCCTTGAATATTATTTGTTCAACTAAAGAACTCATATTTTTATTAGTGGGTGTAAAAACCATCCAATTTTCAATAATGGAATTTCAAATTCAAAAAAATACTGCTTTAGGAAATTAATTTTTGTTGGAAAAAATGCCATCATTACAAGCTTTCTAGATGGTATAAAACTAATGGGGGAGGGCTAGGGACCAAATAAAGGAGAGGGATGGGAGGTTCTAGGGTGGATTACATTTATTAATGATTCAAATATGGTATTAGATTTGACCCAAGACATATTAAATTTAGCCAAGATCTATTCTAAAATACATAAGATGAAGGGACAAGATAGGAAAAGATGGTGGACCAAATTTTCTGCTTCCCTACATAGGGGACATCTACTAAGAAGAATGAGTCCTCTTTTGTCTAGATTATCCACTATTATAATATTGTCTTGATCTACTAGGTAGAATAAAAAATTAACCTTAGGATTGAGGTGTTTAATCCAAAGAGCCCTCTAGTATTCCCACTCATATTTCATATCAAGGTCAATAAGGTGAATAGAAGTTACCACATACTTCCCATTATCTTTAGCCACCCAAAAGAGGTGGTCTTATTTAGGGAAGATTGGAATGTTAATTTGGTTGAGAGAGTAATTAAGATCCTGAACCACTTTGGAATATTCAATAATGTTGCCTACGATAGAGAGGACCTTACAAGATTTTACACTACTAGTATCTTCCCAGTATTCCTTAACCTTGGTACTCCATCTTTCCTTAAAGGTTAGACAAATATTGGCCCAATTCCCCTATGATGAGAGGGAAGTGTTGGAAAGCTAGGAAACATACTAGAAGTCAAATTTCTCCCCATTTCTAATTTTCCATTTCAATCCTTTTTTCATAAGGTCCTTATTGTTATAGATGGATTTCCAGAAGGTAGACCCATTGGCAGGCCTTCTTCCCAAAGGAAGCAATCTTCCCCATTCCCTTCTAAATATTTGGCTCTGGAAATTCTGGTCCATTCTCTATATTCTTTCATAATTTTCCGACCCATTTTAGCAAGGAGGTTTATATTCATAGTTTTAATCCTTCTGAGATGTAGCCCCCCCATTTGCCTTATGGAGGTAGGCTTTGTCCCCTAAGATAAGGTGGTATCTAAAATGATATTTTGTGCCATGTCATATATTTTTTTTGGATTTGTTCTATCTTAGCATCCACTTTCTTGGGCATCCATGTCACTAACATAAAATATACAAAGATGCTCTGTATTGAGGCTTAATTAGTTAGAATTTGCTTGCCTGAGTGAATTGGTGACCTTTCTAGCCAACAAGTTATGAAGTATGAAAAATTATAATAAAGTGGTAAAATTGTTATTACAAATGGCAAGAAGACAAATGAACAATAAATTTAATCATTCGTTTTAAATCAATATGGGAAGTATGAAAAGAAAAATAAAATGTAAGTATGAATTAAATTACTCATACTAGATCCAAATGGGAAGTATGAGAAATTTAATAAAATGGTTGTAACATACACACAATCAAAAAATAAGAAGATTAAAGTTAAGTGCTTATGAAGTAAGCATAAAAAACACTAAATAAAGATGGGAAGTATATAAAATATGTGTAAATCATAATGGATCACAAATAATTTCAAATTTGAAGCATGTAACTTTATTGTGACTTGGTTATGGTATGAAATTTTTATTAGAATATGCTAAGGAAAGTTTGGTCCTATCCAAGGTCTTAAACTACAACTCACAAATGGAACACCAACAAGGTGGATAAAAATGTGGGAATAGTTTAAAATTAGTTTTAATGTGGTAATTTATGAGGAAACCCTGGTCTTATCTATGGTATTACACTAAAACTCATAAGGTGAAAAACAATGAGGTGAATGTTAATAAGAGGAAAAATAAGGAAAAGTTTTTTAATGAATGCATAGTCCTATCTAAGGTCTTACAATGAAACTCACAAAGTGAAATTATAGAGGTTATGATCAGTTAACAAAATAATATTCATCAAGGGGAAATATTAGGATTGTTATAATGAAATGGGGATTTTAAAAATCATGACATAGGAATTTATGAGAAAAAATAAATAAACATGAGGCATACTAGGTAAGAAGGAAAGACACTAAGATTCTAGTGACCATCAAAATACAAAGGATACCTACTCACAATAAGCATAAAGTTGTATAGGCAAATAGGTGGAATACTAAAATAAATTCATAAATATTATAAGATCAAGGAAAACAAAATGGCCCTACCTTCCTAAAAATTTTCTCCATTCCTTATAACCTCTTACAGAGCCATCAGTCTATTGTGAATATTCGGTACTGATATAAAGGGAGAGAGTTAATCACATCATATTGCAAATTTATTCTTTGGAAATATTTTCTAGCAATGCTTTCTAAGGACAAAGCTTATAGGTTTGAATAATATACAAAATATATAGACAAACAAATACCATTTATAGGAACCCATTATCCTCTTCCATCTTCACAAGAAATTTTAGGTCTCAATTCTCAAGGATAACCCACTAACCCCAATATTCCTTTTGCTAATTAGGCATTTTCCTCATAGCCTTCCTAAATAAATTATTAAGTTAATTTAGACAACACATAGGTGTTAAATACAAATAAAATATATTTTTAGATACCCATTAAGGTCATATATCTCCTTAAAAAAATTGTGAAATAACTCTCAATATAGGTGTATTAATTAGACAAGACCTTCTAGAAACTAGGTCTCAATTAGGTCTCCTTAGGCAGTGAAACTGAGTTTTGACTCAAAAATGGTCCACACACTCTAATAATTTTATAAATAAATTGATTCATTGTTATAAAAATAATCCAAATCTCCAAGTGAAATTTTAAGGTTTGGAAAGGCTTCTAGGGTGTTAAACCACAAAATGACCAAAATCCCTGAACAAGGTTTTGCACAAACCTGAGAGGTTACAATTGGTATTTTTATAATCATAATGGTGCTTAAAGGTATAATATCATTAGATATAGGTTTTTTTAAACTCACAAAAACTAATTTAATTGATATATTATTCAAGTGGATTGACAAAATACTCTAAAATCTCACATATGAACCTAACTATTTACAAAAAAACAAGGTATAGGATTGAGGGTTATAAGCTTGAGGTTTGAATAAAGTTCTGTCTCATGAATGGCTCATATTTTTAAAAAAAAATTACTCCACTTGTTTGAAACTATTCAACACCACTCCAATCATCAAAATTCTTGACTTAGATTAGAGAAACCTTCTTCACATCTACATACTTGATTGTGTGAACACGGTCTACTATAGGCCTATATTTATCTCATTTACATATGTAGATAAATGATTTATCCCAAGATACACCAATAATTAAAAACCTTTAAAAAATTACACTTAAAAAATATTTCTTATTAATTTACAATACCTTTATTTTAACCTTCTTTGATTTAGGAATATCAATCCTCTCTCACATTGTCTTGTAGAGAATTCTATGTCACAAGCAACATATTCTTGGATTCTTGAACTTTTCATTTCCTTTGTTTACTAGTTATTTATAATCAATAAAAAAACAATGAAAATAACCATCACATACCATTAATTTCATTTTAGTTTTAATAAACATCACTATGTTATTTTTTCTCTCTATTGGTTTCATTGAACCCATAACTTGAATACACATAATTTTATAAACATGTAGGGTTTTATTAAAATTTTGGATCCTTTATTGATTCCTCAAGGATATTAACCTCTCTCCATACCTAATAATTATGTCCTCCAACCATTTTCACCTTTTATAACTCCTAAAAACTTTCTAACTATTTCTTGATCCTCTTCAATGTATGCCCATTCTTAGACAATAACCTTCTTAAGCATTATACAAAGTTAGACATGGATAAACTGAAATTTAAAAGGTGTAAATAAAAAAAATAGCCTCATAATATATAAAATAATTATAAATAAATAAAATTATAACTTTAGACTCTATAAAAAACATGAATTAGACCATATAAACTATGCAAGAAATTCAAATATTTGAAATGATAGATTTAGCGAGAAAATGCCAAATGGGACCAAATTCAAATTTAAATATAATATAACACTTATATCCTATTAAAATGATTAATTTATACCAAATAATATTCAAAATACTCAATTAAAATCCAAAATTTTATAAACTAAAGTTCTTGAGTGATGATCCTATCCAAGGTCTTACAATGCAACTCACAAAGGGAAACATTAGGGGGTATGATTAGTTAACAAAAAAATATTCATAAAGGGGAATTATTATGATTATTTTAATAGAATATGGAATTTAAAAGGAATTACATAGGAATTTATTATAAAACTTTAGTAAACATGATGCATACTAGGTAAGAAGGAAAGATGTTAAGAGTCTAGTGACCATCAAAATACAAAGGATACATGCTCACAATAAGCATAAAGTTGTATAGGTAAACAATTGGAATAATAAGAAAAAATCATGAAGGTTACATGATCAAGGAAATTAAAATGTACCTACCTTACCAAAACATGTTTTATATTCCTTCGGTCCTCTTACAAAGCCATCTGTCTATTGTGAAGATTGGGTACTTATGTGAGAAAGTAGGTAGCACTATAGATATTTTTTTATTCTCCTATCTCACTCTACTAGCCTACCACACCCCAATTAACCTCATCTATATCATGAGGCCAACTATTTAATTTTAACTTCAATTATAAATAGGAGATGTGATAAATATAGTAAATCACATATTTTGGTGTGAATAAACTTTTGCATTTTATGTTTGCCTTTTGGATCATTAACATTTATGTAAATGGTTTGGCCTTTAATTTTTTATGTCTTTTGTGAGTCCTCATCCATATGGAGTTGGAATAACTAGAATGAGTGATAAATGTGATAGACATGAATGAGCTTTAGATTTTCGTTAAATGAGACCAAGTAACTAGATGTATGATGGACTAAACAACTTAGGCTTACCTATGAGTTAATATATAATCTTAAGTTTCAACCATATATATGATTAGTATGTTTAATATAAATAAGGGAAAATGAAGATAAAAAAGATTGATGTATATAATTAGTATAATGAAAAGTCGAGTTTTCTAACTAATCATATGGTAATAATAAAATAATAAGGGAATAGGGATTGTATAAGGGAGTCACAATAATAATTATCTTTATTTGAGTGTTAACAATAACAAATAATCATTACAAAGAAAATAAAGAAATCCATGAAAGAAGTGAAATCATAAACATAAGTTTGCATTCATGAAAATAATTATCATAATCCATAATATAAATTGAAAGAGAATGAAACCATGTAAAACACATAAAGCATAATATAATGGTTCATGCAAAAGAGATAGTGAAATCATGTTTCACAAATAGTCAAAAATATAATATATATAAATGGATACAAATCCAATCCAAATCATATAATAGAATACTTTGATAGAACACCATGCCATTTTCATAAATATTGATAGATCTAACCATAAATGTCATTCATAACATTTGAAACATCCCTCTATAGCTAAATTATAATGTTAGTTAGAGTCTCATCAATCTTCATGGAAAGTTGTGAAAAGACTTCCTTTCATATCATCTCAATTGAAAATGTATGTATAGAAGAATATTAATGCTCATGTGGTATCTCCTATGTGGGATACTTAATGTGAGGAATAGGTATCTCGATGTGAATTGTATTTTTTGAGCTTGGATGAGGTATAACTGGTGGAGAAGGAGGAACCTTCATTCACAGGTGACCTGTAGGAGAAGGAATAACTATTATTGGTGCATAATGTGTGAAATCTCATAGATGCCACTAAAGCATAGAGCATTAATTAGTGTGATGGGTATAACATTGATGCAAAATATAATAGGCCTCCTCATATTTAGTAATGTACTCTAGAAGTATCTTGGGAGGTGGGATACTCCTGTCTTTAGGTTGGGCAATAACTGGTCACAAAGTGTTGATGTACTGCCTAATTTTTTGGTAGTGGATATAAGAAGGTTATTTGTTCCATGGGAGATAAAAATATGTCTATTAATAGACTGTGAGTTGACTAGCTGAAGGGGTAGAAGAAGAATCTTGTAGCTACTAATATAGATGAATTTTTTTTGTCTAATGACCAACAACTCTATGAATATCACAAAAAGGATGATCTACCCATTACATGGATAAGGTTTCAAGCTGATTTAATGGAAGAGGACCATCACCAAGAAAGGAGAAGCTAGAGTGGTAACTAGACTAGGTTCATCTATAGGTAAGGCTAGTTTTGCAATGGGTCTAAGTAAAGTGGCTAACATATATGGAGGAAATATTTTATAAGGATCATGATATATATAAAAATAATAAGGTCTCATCATGGCATGATCCATGATAATATTCTTGATATGCTCTATTATGATTGGAGGTGTAATATATGAGTGATCCATCTCTAACTTATGAATAATAGTTTAAAAACTAATAGTATGTACTATAAGAGAAGGAATGATAGAAGAAGAACAAATAGACAAAATAAAGAAGAGCCATATCTAAAAACTTTAGCATTTATATAATGTATGAATCTTGCTAAAAATGGGTAATATAAATCATAATTAGGTGTATGCAAGTTGATAGTATAGTATGAACTATTTTATCGATTAAGGAAGCATGGTGAATGTAATGTCTAGTTGTGGTTAAAGTAACTTGTATGTCATCATAAGGTTACTGATGGGATTGAGGTTGAAGAGAAGGTGAAAGTAGAGAAATAATGTGAGGGGAAAGATTTAAAGTTTTTATGTTATCTCATCTAGCTCATCATCATCAAATTATAAGAGGTTAGGTGGAATATTCCCAATTAATTTTGGATTACCATTATAACCTCTAGTGAAGTTAACTAGATAGTGAAAGTTTTGGGATTATCAAAATGGAACACTAGGTAAGGATTTAGGGATGGGTATTTTAAAGAAACTACATTCTTGGAATTGTTTGAAATTCCAAGGATTCATGTCTCCTTGAATCTTGTATATAGAACCATTTTGAGTAAATTTAACACTTTGGCATTTAGATGAAGAAATTGCTCTCATACGATGAGTCCAAGGTCAACCAATTAAGATATTATAAGAAAGTGGAAAGTAAAATATCATGAATTTCCCATAGATAGTAATGAGAGTAATGGTAATGGTAAGCCAAACATAACTTAGAGGAGTAATTTGTCTTATATCATATCCTTGGCATGTACTATGTGTGGATTTAAGGTTACATTCAGAGTATCCAAGTATTTAATAAAGTCAAAGGAGGTAACATAGTGTCTGAATCTTCATAAATTAAAGAACTCTTAACTTGGATATCACCTATTTGGATGCTAATGAATAAAGGAGGATCATCCAAATGAATCAATATCTCGTTAGGAATCATAAAAGATATAGGGAATTTAAGTGAGAGGGAAGTGTCCACTATTTCATCAACATGGATGGACATATCTGCACATTATTGAGGTATGCTATCTTCATATCTAGTTAAGGTAGCCTCTTTCTATACAAGGAGAAGAAAAAGGATGTTCATTTTGAATAATAATTGTATTATGCAATTACGATGGTGGGGAGAAGTTCTCAATAGCTATAAGAAGGGGATTTGATATGAGAGATGAGAAAGTTCTACAATAGGATCCCATTCATCATAACCCATGAGATAATTGTTAGATATAGGTGCATAGTGTTACAAGAGCTCCTAGGAAGGTGGGTTATATGTACAATTAAAATTTTGTTGATAAGTTATGGTTGGTTTAGGTTGGTTTCAAAAGGGTTGAGTGACTTTAGGTGATGTTATGGTTAGTTTAGGTATTTATTATGGTTGAGTACAGGAAATATTGTTGTAAGTTAGAGGTATGTTTTCATGAGGTATAGAAATTAGAGTAGAATTTATGTGAATTATATGAGAGGTATGGTCAATTTGTGTTGTTGAAGGTGATGCTTTTATGGGTATTAGGTCTTCATGCCCAAATTCAATGAGATGGAATGGGTAGGTGTCTTGAATAATGTAAAATGTTGAAGAGGTGTGTTGTGTAGGTATGGGGTTTGCATCAATATAAGCAACTACTCTTCTCATATTAGTCATATTAACCACATTTTCATCATCGGTGTTAATTTATATAAGACTTTAAATGTTGTTAGTAGTAGGGGTAGGTTGTTAAATGTTATCATGGTGGTTAGGAAGGGGATCCTTGTAGATAACTAAATGAGCATTAGCTTCATTTAAAGCTTGATTTTTATTTTGAGTCTCATGAGCTTTAAGTGTTATGTCATAATATTATTTATTTTTTCATATAAGGGATTCATGGTCAAAGTTAAGACCTATAATAAAATCCATAGGAAGATTTATTAATTCTCTACAAGTCTCATGAGAATGGTCCCAACTTGCATGAAACCAACAAAATTTATTTGGATCATACCATGATTGCATAGGATAAGTGTGGTCAATATCTCCTGGTAGGGGTTTTGGAAGATGTTTTTAAATTTTTTTAGGGATAATGGTTTGTGCACATTAATATGATTATTTTGATAAAATGTGGGATTATGATTATAATTATTGTTAGGGGTAGGAACATGCTCTATGGTGTCTTTTGGAGTAATAGGTTGGATGGTGTGTATGGTGTCATAAGTGTTTTTAACACCATCATTGGTTGCATGAAGGTTTTTATTTTTGATAAGCATTTGAGTTCCCATTGTAGGTTGAGATGGTTCAAAATGATGCATGAGGAAGTCTTGATGTTTCGCTTGGTTAAGAGATTCTTCCAAAGTTTTTGGAGAAAGGGTCTAAATGCAATACTATAATTTAGGGTAGAGAGCATTATAAAATAAGTGTAAGAGATTATAATCCACCATATTATGCTCAAATTTGTTAGATAAATTTTTATAACATTTGTTGAAGACTTGTGTCATTTCAGTTTTGAGTTGTTTACAAGTTATAAAATGAGCTAAGTTATTTTTGGGAAGATCAATAGTTTTGAATTATTAGACCAATGAGTTGACCAAGTCTTTTAGGCTAGTAATAGAGTGGGTTTTCAATTGATTGTACCAATATAAAGCATATCTTGAAATTATTTTAGCTAAGATTTTAGTGGCAATGAAATTATTAAGTTTAAATTCAATATTTATAAAGGTTAACAAATGTTTTTAAATGCAAGGTAGGATCCGTAGATATGTTATAAGTGATGGTGGGAGTGATAGCTCCTATGTCAATGTTGGAAATTTGAGGTACTAGAGTTTTGTTTTGTAAATGTTTTATAATTTTATTGATAAGTGGGGGTTGTGGTATGAGGTTACCATGTGAATCCCTAAAGCAAGAAGTCAGTGCATTAGTATTTTGTGCTCCCCATGGAACATGGTAAGGTTGGTTTTAGATATGTATAAGGTGATTTTGAATTTGCATCATCTGATATGCATTATTAGTTTGAAATGTATGCATTTGGTTAAGTATTTGTAATAGAAGTTGATTGGTTTGATAAATATTTTGACTAGTGGATGCAGCATGTGATGTATTAGTTTTAAGAGCATGCATCTCACTAATGGCATGATTAGCATTAGTTACAAAAGAATAATTGGTATCAAAATAAGTATTAGTATAATTAGATGCACTAGTATCAAGGTTATGGATGTGGGTATTGTTGAAATTTTGGCCTCACAGGCTAAATTTTAACCCCCTATATCAAAAAAATTTGATGATCACCACACTAGCTTACTTCCAGTGTCTCCTGGCATGGTCATGTCATCCTTATCTTGATGAGAGCCTTTGGATCCTAATTATGGGTATCATGATGTGTCATCATTCATGATTGGTCCATGGTGTCATTAGTGTCTTAAAGCGTTTATGGTGATATTTTTGGTGTCATAGTATCTTGAGATGAGAGAGATCATTGTTAAAAGGTCATGAAGTCCAATAAGTGCTTAGCCATATTTTAGGATCATAGTGGTCTTTTGGTAATGTGAGTATGTTTTAATATTGGTTTGATGATATAATATGAATATCATGATACATTCAAAGTCATTTTACATGATATATTCATCTAGAGTCCATTTAACTCCTTCGTGACCCCTCAAACCACTTCATGAACTTATATCACCTTTTGAAAACCTTGGAAAAGAGTATAATTTGATTAATTATATTGAAAGGAGGTCTTAAATGGTGGAATATCCATGCCATATACCACCCATATACATTTCATGCCACATAAAGCCCCTTTATGGGCCACCCATACCCTTTCCACTAAGCTTAGTGGGCCCTACATGCCACTTTGTGGCCTTTCAACTTCCACTCTTGAATTTGATCTTAGAATGGTGTTGAAATGTCTGAACTTGGAGGAAATGAGGGGAAAACAAATTGTTTTCAGGATTTCCTACATATTATATAGAATGTATGAATTTTACCATACAACAAAGGATCTAGTTTTGAAGGTGATCTTATGTATGATGTATTAGAAAAAATATATCACAAAAAGACTCCATTAAAGATCAAAACTGATCTACACTTTATCAACCCTTCTTTACAAGCTTTGACATCTCCTCAGGTTTCTACTTGTACCATATAGAGGAGAGAAAGTGGAGGTCCCAACTCTTGGCCATGAGAATTAGATTCAAAGTGATTCCAATCATGTGAATTTTTTTTAATATTGGTCTCCTCATATTTTTGAACCTTACTTAAGAAGTTAAGGAATGTATATGCACTTTACATCTACATAGGCCAACATTAGTTGAATGGTTTTCATGAAATTCTTAGTTGTTCGATCACTATACTCACTAATGTTATTATATTATGTCTTGAAGGTATATTTTATGGAAATTTAAAACTTTTATCACACATTTTATTCTCCATAGCTTGAAAATATCTATGATTAGATTTTGTGTGCAGCCTACAAGAAAAATTGAGAAATGGACAGAGGTCTAATGCATATATCAAAGGATGTGAGCTAGTTTAAAGAGTTTGAAGAGATGTTTTATGCTTCATCATGCATATATAATAAAAATTTATGTTCCAAGTATCCTCTAATGACCCTAAATATATCCGTAAAGGAAGGATCCACATCCATTTGGAGCTCACTATGACAACACTATTGAAGCAGTCTAATGGCACCTGTAGAGTTTATAGGTGGCTCTAAAGAATTAAAAAAAGATGTTTAAGTGATGATGGAAGTTCCTAAAAACATGGTGAAAAATATCATGGAACCCCCTTTGTATCCTTAAAGACCTAGATACCACCACTTTTGGCTCCTTAAACTCACTATCCCTTTTTTCAAGTTTAAGGTTTCCTTGTGAAAGTTAAGGTTTTTGGAGTTTTTAAGGTTTCATTTTAGGTTGTGTATGATATGTTATGTGTTAAAAACTTAATTTTGTATTAAGAGTATATATGAGGTCTTCTAAGGTGAATATAGTTGTTATTAACAAGGATTATTCCCCTTTATTTCATGACTTACCCTACCACTATTGTTTCACCATCACTATCTTCATACTATGTTTACCCCTATTTTGATCTCTCAACATACTTATCACTCCACTTCCATAATCCTCCATCCATCCACCCCCACCTTCTATGTCTGAACCATGATAAATAGACTTCCATACACTAGTGGTGAGCCTTAGAAGAAATGAGGGCATGAGATTTTGGGTTGACATGGATTTGTACCCTGTTAAAAAAACCTCGTCCATACACACCTACATCCACTTTTTTGACTTGTAGGAGACTAGTGTTAAGTGATGAAGGTCATTGTCTTGGTGTAAATTGTGAAATGGATGAGCTCATAGAAATATCTCAAAAGAATCCATGCTATAAAATAGGTCTAGGAAACTCATATCAAGAGGTTCATCACCCTACTCAATAAATAATCGAAAAGGCAGTAGATATAGAAAAGGAAGATAATGCATAAGGTTTCTAGTAGAACACAGTCAATTAGCCCTAAGAAAGCCTTCATATGCATTGAAAATATCAAAATTGTAGACAAAGGATGAAATAAATTTGGGAAAGCATATGAGGTGATAAATAAGATAACCCCAAGCCATTAAATGAGTTTGGAGTTGAAATAACTTCAAGGAGTATACTTATAGATCTTTAGGGTCAATTTAAGTTGTTGACTCTCAATCCTTGTAAAATATAAGATATACAAAAGGGGGAGTGTTGATAGACTATAATATGAGTATAAAACATAAAAAACTTCATCATGATCTCAAAATCTTCTAGGGATAGTGATTGGAATTACCCTCAAGCATTCACACTTAGTCATACAGTTTGTAGGCAATAAGAAGCAAATTTGAGCCAAAATAGTCATTGAAGGTCCTTAGGGGTAGAGTTAGGTATTAAAGATTGGATTAGAAGGTGATCATGAGTAATAAAATGGACCTATTACATTGACATAGTCTAAAAAATAGTGGGTATATCCACTATTTTATCTCAGACCAAGTAGTGTCAAGACAAATAGTCTAGGGACTAGACAAATAGAGTCGTGCTTGAGAGACTTTGTAGACTTATTAAGGCCCATAAATGGTCCTAAAACCATGATATATGATATTAAATATCCTTAAAATCTCTCCCAAGGGTGTAACATGCTAAAATAAAGACAAATACCATTGGGAACATAGTCATATAGACCTACCTAAAATCCTAAAGGCCATACCAAGGATCTCTTAAGATCATATAGTAGGGTGTATGATCAAGTGGGGGAGTATGAGGATGTTGGAGGCAATAATAAAGATTATTTAGATGGATAAAAGTATGGTAAGGGTCAGACTATATTCAAAATCTTTCTTGAAACACCCAATCCTGCACATAATCCACTTAAGTTCAAATTTAAGCATTCACCCACTCTACCACATAAGATTTTAAGATGAAATATATTAGGATGTTTTAGGTACCCCTATACAATAATAAGCCATTATATGTTGATTGGTATTGGAGGATAGTCTTCATGAGCAAACCCAAAGAAGTTGGGACTCAAAAATGTCCTATAAACTACCCTAGAATCAACTTTGGACATTCATATCTTCATCCACCCTTTGCATGGGAGTACAAGACATTGATGAAAATTGATTCAGTCTATGCCCTAAATATTCATGGTATTTATTTTGATCTTGGATCTATGTACTTTATAAATAATGCTTAAGACCCTAAAACCCTTCAACCCTTATTAAACCCCTTCAAAAGATTAATGGATAAATTGCTGAAGGAAATGCAATCTAAAACATTGGTTTGGCATGTCTTACACCTAGATGATATTATACACTCACAAGAGATCTTACTACTACTATTTATTGTGTAAACAATTGTATGAAATCCTTAAAAATAGGTAATTTTTTAGGATTTTAAGTAAAATAAAGTGTGTTTGACCATATAGAGTGGTCCCAATCCTTAGAGTAGTTGGTTTGGGACTTAATCCAACCTCCCAATGCAAAAAAACTCCCACTATTTCACTTGGGAGAGTCTCTATAAGTACCTGTAAAACTATCAATCTACCATGATTAAGAGGGGTGAACTAGTCATATTAGATAAGTGGAGTTTCAAGTTCCTAATGCATTTCTAAGCTTATATCATGGTTCAATTTTTTTTTTTAGGCATGGATCACTCATATACATAGGTTTTCAAGCTCTGTTGTAGATTTTATAGAGGCCAATACACCAATACTTGGGTAATTAGGCCTAATAGGCCTAATTAACCTATGTTGTCATCAAAGAACATTAATTTGGCATTGAGAGACTAATGGAATGGGTCAATGCAGGGATGATACATTGATAAATACCCCTTAAAGGGAATTCAATTTGCATATCATGGCTATGATAAATGGATAAGATATTTTCTTAGACTTTGTTAATTTCACCTAGAGGAGTATGGGATGCTATATGATCATGGTGGCCCAATTCATGATTGTAACTACCATAGGGGAGTGTGATATACTATTTTTAGTATGGTCATCCCTTTGATAAGTAAAACTAAGTTTTAATCATCCCCCCTTACCTAATTTCCAATTCCAACAACTCATTAAAAGAGCCACCAAGGAGGTTCAACACTTAAGAGGATTGAATGAGAATTGTATAACTATTGTAACTAAAGGAAAAGTCAATTATGGTTTTTTATGACCCTCCTATCAACTTTTGCATGCTAGATTATCTTTATTCTCTCCTCATCTCTTATATATATTCAAGGTTTTTTGCCTTATTTTTTATCCCTCATGTTGGTATGAGGAGACTCTGCTAGTATTTGTACTTGTGCATCTATTTGGACTGAATAACAAACTTTTGTATCTCTTTCATGGTGACATTATAGTGTATTCATAATTGTTGATATAAATGTGATTATTTAATTTCACTTTTAGGTCCTTGTTAACTTAGATGTCAAGAAAGTGTCTTATGCAAGACATGTGGAGTGTTGAAATGTAGGCAATGGGTCTTAGAGTGTGACATGACTGGTGAGATTCTTCTAACATATCTACTTGTTATAGCCTTAGTATTCCATTCATCTAGTATAACCTCTATATGAAACACTTGCGCATAGGATTCATGAAGATGATTGTTTGATGGTGTTTATTGCATTAGTGTGTTGAGAGTCCAATTTAAATGAGTGGATATAATGATTATCAAGTGCATCACTACACTTTAGGATATGTTTTCAATTCATTCATTTTATCTACCATTTCCATCCCAACTATTTAGGTCTTAGAAAGAGAATTGAAGAGAGAAAATCAGGGGACTTAACCCTTTAAAATATATATGTTTGACCCACTTATTAGGTAACCCAAATCCTAGGGTCATTCCCATGTTATCCTAGGTTTGAGGTTAGGACATGAAAAATCATCTCCTCAACAAGGGTACAACCTAGAGTCTCTAAAAATAATATCACACTCAGTGAGACCCCTTTTAATTACCTAGAAGAATGTTTTAAAGACATTAGAGGACATTTGGAAGCTGAGGACATCAATAACAACATTTGCAGTACTTTGATTAGATTCAAGCATCTTTGGGAGGGTTTACAAATAATTTCAATCTTAGAAGTATCATGGTTTCAATGGTTTCATAAGTAATAACTTCTTGGTTATGGTTATGATCTAATACATATGTCATCTAAGGAGTCATGGTAGCCTATGAGGTAGGCTCCTACCCTCCACCTCTATATCATCCCCATCATAACCCATATGATCACTATAAAAACCATTATCAACCATATAGTGGGCATCCTACATAATACCAAGAACATCCACCATATTTTGAGCCTTCACCACCTCTATGGTAACCTCCTCACCCCTATGATTAGTCATATTGTCAATATTTTATCCCTTTCAATCAACTTGCACCAAATAATCACCATTTTCACTTAGAGATTAAGAAATTATTGAAAGAAAGAGATAAGTTGTAGTAGGATCTTAAACAATAGAAAAGTGTTGAATGTTAAACCATTATTCCTCATCAAAATACCCATATAAGAAAAAAAATTAACTCATTTGCTTACTCTACCTCCTTTTCTTACATTTATAATCATAAGAAGTTTCTTAGTCCATAATTATTTTCTCAATGACAAGGCAAGTCATTCAATTATCCCTAATTTGGTGGCATATAAATTAAACCCAATGTGTGAACCTATGTCTGATCTTAAGTTTTAGTAGAATGGATCTCCCATGAGAACATTTGGAATTATAAAAAAACTTCAAATCACATTCCATGCCTACCCCAAACTTTTAGTTGTGCAAGATCTTATTGTAGTAGATATGTTGCCTCATTTTATCTTGTGTTTGGCTAGTGATTTTATGACTAAGGTTGGGGGATGTTTATTTAAGGACTTATCCCATATGGTGTGAAAACTTGAGCATGGTGTGGAAATGAACATTAAGTCTGAGTCACTCTATAATGTCCACATTCATTCATACACTCTAATCACCTCAGATGTTTTCTTGCTAAAAAGCCTAAAGTGATCCCAGCTTAGAAGTCTCCATTGTCCAAGGACCCAAACTTCATCATTCCTACCATTGAGAAGTATAATAAATAAGGAAGAGTATCTATTAATTCCATTTTAATTATCCTCTAAATTTATCCAAACATATCCTAAGTCCTTCATACTACAGTAGTTCAGGGACATCCAATCATGTCAGAAAGAGACAAGGTAAACAACCACCTCAAGAATAAGGATGTTGTCTTCCATCATGACACTCCCAAAATTGTGAGTTGGGATAACACCCTTTCATCCATCAAGTATAGTAAATAAATATGTTTCTCACCTACCCTATCCTCTCTTTAAGGGGATCCAAATGCATTAAAATCAAAACTTCAGTTCCCAAGTATGGTGTAAAAATTGTCAAGGTTAGTCAATGAAGGGGTGTTATTCAAGAGATTGAAGGTGTTAAATTGCATCTGAGTGTTAAGAGGATATTTAAGAAGATTATTTAAGTGTATATTAATAATAAATAGTGATTGGGACTCATAATCACCCTAGTAAGCTAGATTTGGAAGATAAAAATAAGTTGGATGATGAATGGCATTTATAATGCCATAGTGACAAAGACAATGGAAACATAACTCATGCTAATATTCCTCTAGAATAAAATAAAAATAACAAAATTAATGATCCTTTTGTTGATATCAAGAGTAGATCAATCTAATCAGAAGATCAATGGTAATACCTATGTTTGGAATTCTTAAGTGAGGTTGAGCAACTTAACAAGGCAAATTTGAGTGATGTAATAGAATAGTAGGCTAAAGTTCCAAGTGAAGAAGGTAATGTGAGTCAAGAAGTACCAATAAAAGAAAAGATAATACTTTAATGGATTGATGAATTTTCACCCTCCATTAGAAATGAAGAGGAACAAACTTCAACAAACCATGAACCTTATGATGACCCTATCAAAGTGAAGAAGGTGAGTGATCAACATGATGTCTTACAAATAGAGGGAAGAAATGGAAGCCAATTCCATGATTTATCCATTGATAATGATAAAATTTCCTATTGGGAGGAATTAAATCACTTATTATTGAATTTGGACACCCTACTACTACATCAATCAAGACATGAAAAGGAACTTGTCAAGAGTGCTTTAGTAGTTGATCACTTGGAATCTAGTGAGCAAAATTAGTTGCATCACCTGAATTAAGAGGAGATATTATTAATGATTAAAAATAGGAATAGTTGTGAAGAATATGATTGGGTTATTTAATCTCATACTCAACCCATGCACCTAAAAATGAAGCCATATGGTCCATTAATTCTTCCAAGTGACAAAGAGAATGATAATTATAGGTGGAAGTTGTCACACATTAAGCCAAGTATGATTTCACCCAAATAATCAAATTAAAACTCCACATCATGGTTCCAAAATTATAAAAAAAACATCCACATTTTATCTTGGGGGAATGAAGTCAAGTTCAAGTCCGTTTTGTAGTAGTTAGTTTGATTTGTCCAAAAAAGTGTTTCATACAAGTTTGTAAGTAGTGTCTTATTGTTTACTTCCTTCCTTGGTTTGTTATTAATTATTTAGTGTGATTATTAGTTTTATTTTGGTTTTTTGTCTTGTTTTTGTGTGTCTTGTTACTATTACAAGTCCTTTCAGTTTCAAAGGTACAAACCAGGTGGATAATCCAAGTGGTCATCATGTTATGCTTCTTGTGTGAGTCACTTTATCATGGCAATGTTTGGGTTATCTTGACTAGTAGGATGGTCACCCATTAGAGTCCCTTTAAGGGTTGAAATTTTGGCCCCATAGGCCAAATATCAACCCCCTATATCAAAAAAATTTGGTGATCACCATACTAGCTTGTTTCCAGTGTCTCTAGGCATGGTCATGTCATCCTTATCATGATGAGAGTCTTTCGATCCTAATTAGGGGTGTCATGAAGTGGCATATTTCATACTTGATCCATGGTGTCATTAGTGTCTTGAATCCCTTATGGTGTTATGTTTGGTGTCATAGTGTCTTGAAATGAGAGAGATCATTATCAAGAGGTCATGAAGTCCAATAAGTGCTTACCCTTGTTTGAGGAGCATAGTGGTCTTTTAGTAATATGAAGATGTTTTAATATCAGTTTAAGGTTATAATATGAATATCATGATGTATTCAAAGTCATTTTACATTATATATTCATCTAGAGTCCATTTTACTCCTTCATGACCCCTCAAACCACTTTATAAGCTTATATCACCTTTTCAAAACATTAGAAAAGGAGATAATTTGATTAATTGTATTGAAAGAAGGTCTTAAAAGGGTGCCTATCCATGCCATATATTTTTGATATGTTTTTCATGCCACATAAATTCCCTTTATGGGCTACCCACACCATTTCCATTAAGCCTAGTGGGCCCAATATACTACTTTGTGGCCTTTCCACTTCCCCTCACATGTTTTGCCTTTTTTAGAAGACTTGATAACTCATGATATTCATTATTTAACCCTAGAATGGTGTTGAAATGTCTGAATAGAAATGAGGGAGAAACACACTATTTTAAGGATTTTATGTATATTATATGTAATGTATGAACTATATAGTACAATTGAGGATATAGTGTTGAAGGTGATCTAAGATATGATGTATCAACAAATTTTTAGGACAAATGTATTCCATTCAATATCAAAACTGATCTGCACTTCATTAGCCCTTATTTTCAAGCATGGGCATCTCCTCAGGTTTCTACTTGTACCATACAAAGGAGAAAGAGTGGAGGCCCCAATTATTGGACATGATAATTAGACTCAACCATATTCTAATCATGGGAATTTTTTTGAATATTAGTATCCTCATATTTATGAACCTTCCTTAATAAGTTAAGAAATGTATATGCACTTTACATCTGTATAGGCCAACTTCAACTGAATGATTTTCATGAAATTTTGAGTTGTTTCATTAGTCTACTCATTGATGTTATTGTATCAAGTATTTAAAGGATATTCAATGGAAATTTTAACATTTGTATCACATGAGTGATCCCCCATATCTCATAAATCTCTATGACTCATTTTTGTGTGTAGCTTGTAGGAAAAGTTGAGAAATGGACAGAGGTTTGATGCATCTATCTAAGGATGTGACCTAGTTTAAAGAGTTTGAATAGATTTTTTATGCTTCAACATGACTCTTTGATAAAAATTTATATTCAAAGTATCCTCTCATCAACCCAAAGAGTTCCTTCAAATAAGGAACCATATCCATTTGGAGCTCAATGTGACGACACTGTTGAAGCAATCTAATGGCACTTGCAGAGTTTATAAGTGGCTCTAAAGCATTGAAAATGGATATTTGAGTGATGATGGATGTTCCTAAAAACATGGTGAATAATCTCCAAGAACCCCCTTTTGTTCATCAAATACCTAGAGACCACCCCTTTTGGCTCACTGAGATCACTATCCCTATTTTGAAATTTTAAGGTTTCCTCATGAAGGTTATGTTTTTTGGAGTTTTTAAGGTTTAATTTTAGGCTATGTATGATGTGTCATTCCTTAAAAAACTTCATGTTGGATTAAGAGTATATTTGAGGTCTTCTAAGTTGCATAAATTTGATCTTAAGATGGAGTCTTTTCCTTTATTTCATGACTTCCCCTACCACTGTTGTTTCACCATCATCATCACTATCTTCATACTATGTTTACCCCTATTTTTATCTCTCAACATCCTTATCATTCCACTTCCATACTCCTTCATCCATCCAACCCCAATTCTAGGTATAAACCATCCTAAATAGACCTCCATATTCCCTTGGTGCACCTTGTAATCCATGAGGGCATGAGAGTTTGGGTTGATATGGCCTTTTAACCTATTAAAAAATCATTTGTACACACCTAAAACCACTTATTTGACTTGCAAGAGAATAGTGATAAGTGATGAAGGTCAGTATCTTAATGTAAATTTTGAAATAGATGACCTCATATATATCTCTCAAAATCATTAATTATATCAAAGAGTTCTAGGATACTCACATCATGAGGTTCATCACCCTACTCAATCAATAATTGAAAAGGCAACAACTACAAGTAAGGAAGAGAACGCACATGGTTTCTAGCAAAACACAATCAACTAAACCTAAGAAAGAATTAAAACATATTGATAACATAATAAAAGTTACAAATAAATGGTGAAATCAAGGTGGGAAATCTTATTAAGGTATAATTAAGATAACCCCATACCATTCAATGAGTTTGGAGTTGAAGGAACTTCAAGGAGTATGCTTACAAACGTCTAGGGTTAATTTAAGCCATTGGCCCCCAAACCATATAGAATAAAAGATATGTAGAATGGGTAGTGTTGATAGACTATCATATGAGTATATCACATGAAAAAATTCATCATGATCTAAAATTATTATAGGGATAGTGCTAGGAGTTACACTCAAGGATTCCACACATAGTCATATGGTTTATAGGCAGCAAGAAGTAAATTTGAGCCAAAATAGTAATTAGAGGCCTTTAGGGGTAGATTTATGTATTAAATATTGGATTAGAATGTTCTCATGAGTTTTAAAATGGACCTATTACATTATATTGGTCTGAAAAATAGTGGGTATACCCACTATTTTATCTTAGACCAGGTAGTATAAAGACAAATAGTTTGGGGACTAGACAAATAGATTCATGCTTGAGAGAGTTTTTATAATTATTAAGGACCATAAATGGTCCTAAAACCATGAGAGATGATATTAAATATCCCTAAAATCTCTCCCAAGGGTGTAAAATGTTAAAATATAGTAAAATACAATTAGGAACATAGTCATACAGACCTACCTACAGGCCTAAAGGCCACACCAAGGCTCTCTCAAGATCCTATAGTAGGGTGTATGATAAATTAGGGGAGTATGAGGATGTTTAAGGACATAATTAAGATGATTTATATGGATTAAATTATGGGAAGGGTTATAATATATTCAAAATCTTTCTCAAACTACCCAATCTTACACATAGTCCACTTAATTTCAACTTCAAGCACTTACTCACTCCACCACATAAGATTTCAAGATGAAATATATTAGGATGTTTTAGGTACCCATATGAACTAATAATACATGATAGGTTGATTAGGATTGGGGGATATTCTTCATGAACAAACCGTAAGAAGTTAGGGACTCAAAATTGTCTTGCAAACAACCCTAGGGTCAAATTTGGGCATTCATATCTTCATCCACCCTTTACATGGGTATACAAACCATTCATGAAAATTGAGTAGGTATATGCCCTAAATATTCATGGAATTTATTTTGATCTTGGATGTCTATATTGTATAAACAATCCTTAAGACCCTGAAACCCTTATTAAACCCCTTCAAGAGATTAATGGACAAATTGATGAAGGAAATACACTCTAAAGAATTGTTTTGGAATGTATAACACATATATAATATTATACACTCATAATAGGTCCTACCCATATTATTGGTTATACAAAAAACTATATAAAATCCTTACAAATAGGTAATTTTTAAGGATTTTAAGCAAATGAAGTGTGTTTGACCATAAAAAGTGGTCCCAATCCTTGGAGTAGTTGGTTTAGTACTTAATCTAACCTCCCAATTTATAACATTCCCAATATTTCACTTGGGAGAGTCTCTACAAGTACCTACAAAACTTCCAATCTGCCATGCTTAAAGGGGTAAACTAGTTAGATTAGATAAGTGGAGTTTCAAGTCCTAATGAATTTATAAGACTATGTCATGGTTGGATATGTTGTTTAAATCATAGATCACACATATACATAGGTTTTTTTTTTCATATTTCATGGAGGCCAATACACCAATACTTAGGTAATTAGGCCTAACAGGCCTAATTGGCCTATATTTTCATCAAAGAATGTTAAATTGGCATTGAAAGACTAATAGAATGGGTTAATGTAAGGATGGATGATATATTGATAAATTACCCTTGAAGGGCACTCAATATTCATTTCATGGATATGATGAAAGGATAAGGCAATTTCCTTGACTTAACTAATTTTCCCTAGAGGAGTATGGGCTATTATATGATCATGGTGTCCAATTCATGATTTTAATTGCCATAGGGGAGTGTAATATACTATTTTTAGTATCATTAGACCTTAGATAAGTATAAATAAGGTTGAATCATCCCCCTTTACCTGATTTCTAATGCAAATAACTTATTGAAGGATCCACCAGGGAGGTTTAATGCTTAAAAGGATTGAAGGAGAATTGTATAACTATTGTAACTAAAAGAAAAGATTATTATGGTCCTTGATGACACTCATATACACTTTTACATTATATATTATCCTTCTTCTCTATTCATCTCATATATATATTCAAGGTTTTTTTTCTTTAGTTTGTATCCTTCATGTTGGTATGAGGAGACTTTACTAGTATTTGTACTTCTGCATCTATTTGGACTAAATAACAAACTTTTGTAGCTCTTTCATGGTGACATTCTAGTGTATTCATAATTGTTGATATGAAAATGTGATTATTTCCTTTCACTTTTAGGTCCTTGTTAACTTAGATGTTAATAAAGTGTCTTTTGCAAGTCATTAGGAGTGTTGAAATGTAGGTAATGGGTCTTAGAGTGTGACATGACTGGTGAGAGTCTTCTAATAGACCTACTTGTCATAACCTTGGTATTAAATTCATCTAGTATAACCTCCATATGAAACATTTATGCATAAGATTTATGAATATGATTTTTTGATGGTGGTTATTCTATTAGTGTGTTGAGAGACCAATTTTAATGAGTGGATAAAATGATTATCAGGTGCATTACCACACTTTAGGATAGGTTTTCAATCTATGCATTTTATCTACCCTTTCCATCCCAAATTTTTAGGTCTTAGAAAGAGAATTTAAGAGAGAAAATTTGGGGACTTAACCCTGTAAAATCTATAGGTCTAACCCAATTATTAGGTAACCCATAGCCTAGGGTCATTCCCATGTTAGCCTAAGTTTGAGGTTAGGACATGAACACTCCTCTCCTCAACAAGGGTACAACCTAGAGTCTCTAAATATTCTATCACACTCGGTGGGACCACTTTTAAGTGCCTAGAATCATGTTCTAAAGAAATTTGGAGGCTAAGGACATTAATAACAACATTTTCAATCACTTTGATTATATTCAAGCATCTTTGGGAGGTTTACAATCAGTTTCAAGCTTAGAGGTATCATGGTTTCAATGGTTACATAAACTATGATCTGATACATATTTTATCTAAGAATTAATGGTAGCCTATGAGGTAGGTTCCTACCCTCCACCTCCATATCATCACCATCATAACCCATATGAGTAGTATACAGACCGTTATAAACCATACAGTGGACATCCTAGATACTACCAAGACCATCCACCATATTTTGATCCTCTTCCACCTCCATGGCAACCTCCTCACCCCTATGATTGATCATATTGTCAACCATTTTCCCCTTTCATTCAAACTACACCAAACAATCACCATTTTCACTTAGATATTGAGAAATTAAGGAAAGTAAGAGATAAGTTATAGGAGGATATTAGAAATTAGAAAAGGGTTAAATGTCAAACAATTATTACTCATCAAAATACCCCTATAAGCCAATAAAAACTAGCTAATTTTATTACTCAACATCCCTTTCTTGACTTTATAATCATAGGAAGTCTCTTTGTCCATAATTTTTTGCTTAATGACAAGGCAAGTCATTTAATTATCCCTAAGTTGGTGGTAAATGAACTAAACCTAGTGTGTGAACCTATGTTTGATCTTAAGTTGTAGTGGAATGGATCTCTCATGAAAACATTTGACATTTTCAAAAACCTTCAAATCACACTCCATGCCTACCCCAAAATTTTAGTTGTGCAAGATATTATTGTAGTAGATTTGTTGCCTCATTTTCCCTTGTGTTTGGCTAGTGATTTTATGACTAAGGTTGGGGGATGTTTATTTAAGGACTTGTCTCATATGGTGTGCAAAACTAAGCATGGTGTGGAAGTTAAAATTAGGTATGCACTCTCTAAATTCCACATTCAGTCATACATTCCAACCAACTTAGATTTATATTACCTTAACCATCCTTCTCCAAAGTAATGTGTGTGTGTGTGTGTGTGTGTGTGTGTGTGTGTGTGTGTGTGTGTGTGTGTGTGTGTGTGTGTGTGTGTGTGTGTGTGTGTGTGTGTGTGTGTGTGTGTGTGTGTGTGTGTGTGTGTGTGTGTGTGTGTGTGTGTGTGTGTGTGTGTGTGTGTGTGTGTGTTTCTGTGTGTGTGTGTTTAACATCCTATGCCTTCTAAAAATCTTGAAGTTATCCTAGCTTGAAAGCCATCTTGGTCCAAAGACCCAAACTTCATCATGCCTACCCTTGAAAAGGATAATCAGGAAGGAAGAGTAGGTATTAAGTCCATTTTAAGGAGCCTCTCAAGTTCTCCAAACATATCCTTATGCCTTCATACTACAGTATTTTAGGGACATCCAATCATGTTAGAAAATGACAAGGTAAACAACCACCTCAAGAGTAAGGATGTTATCTTCAATCATGACACTCCTAAAATCTTAAGTTATAAGAACACCCTTTCATCCATCAAGAATACCATATAAATATCATACCCACCTACCCTATCCTCTCTTGAAGAGGAGCCAAATGTATCAAAATCATAACTTGAGTACCTAAGTATGGTGTTAAAACTGTCAAGGTTGGTCAATGAAAGGGGAGTTCTTCAAGACATTGATGGTGTTATAGTTGCATCTAAGTTTCAAAATCACCTTTTAGAGGATTATTTTAGTGTATATGAATAATAAATAGTTATTGGGACTCATATCCACCCTAGAAAGCCATATTTGAAAGATAAAATGAAGTTAGATGATGAGTGGCAGTTACAATGCCATAGTAATTGAGAGAATGGAAACACAATTCATGATAATCGTCCTCTAGAATACAATCAAAAGAAAAAAATTCACGAGCCTTTTTTTGATGTCAAGATAAGCTCAAACCAATTGGAAGATCAATGGTAATACCTATGCTTGGAATTCTTGAGTGAGGTTGAGCAACTTATCCAAATAGATTTGAGTGATGTAATGGCATAATAGGCTAAATTTCTAAGTGAAGAAGACAATGTGAGTCAAGAAGAAACAATATAAGAATATCTTCTACTTTAATGGATTGATGAATTCTCATCCTCCATTGGAAATTAAGAGGAACAAACTTTAGTAGACCATGAACCTTATGATGACCTCATCAAAGTGAAGAAGGTGAGTGATCAACATAATGTCTTTCAAATAGAGGGAAGAAATAGAAGCCAATTCCATGATTTTTCCATTGATAATGATGAAATGTCATTTTGTGAGGACTTAAAAGACTTATGATTGAAGCTGGACACCCCACCACTACATCAATCAAGACATGAGAAGGAACTTGTCAAGAGTGTTTTAGAAGTTGATCACTTAGAATCTAATGAGTAGAATTAGTTACATCCCATAAATGAAGAGGAGATGGTATTAATGATTCAAAATAGGAATATTTTTAAATAATATGATTGGATTATTGACCCTCATACTCAACCCATGCACCTAGGAATGAATATATATGGTCCATTCACTTTTCCAAGTGACCAAAAGAGTGATATTTATGGGTGAAAGTTGTCACACATTGATCCAAGTATGATTCCACCCAAATAATCAAATGATAGCTCCACATCATGGTGTAAAAATTATCAAAGTACATTCCCATTTGATCTTAGGGGAATGAAGTCAAGTTCAATTTAGTTTTGCAGTAATTAGTTTGATTTGTCCAAATAAGTGCTTTGCACAAGTTTGTAAGTAGTGTATTATTATTTACTTCCTTCCTTGGTTTACTATTAGTTGTTTAGTGTGATTCTTAGTGTTATGTTACTTATTTTTCATGTTTTTGTGTATTTTTTTTGTTGCAAGTCCTTGAGGTGTCAAAAGTACAAACCAGTTGGATAGTCCAAGTGGTCATCATGTTATGCTTCTTGTTTGAGTCACTTTATCATGACAATGTTTGGGTTATCTTAACCAATAGGATGGTCACCCATCAGAGTCACCAGAAGTGTTGATATTTTTCTCTCATAGGAAAAATGTTAACCCCCCATATCAAAAAAAATTGGTGATAAACCACACTAGCTTGTTTCCAGTGTCTCTTAGCATGGTCATATCATCCTTGTCTTGATGAGAGTTATTAAATCCTGATTAGGGGTGTCATGATGTGTCATATTTCATGTTTGGTCCATGGTTTCTTTATTGTCTTTAATCCCTTGTGGTGATATGTTTTGTGTCATAGTATCTTGAGCTGATAGAGATCATTATTAAGAGGTCATGAAGTCCAATAAGTGCTTAGCTGTATTTGAGGAGCATAGTGGTCTTATAGTAATGTGAAGATGTTTTAATATTAGTTTGAGGCTATAATATGAATATCATGATGCATTCAAATTCATTTTTTATGATATATTCATTATAGTCCATTTAACTCCTTCATGACCCCTCAAACCACTTCATGAGCTTATATCACCTTTTCAAAACCTTGCAAAATGAGATAATTTGATTTATTATATTGAAAGGAGGTCTTAAAATGGGGACTATCCATGCCATATACTACCCATATGAATTTATGTCCACATAAAGTCCCTTTATAGGCCACCCACATCCTTTTCACTAAGCTTAGTGGGCCCCACATGCCACTTTATGGCCTTTACACTTCCCCTCCTATGTTTTTCTTATTTTAAAAGACTGGATAACTCATGATATTCCTTATTTAACCCTATAATGGCATTGAAATGTTTGAACTTGGAGGAAATGAGGGGAAAACAAACTATTTTAAGGATTTTTATGTATATTATATGTCATGTATGGACTATACCATACAATAGAGGATATAATGTTGGAGGTGACCTCAGCTATGATGTCTCAACAAATTTTTAAGGAAAATAGACTCCATTCAAGCTCAAAACTAATATGCACTTCATCAGCACTTATTTTAAATTATAGACATCTCCTCAAGTTTCTACTTGTGTCATATATAGGAGAGAGAGAGTGGAGGTCCCAGATCTTGGCCATGAGAATTAGACTCAACCATATTCTAGTCATGGTAATTTATCTAAAGATTGGTCTCCTCATCTTTATGAGCCTTCCTTAAGAATTTAAGGAATGTGTATACACTTTACATCTATATAGACTAGCTTCAGCTGAATGGGTTTCATGAAATTTTGAGTTATTTTATCAGTCTACACATTGATGTTGTTATCTCAAGTATTAAAGGGATATTAAATGGCAATTTCAACACTTGCCTCACATGTGTGATCCCCCATATCTTGTCAATATTTATGACTAGTTTTTGTGTGCAGCTTATAGGAAAATTTAAGAAATGAACAGAGGTCTGATGCATTTATTTGAGGATGTGAGCTAGTTTAAAGAGTTTAAATAGGTGTTTTATGATTCATAATTACTCTCTGATCAAAATTTATATTCCATGTAGCCTCTTATGACCCCAAAGAGTGAATTTAAGGAAGGAGCCATATCCATTTGAAGCTCACTGTGACAACACTATTGAAGTAGTCTAATGGCACCTACAGAGTTTATAAGTGGCTCTAAAGCATTGAAAAATGATGTTTGAGTGATGATTTATGTTCCTCAAAACATGGTGAACAATCTATTAGAACTCCCTTTTTATCCTCAAATACCTAGAGACCACCTCTTTTGGCTCCCAAAGCTCACTGTCCCATTTTTACAATTTTAAGGTTTCCTCATGAAAGTTAAGGTTTTTGGATTTTTTAAGGTTTCATTTTAGGCTATGTATGATAAGTTATGCCTTCAAAATATTCATGTTGGATTAAGAGTATATTTTAAGTTTTACAAGGTGCATATCATTATTGTTTCACCATCGACATCATTGTCTTCACACTATGTTTACCCCTATTTTGATCTCTCAACATCCTTATCACTCCACTATCATTCTCCTTCATCCATCTAACCCCCATTCTAGGTCTGAACCATGATAAATAGACCTCCATATAACCTTTATAACCCTTAGAATCCATGAGGGCATGATATTTTGGGTTGATATGGCCTTGTACCCTATAAAAAAATCCTCCTTTATACACACCTACAACCACTTGTTTGACTTGCATGAAACTAATGTTAAGTGATGAAGGTCAGTCTTGGTGTAAATTATGAAATGGATGAGATCATAGATATATCTCAAAATCATTCATTAAATCAAATAGGTCAAATATACTCACCTCAATAGGTTAATCACCCTATTCAATCAAGAATTCAAATGGTAAAAACTAAAGGTAGGGAAGAGAATGCATAGGGTTTCTAGCATAACACAGTCAACTAGCCCTAAGAAAATCTTCATGTGCATTAAGAAAATTTAAAAATAAAGGGTGAAATAAAGTTGGGAAATCCTAGAAGGGGATAAATAATATAACCCCAGACCATTCAATGAGTTTAGGGTTGAAAGAACTTCAAGGAGTATGCTTACAAACCTCTAGGGTCAATTTAAGCCATTGAACACCAAACCCTACAAAATACAAGATATGAAAAAGGGGTAGTGTTGATATAATATCACATGAGTATATAAAATTAAAATCTTCATCATGATCTAAAAATATTCTAGGGACAGTGCTGGGAGTTACACTCAAGGATTCCACACATAGTCATATGGTTTGTAGGCAACAAGAAGCAAATTTGAGCCAAAATAGTCATTGAAGGCCCTTAGAGGCAAGTTAAGTCTTTAAAATTGGAGGATAAGGTGATAAAGATTAATAAAATTAACCCATTCCATTATCTTGGACATAAAAATAATGGGTATACCCCTTGTTTTGTCTCAGACCAGGTAGTGTCAAGATAAATAGTCTGGAGACTAGATAAATAGAGTCATGTTTGAGAGAGTTTGTAGACTTATTAAGGCCCATAAATGGTCTTAAAACCATGATATATGGTATTAAATATCCATAAAAACTCTCCCAAAGGTGAATCATGCTAAAATATAGTTAAATACCATTGGGAACATAGTCATATAGACCTATTTATAGGCACAAAGTCCACACCAAGGATCTCTCAAGCTCCTATAGCAGGTTGTATGATCATTTGGGGGAGTATGAGGATGTTCAAGGCCTTGATGAAGAGGCTTCATATGGAGAAAAGTGTAGGAAGGCTTAAAATATATTCAAAATCTTTCTCAAAACACCCAATCCTGTACATAGTCCACTTAAGTTGAACTTCTATCACTCACCCACTCCACCACATAAGCTTTCAAGACCAAATATCTAGGATGTTTTAGGTACCCCTATGCACTAATAATACATGATAGGTTGATTATAATTGGGGGATAGTATTCATGAACAAACCTTAAAAAGTTAGGGACTTAGAAATGGCTAGAAGACAACCCTAGTGTCAACTTTGGATGTTCCTATCTTCATCTGCCCTTTCCATGGGAGTACAATCCATTCATGAAAATTTAGTAGGTCTATGGCCTAAATATTCATGTAATTTATTCTAATCTTGGACATTCATACTATATAAATAATCCTTAAGACCATGAAACCTTTAAACCCCTTCAAGATCTTGATGGACAAATTGATAAAGGAAATGCACTCTAAAGGGTTGGTTTGGCCTATCTAACACCTAGATGATATTATAAAATCATAAGAGGTCCTACCCCTACTATTAGTTTTACAAACTATAGACATGTAAATTTGGCCACCAATGGATTTTCATCAGACTATTAGACCAATTCTTACCAATCATCAAATATTTAGTCTAATAATTTCTATTAGTCTTGATTTGGCTTCATAACTTGAATTAAATCAATTTGGACTATTAAATAAATTAAACAAATAAAATACACATATTGAATTAATCAAAATCAAACAAATGACCAATTGCCTAAAAATAATTAATTAACTTATACACCTGAATCAAAATCAATTAGCAAGTTAAATCAATTTCAAATCCTAATTGAGTTCACCCATGAGCTAATAAATCAATTAAACAAATTACCAAAAAATAAATTCAAGAGCATCTTAGAACATCCTAGAGTACACTCATTATCTTTTTGAGTTGTCACTTTTGGAAAATATCTAAAAGAATATCCTAGAAATATGTCAAACTCAACCAAGCTTAATAAAATCAAACATGTTCAGATTTAACCCATTCTAAGGGATTTGAAAGCCTATAAAATCAGGCTTAGAGCTCTTCATTTAGAGAGCTCAATCAAAGTAGAGTTATAATGTAGAAATAGATTCATGAAGCTAAAACCTAGTGTTATAATGTTGAAATTGAGTTAAGACATATCAATAAATCCAAGCATTTAACAATGTTGCATAGAGGAGATGATGTTAGCCATATGTCATTGATGAAAACTTATTATGAATAAATTGATCAAGCCAAATGAAGAAATCATTTGGATCTCTCAAGGAAGGTAAAGATTGTTGTTCTTTGCATTTTAGTTGGGTTTTCAATTATTATTTATTCATTAAGATCCCCCTAAGATATAATATTAGATATGTTAGTATATTGATTTCATATCTTTATGGACTATTACTTGATCTAACCTCCTCTCTTTATCAAATTCCTTGATCACAAATGACACACCTAGTGGGACACAATTGTGCATCCCACATATTTGAACAAACATGACTATTAAAATAACTCTTATTTTTTTTTCTAAAATTTTGATAGGTTATTCTTAAATGTTTCATCCTAATTCTATTAAATTTTCATTAAAATATGATGTGTATTTTATAAGTTATGAGTCTTTTAGTGACTGCCACTTTTTATTTTCTAATTTTCTAGTAAAAATAGTTAGTATAAAGATAATAACTTTTTTGTTATTCACTTTTGACCTAAATTTTTTAGATAGGTGTGCCCTGGACCTATAAATAACCTCCAAACATTTCATGAGAAATGGATTTATATTTTAAAATTTATGGCTACATTATTGACTATAGGTTTTTATGATTTATGTGTTTGATTTTCTTTTTTTTTAACCTTCTAACTTGTTTGCATGTTTCAAAGGTTTTTTTTTTTTTTTTTTTTTGAGATTCTTCTTTATAATCTTTGCCTAACCTTACACATTTGATTTCTTGAGGTTTTACCTTTGGGTTGACAGATTTTACCCTTCAAAGTTGCTTAGCTCATTTGATAAATAAGCTTCAAGGCTAAACAAACTGTTGACCTTTTTCTTGCATGGCCCATTTGAAAAATCCTTAAAAAAAGCTTAATTAATTATTCACACTTTTTGTAATGTTTTAAAATGAATTAGTCATTTCACTTTGGGTTTAAAAAGAATGTTTTGCATGTGTATTAAATGTTTTGATTTTTCTTTCAAAGTTCACAACTTAAAGCTAAGGGGCTAAAAGAACACCATCACACATTTCATTTAGTGCTATAAAATTGAATACACTTCAATTTTTTTGCAAGTTATTTTTTGTTATTTATTTATTCTAAACTTGTTTGAGTAAATAGGGAGTTGTGTGTGTATGCTCTCCCATCTGTCCCCTTTAGGGAACTTTTGGGATCAAAAGTGCCAACTTAGTTTTGGGTGGTTTGAAATTATTTTCATTTGCATATCTTAAAGCCAAGGGGATAGTAACGAATCTATCAAACACTTTCAATTTAGTGCAATGAAATTAAATTCACTTCAATTATTTGCAAACTTGCTTGTTGATTATGTGTTTTAGTGAAAATAGATGTTCATGTATGTTCTCCCATCCATCCCTTTTAGGGAACTTTTGGGATCAAAGTGCCATCTCATTGCACTTTAAGCCTAGTCTAAGGCATAGAAAGAACATCATTTAAATCCTTCCTAAAAAAATCACAATAGTACTAGATGATTTTGAGGTGACCATAAAGACTTTGTATTGTGTCATTTATTTCATGTATCTTGGCTTGTGAGGGGGACATCATTACCTCCCAGGAGTTCTTTAGGGAATATTTGACCTAGGGTTTCATTTCCAAACATCATCTTCAATCCCTTTCCATGGGGAGTATATAAATGGGATACCCTCAATAGGATGATGGTTTAAGCAGTTAAACCATATCTTTTGGTAGAGGCTAAGCCTAAGATGTTTGAGCATGTTAAACATCATACTATACTGAGCATGTAAAAGATGTAGTGGTTATAAAAAGGGCAAGACCTTTTTATAACAAGCCATATGATATGGACCCAAATGGTGTGCACTTATTTTGTATGATGATGTGAAATTAGTATGTCATTGATCCATCTAGAATGTTTGAAAAATAATTAGTTTAGTCAAACCAACTTTTCCATACCTTTGATAGGATTTTAGGATGTTATGCTTAGTTTCATTTGGTCACTTCTATTTTTCTTATTCGGTGTTTTGAGACTAAATATTATGTGTTGTTTATAACCATGTCAAAAATAAGTTTGTTTATATGTCACTCCTTGATAAAGAGGTGTTATGCTGGCCATTTTACACCACACTTGTGCTTTTTAATTTTTTAAAAGCATATTTGTGTGTGTGTGTGTTACTTATTTTAGATGGGTACGATTATGCTGCCCACATCATTATCAAGTTTGAGACTTTGAGTCTTTGAAACATAAAATTTATCACATCTTTAGAGTATGCTTACGCTGTTAGGCTGCTCATTTTATTTCAAGACTTATTTGACCTTATATCAAAAACCATTATTTCAAACCAACCAAACCATATCATATATGTCATTTGGACCTTATTCATGCATCATCATGTTGTCCAATCTTGTCTGGCTTGTTAAGTCCAATCATAGTTTTCAACCATTGAGTTTTCAATTAACCTTTCTAAGTTTGAATTCAAATATTGATTGATTTTTGTTTAGGCCTTGCTTCATAAGGGCTGATACATAGATATTTCTCTTTTGGGTTGCATAACTTAGGTTAATCAATTTCCAAAATTTAAAAACTATCACTTTTTTGTTCATTCAGCCTATCTTCATCATTATTTGTGCCTTTATTTGGGAAAACACAATCTTTTCTCTAGGTGTCTTTTGCCTTATGGCTTATACCAATTGATCATTTTTATGTTTGATTCTATGTGTCAAGTCTATGTCAAAGTTGTTCTAGCCTTATTATATTAAATCAAATCACATCAACCTTTATTTCAAAGTCTATTTTTTTATGTCATTTGGCCAAAAGTCTTAGAAGATCATGTTTGTTTGAGCCTAGCTTTTGAATCCACATTTGGATGAAAGCCCTAGCAGCTCAACTTTTCCCTTTCCTAGTTTAGACCTTGTTTGGAACACTTTGGCCTAAAATTTGACATACCAATTTTATTCATATGATTGATCTTTTATGTGTATGACATTTGATGTTAAAATTTTTGTATGCCAAGTCTTATCATAAACTATTTTGGAGATACAACTTCATGATCAAAACATAGATCTACTCCTTTTGACCAAGTTAGACCATGTTTGAACCATTTTTCCTTTTGACATAGTTTTTTTAATAGTTTTTAGAACTCTAAGACTTCTTATTTTTTAATCTTTCATCATTTATGTAGATATATCTAGCTACACTTATGGTGGAGTCATGTATAATCCAAATTTTGATAGAATGGTTGCACAAAATGGCTTTAATTTTTATGGCTTTATTCAAGACCCTTTTGATGATAACATGGTTTGTGAGATGGAATTTTATCCACCTTGCACAAACAAAGTCAAGACTTCAATTGAGATGATATGGTTGGTGAGGTAGAATTAGGTACAAACCTCTACAATGATAATGTTATTTTGGAGATGGATCAATACCAATCTTATAATAATAAATACATAAACATAGTGAAAAACCAACTTATGACCCAACTCGAGACTTTTATTAATATGATATGGTTTTTGAGGAAGACTTGGATGAGAAATCACCCTCCACAATGCCCTTTCATTCTTTGATCATCAGATACCCCTAACCCTCCTTCAAAATATATGAGCTACCAAGATCCACCACATCCAAGGAATACCATTTCTATCCTAGGACCTCATCAATTGGCTTGTGCAAGAAACCAAGCTCCACAATGCCCTTTTATTATCTAACCACTGACCATTCCTCATCTAGTGCCTATCATTACCCACTTTATAAAAACCTAGATAATCCAACCCAAATATCAACTAATCCAATTATGATCCCAACTAATCATTCAACCTAAACCTCATCCAATCATTTAGCCTAAAACCTAACCAATCTAATTCCAACCTTAACTAGTCCAATTTTGATCCCAACCAATCATTCAACCTAAACCTCATCTAATCATTCAGTCTCAACTAATCATTCAACCTAAGCCCTAACACCCTATCATTATCCAACCACATGCCATTCCTCATCTAGTACCAATCCCATCAAAATCTCAACCAATACAATCATTCAAAGACCAAGATGTGCTCAAAACTAGTATTTTTCAACTCATTGGAAACCAAGGCCAAAAGAGCCAACTGATTTGAGATGATTTTTTTGAACCAACCAATTTTGATAAGTCAACCTATGATGAATCACCTTTCAATCCTATACCTATTGTTGAGGACTCTCAATATGATGATCTAGTCTTTGTTGAGTCACTTCTTAATGATTTTAACTGCCTTTGGGCAAATCATTACCTTGACCATATGCTTATTTTTCAAGAGCCTCCTATTAACAAACCAATCTCTGAGGAGTTATATCTTGACCTTTTTCCTATCATTGAGGAGTCTCACTTTGGCAAACTAGTCTCTATGAATCCCATTCTACCATCACACATTATTACTTATCTAATACCAAACATTTAATAGGACATCATTTTAATAGATTATCCACCAGATAAAGAATAAAAGTTAGATTCAGGTCCTATTCTTGAACCAACATTAAATATAGCATCAAAATCAAAATCATCATCAGTCTCAACATTAGATCTAGAGTCCCTTGAGTCAAAATCAAATTTAGAAACAAAATATGTTAATGGTTATTACAAAATTGGTTACACATGCCTTGAAAATTAATTTGAATACATTTGTGATCCTTCTATGTTTTTTGAGGATGAGTACTTCAGCATTGAAATGAGTTCTCCTCA
The DNA here is from genome assembly GCA_037957365.1 of Torreya grandis. Taxonomy (NCBI): domain Eukaryota; kingdom Viridiplantae; phylum Streptophyta; class Pinopsida; order Cupressales; family Taxaceae; genus Torreya; species Torreya grandis. The sequence goes on from JARHVA010007396.1 coordinate 114,123, forward strand.
TATCTTGTATGAGAATTTTGTAACCTCATCCCATTACAATACCATTACACATGTTATTAACACCAACCAATATAGCCATATCATTGACATTCCATCTCCCACAAGTATTAATTAGGACTGATAGAATCACACCTTATTTAACTACATCTATGGAAATATATTAGATGAAGGAAAGTAAGGAAGCCAAGACCAATATCATAAAAAAGAAGAACACACTCCTAGTTAAACCTTTTCATAGGCACTAGGAGACAATCAAAGTTCAAACTTAGCATCTTTTAGTGAAACCTTTTTAGAGGTGTTATGGGACAAGCAAGATACCTTCATTGGTGAAAACCTCATTGATTTTATAGTAGCTTAGCACAAAATTTATTCCATGCTTGATGAAGATAAAATCAAAGATCAAATCAAAATAACATCTAATCTATAGCATAATCAGATGGAGCTACTCTCAGGACCAAACAATAGAATAATCTAGTTATCCTATCTAGAGAAAAAGTCTTCATCCCCACCACATCTAAAGTTAGTTTAATCCAAAATCAACAACATTATGTGTGCCTAAAAATCTTAATCTTCATTTATTTTCCAACCATTATTCATTCCATTATCCTCCATTATTACATTTTCTAGTCAAACCTACCATCTAACATTTATCCATCTTTACTATCTATGGTCACACTTTCCTTTGTAGAGGCTAAAAATATATCTTATCTTAATGTTTAAAAGAATTAGAATCAATGACCAATGAAGATCACAACAACATAATTGGTATCAAAATCTATAGCCAATGCTTAATAGATCAACTGTTTAGACAAGGTGTGGGATAATAATTAACATGATCGTATCTTTTGTTTTTATCATTTCTTGATCAGGACGTGGATCTCCACTTCAACAAGAATAATAGAATAATATGTCATTTTACCATACCCAAGCCAAACACACCAAAAACCAACAAACATCCTCAGCCAAACACATATTCCATACCATTTAAAATTTCCATATCCATTTGTCATTGTTTCATAACCAAACCAATCACATTTTCACTTTGGTGGTAACCCTCTTACCATTTTATCCAATCTATTAAAAACCATCATTATCCTAAAGCAATACCATTTTGATTTACCATATCATTCCTATCTAAACCAAAGATTATTTTTATTCATCCTATCCAATCCTATTTTGATCTTGGTTACTTTGGTTCTTCCCACACTTTTTGTGAGGGGATTCTGATCAAGTTTCAATAATCAATCAAATTTGTGCTTACAATGACAATCTATGAAAGTAGTGTGATAGTTGATCTAGAAAGATATCTTTCATTTTCTATCTTATATCAAGTTTATTTATGTGAGATCGATTATATTATCTGATGGGGAAAATTAATGTTCACTAGCCTTACTACTAATTATAATTGCCTATGGGCAAAGTAGGGACAACATTTGTTTATCATGCATTGTTGCATCACCTTGTTATTGTTTTTTTCATTTGACTCACCATTTTCTAGATTTGAGAACTTTTTAGGACCAAGTTGGTTTTTCCTTACCTTTTGTGTGGATATAATTAATATGACTTGAGATTATTTTGCGACTATGTATATCATGCTTGATTCATGATGAGGTCACTTCAATCCCTCTTTTCATGCACTCTCACCATTTTATGAGTGACCTAAGTCAAATTATCTCACCATTTTATGAGTAGGTATCTTTTCATTCTCTAACAAGTTGAGATACCTTAAAATGCCAAAAACATGTCTTATCTAAGCCTAGTTAGTTATCCTTAATTCACCCTACTAGGGCATGGTCATTATTAGGATGTTTTCTTTGGATTTTGTTTTTAGGATTTCTATTTTTTGTTTATTTCAAGTTGTTGGTTTGTTTGTTTGTGTGATTTCTATTAATCTCTTTGTTTTTTTATTTTATTGTTTGTTTTCTTTTGGTACTGTTGCCTCAACTTAGTTTTTATGTGTGTATTGGGTGATTCCTTAAGAACATTATTCTTGAGTTCATCCATTTTCATATGTCAACATATTCATCATGGTTTTATTCATTATTGAATTATTTTCAATTATTTATTGGACTAGGAGTTAGTCCTTATGCACATTTTGGCTAAGTCTTCATGGTGTTCTATCATGAAGCCTACCATCACATGCTACATCAAAAATCAGCTTTGAGAGGTCTACAACATCAATGAAACATCACCATCTCATTGATACCAATATTAGTAACAATCCCTATCATATCCCAAATAGAGTAATTAAGTAACAAAAGAATTTCAACCTTTGTTAGTTCAGATGATCATCTTCTTACTAGCATGTTATCCCAAATTTATCTTTATCCTATGTATCAAGTTATCACTCATCAATAATCAATTATTTTTTCATAATTGGGGTATATTGCATCAACACTATACGCCATCCCACATGCATTCTCAATGATCATATCACCTACTAGGGTAAATCATTGTTTTATCACCAAATTTCCTTTCTTGTTTATTTGTCTTAACTAGGGCAACGCCATCTTCTCAATGATTATATCGTCTACTAGGGCAAATCATTTTGTTATCATATCACATTACCACTATCGAGGTACCATGCTTATAAATTCCTTTGAATAAAACATTTTATACCATCTCACTTTCATTTCTCAGTGATTTTGCCCAACTTTAGGTAAATCATTATGTTGTCACTCCATCATATTCTTTTATTTGGTCCCCTCATTTTACTTCTTTCTTTTAAGGGACCATTTTCCAACCCACTTGCCAACCACTCCCCTAAGGGGGTAGCTATAGTTCAATCATTACCATTGTATTCATAAGCATAAAGAACCATTTTATTCTTTTAAAAGACATTACTATGCTTACAGGTTGAAGCATCTTTTCTAATACAGGCAAATTGTAGACATGTAAATTTGGCCACCAATGGCTTTGCATTGGACTATTAGACCAATTCTTACAAATTATAGAACATTTAACCTAAGAATTTGTATTAGTCTTTAATTTGGCTTCATAACCTTGAATTAAATCAATTTGGCCTATTAAATCAATTAAACATGACAAATACATACATTGAATTAATCAAAATCAAACTAATGACCAAATGCCTAAAAAGAATTAATTAACTTGCACACCCTAATCAAAATCAATTAGTAAGTTAAATCAATTTCAAATCTTAATTCAGTTCACCCATGAGCCAATAAATCAATTAAATCAATTACCAAAAAGGAAATTCAAGAGCATCTTAGAACATCCTAGAATACACTCATTATCTTTGTGAGTTGTCACTTTTGGAAAATATCTAAAAGAATATCCTATGAATATGCCAAACTTAACCATGGTCAGATTTAATCCATTTCAAAGGATTTGAAATCCTATAAAATCAAGCATAGAGATATTTATGTAGAGATTTCAATAAAAGTAGAGTTATAATGTAGGAATAGATTCATGAAGCTAAAATCCTAGTGTTTTAATGTTGAAATTGAGCCAAGCCATATCAGTCAAGACAAACATTCAAAAAATTTGCATAGAGGAGATTATGTTAGAAATATGTCATTTATGAATACTTATTATGCATAAAATAAGCAAACCAAATGAATAAATCATTTGGAGCTCTCAAGGAAGGTAAATATTGTTGTTTTTTGCATTTTAGTTGGCTTTTTAATTATTGTTTATTCATTAAGCTTCCCCTAAGATCTAGGCTTAGAGATATGAGTATGTTAGTGTGTTTATTTCATGGTTTTATGGACTAACACTTGATATAACCTTATCTCTTTATCAAATTTATCGATCATAAATGGCTCGCCCAGTGGGACACGATTGTGCACACTACATATTTGAACAAAAATGACTATTAAAATAGCTCTTATTTTTAACACCTATTTTAAACCCCTTTAAGATCTTGATGGATAAATTTATGAAGGAAATGCACTCTAAAGGGTTGGTTTGGCCTATCTAACACCTAGATGACATTATAAACTCATAAGAGGTCCTACCCCTACTATTGGTTATACAAACAATTGTACTTATCCTAAAAAATAAGCAACTTTTAAAAAATTTGAGCAGATTAAAGGGTATTTGATTGTACAGAGTCGTCCCAATCCTTGGATTATTTGTTTTAGGACTTAATCCAACCCTCTTAATGCATAACATTCCCAATATTTCACTTAGGAAAGTCTTTGTAAGTACCTATAAGACTACCAATTTGCCATGCTTAAGAGGCGTGAACTAGTCAGATTGGAGAAGTGGGGTTTCAAGTTCCTAATGCATTTCTAAGACTATGTCATGGTTAGAAGTGTTGTTTTAGGCATGGATCAGACTCATACATAGGTTTTTAATATTTCTTTCACATTTCATGGAGGCTAATACACTAGTACTTAGGTAATTAGGCCTAATAAGACTAGTTAGCCTATATTGTCATCAAATAAAGTCAAATTGGCATTGGAAGACTACTAAAATGGGTTAATATAGGGATGATACATTAATAACTACCCATTAAATGGAATTTAGTGTGAATTTCATGGATATGATGAAAGGATAAGATAGTTTCCTTGACTCTACTAATTTTTCCTAGAGGAGTATGAGCTACTATATGATCATGATGGCCCAATTCATGATTTGTACTTGTGCATCTATTTGGATTGAATAAAAAACGTTTGCATCTCTTCTATGGTGACATTCCAATGTATTATTTTCTTTCCCTTGTAGGTCCTTATTAACCTAGATGTCAATGAAGTGTCTTATGAAAGTCATGTGGTGTGTTGAAATATAGGTAATGGGTCTTGGAGTGTGACATGACTATTAAGATTTTTTTAATAGACCTACTTGTCAGAACCTTGATATTTCATTCATCTAGTACAACCTCAATATGAAACACTTATGCATAATATTTATGAAGATGACTATTTGATGGTGTTTAATCTATTAGTGTGTTGACAGTCCAAGTTAATTGAGTAGATAGAATGATTATTAGGTGCATCACCACACTTTAGGATAGGTTTTCAATTCATGAATTTTCCATCCGAGTTGTTCAGGTCTTAGAAAGATAATTGAAGAGAGTAAATTAAGGGATATATCCCCTTAAAATATAGAGGTATAACCCACTTATTAGGTAACCCATAGCCTAGGGTCATTCTCATGTTAACCTAGGTTTGAGGTTAGGACATGAAGACTCCTCTCATCAGTTAGGGTGCAACCTAGTGTCTCTAACATGTATTTTAAAGAGCCCCACTAGAATTTTAACCTATCATGCTTGTATAAATACTTGACATGGAGAGAAAATAAAACATAGAGGATGATGCCATGGTGTGCTAATGAGACATAATATAGGAGAAAGGTTGGGATGGAAATAAAGGTATTGCCCCAAATCTTTGGAAAAATTTAGGGGAAGGTTAATGGAGTTTTCTATATGAGGACCCATCATCAGGTTATAGATGGTTGTAAGATATTTTCCTCTATGTTAAGGGTTTTCATTAATGAAAAATATCATTTAAGTTGTCTACTCAATGTCACACTCATATTCTAATGAAAATTAGTGGTTAAGTGTTGAGTAAGGATGGGTATCAGTCCCATCATTGGTAATGTAGGTGGAAACATTAACATTACTTTGATCCATAGTACGTGACACAAGATGTGGCTTAAAAACCCTATTGGGATTGATGAAACTCATTATGTTTGTTTGATTTATTTTTTTATTATCATCTAATAATAAATTCATGATAAAGGAGGAAATTTAAAAAAAATTGGTAAAAATGAGGATCAACTGGTCGGATACTAGGTCGAACCAGTCAATATTGTCTTGTAATACAGTAGACAATACAAGTTGTAAAAGACACAATCAAACTAGTCAAATGTGTTCTATAGATGGTAAAATTGATGTATTTTTAAAGACACATGGTTGAATAGGTTGACTATGTGTTGAAGGAAAATAGAACAAAAATTATGTAAGAGACTAGGTTGAATAAAAATATTTGTGTTTTATGGGAAACTAAACACTGTAGGAGACACACTCAAGTAGATCAACTTTTTTCTGAAGGTAAATAAAAGTTTTAATAATTATGACTCTAAATGATCTAATGTTATTTTTAAAAACATTTGAAATAAACACACATGCAATTAGGTCGATCTAGTTGGTCTAGTTATAACACATAACACAAACCTTGTACCAATGTTGGCTAATATAAGTTTTAACTACAACATATAATTATAAAAGTACTAAAAATATATATATATATATGAGAATCTATGTGGTCTTTCCTGAATGTTTTAATTTATAACTTTTAGAAATAAATGTGATATGGAGTTAGTTGTAAAAAAGAACTATAAATAAAATCTAAGGATGGTGTTAGGTAGTTAAGGCTAAAAGAGATATGTATTAGTGATGATACTAGCTTTATATTAGGGCCTACCCACTCACTTCATAATACCATAGAGATAAGGGTGTTGAGTTATTTTCCAATATATACCATCAACCACATATTTATACCCAATTAAAAAACTAAGTCAACTTCCTCTTTGATGATGAAATCCAAGTAGATAAACCTTGAGTAGAATTTATTTAATGATTTTTGATAATATGTGGTTGGGAAGTGTGTGAATAAAAGAAAAATAATGTGACTAAATAAATAAATTAAAACCTCCTATTTAGTATATGTGTGCTACTCTAAGCAAAAAAGCATAAAATTGAAAGATGAGTTAATTATTAGCAATACGAGTTAATTTCTTTTCTTGAAGAGTACATGGTCAGTTTGGATAACCAAGTATGAAAATAATATAGAACATAATTGAATAGGTTTATCCTATCTATTAAAGAAAGAGATAGAGAAACATAATCAAATGAATTGATTGAGTCTCTTAGGCAAGAAAATAAGTTATAGAACTATGTCAATCTAGTCAACCTAGTTCACTATAGGGTTATATTTTTATAAACTAAAAACTATGAAAAACAAGACTATAATGAATAAAATAGATGAATAATATGGTAAAAATGAACCTAATGATTTTTAATATGCTAAATTTGTTTATATTGTGCCATCCAGATGAAGATTTTTAACCTACTAATAGAGTTAATTGGGTCAACTGAGACTAAAATCATGTATGTGAATAAGAAAATTAAGTCAAGCATATCAATCAAAGTTATTTTAGTTTAAGATTACCTAGATTAATAAGGTGGAATATTGGTTATGAAAATCATCATATACCACTCAATTGATGAACTCCTCATGGACACTTATTGTTCATTATTTGTAGTCACTGTTCATTAGCCCTTTAGGCCCAATGCACACATTTTTCACTTAAGTGATTTAAATTTTTTCAAGAATATGCATTTTAAGGGTTTAAGACAAATTTAAAATCACTATTTATCTTAATATCTATCAAATAGACCTCAAGAGACTCAAATTCACTCTCCTCATCGTCACACTTAGGTAGTCACTTCGCTTTATCACTGTCTATCTAAGAATGTATGTAATGAATGGATTATCAGATAGGTTTTCACGTTTATCTAAGGTTAGATATGAGTATATGGAGTTAGGAAATGTCCCTAAATACCTTCCAAAATGATATTCATTCATCAATCCCCTTTTGTACCTATGAATCACATCAAAACTTATAGAAAATGTAGAATTAGGTTTGTTTGTAAAAGTGACAGTATGGAAAATTTGAGTGTCAAAGATCCAAAAAGAGTATTAAATAAGTCCAAAACACTTTCAAGGAAAAATTACTCCCTTTTTATGCGTCTCCAATAATATTTCCTCCATCAGGTTCATACAAGGGTTTAGGTCCCTTAGCATCTTAATGTTAATTCATAAAGTTTAGATATCTAATTCCTGAACCAATTCAAAAAAATTTAAGTATAAAACCCCCTTCAACTACCAATAGATAATTTTGGAAACATGCACAAAATCCATAAAAATATGAGTGAAGAAAGATGGTTCTTGAGCTCCTTCTAGGCATTCTGAGTACCCCTAAGAGGAAAATAGGCCAAGAAGACTAATTACACTCTATTCCTTACAAACCAGTGGTTCTTAATGGCCTTTAACTCTCTCATGACATCTATAAAATCATTTTTAAGGATATCATGGTCTTATTAAACAAGTAAGGCACCCTAAGGGTTTAGGTCCTATCGACCTAGACTATGTGCTTCTGTGTATGACCACCTATAGGTGTTATCATTAAATGTAAGTAGTTTTAAACATTTTTTTATGTCCATTTAAACTTTGTAAATCTTCCAAACATAACCAAAATCTCTTCCCTTCATCCCTTCTTTATTCACACACTATACTTGTAGGGTGGTCTTGACTATGGAATGCCCTTTATTTGAGATAAAATAGAGGGAATATCCACTATTTTTCTGACCAAAGTGAGATTATGGATGGATTTATTAGGTCATGAAGATAATATATATAAATTTTCAAGGTTTTTTCAGATATCCAGACCCCTCAAAACTTCAAATCCCTCAAGACTGGCTTCTAAGACTGTGACTACATGTAGGGTTTTTAGGTAGACTTGAACTTGGTTCTATCTTCACCTAAGTTAGAGAGTTTTCCCTAATAACTTGATTATTTGAAAACTCCCTTAAAATATTCAAGCATATATATATTCACCAATTCAAGTTTTGGGAAATACTTAAGTCACCTAGGTATATTATATGTTTATGACTGTGTAAGATTTGGGTAGGGCTTAAGCGTCTTGAGCTGTGATTATATTTGATCATCTTTGGCAATAGGGATAACATAGAACACAGTTTCAGCACTCTGAGAGTTTCATATATGTGGTCATCATTTTTTACCTCTACCTACCTTTCCAAACTTGAATTATCCATTTACCAGGCTAGTATGCATATGTGTTGATTATGGGTGTCTTATTAAGGAATGCAAAGGATTCCTGTATGTGGTGATTACTTTTTGAGAACTATACTCACACCCTCATTTATCTTCAAGTCATTAGAGTAATATAAAAATTTAATGATCATCTATGTCTACATACCATTATTCTCATCTCTCATCATCAATGCATTATGTGTCACTACAAGCTATAGGTTTATTTTAGAATAATAGGCATTGTGTTTCACTAAGCATCCTCAGTGGAAACTTCATTAAATTGAAACCATCCAACCATCATTATATCTTGATCAAACAACCACCTTATTATGTCAATACATTATATATAGGTTTGGGCTTCAAGAGATAAACTATTAGCCCTATCTAGACCTCAATACACTTCACCATGGGATGACATGGTATATAAATAAAACCTCATTTAGAGAAGTTAAGGTAAAACTTCTCAATTACAACTTCTTAACCTGGAAACATGGAGCTAGGTTTGACTGTGTACAATGGCCTCAACATTATCACCATGGTCTTATTTATACTCTTAGACTTGTAGGGGTTTAATTAATTTGAACTATGGGTAAAATTAGTCAATAGTAGCCACAACATCTATCCACCTAGTGTAATGATTACTGGGTTTTAAAATGAACTTGTGTCTTATTGAAGATTTTAGATTGATTACTCTAGTAAAGTCAAGAACCCCTTGATAAAAGGGGCACATTTATATCATATGATGTAGTGGCATAGATCCATGTGATTCCTTATTTTTGAATACTTGACATTCATGGCATGTTCTAACATGATTATGATCATCATTGAAAATAGTTGACTAATAGTTTCCTATCCTCAAGATCTTGTGAGTTGTAGATTTTATAAAAGGATGTCCATTGATTATATTTTGATGAAAATTATCCAAGATGTCTATAGATTATTATCTTTACACACACCTCAAATGGATGCCCTCACAATTCTTCTTTTATAAAACTCCCCTTTTTAGTCATGTAATGGGTTGATTTGACCTTGAGGGCTCACCTTTGCTCTCTATTCAACTTAAGGGGACATGTAACTATAAGTAGTTAGTGCATAATGTGGGCATACCAGTCACGTATATACATGTGTTTTATTAATTTACTTGATGTAAATAGGTGGATTTATTTCAGTCATGAGCCAGTGATTCCTTCACCTCATACCATCTTGGTAGGTTTGATTTCAAGATCAAAATCTTGTAATTTAGCCATCTATTTACCTCTTATTTAACCCAATTTTTTCTATCCATGTGTGACATAGATAATTGGGTCTATAATGATGGCACATGTATTAGTTTAGATAATATAGTGCCTAAATTTATTCACAACTTTGATAAAGGTGTATATTTACTTATCTATCATTGAGTATTTTAATTATTCATCCTTCAAATTAGTATTCATGAAGGTAACTATATATTCACTATCATTTACCTTTTATGTGAATACTATTTATATAGTGTGTTCTAAATTGAATGAATATAAAAAGAAATATTTAGTAAAATTAAGGCTAATTAGAACTAGAGCTTTAGTGATGGTAGTATTTATATATTGAAATACATTATTGGTTTCAGTTTTACACTCTATTTGAACATCTTACTTCACCATAGAATTTAGTGGTTTAATAAACTCCATAAATCCATAAATGAATTTTCATACAAAGTTTATATTGTTGAATAAATAATTCAGTTATTTCTTATTGTGACAGGGCATTATCTTTGAAATGGCCTAGATTTGTTCAAGATCAATGGGAATCCCATCTTTGGTAATGATGTGGCCTAAGAGTTTTCCCTCTGTAACTCCAAAGATGTTATTATTTGGATTTAGTGGCACTCCATATCTTCTACACCTATCAAATACTTTATATAAATGAGTCACATGCTCATCTCTATTCTTCAAAAAAATAGTAAGATCATCCATATAAATGATGATGCATTTACTAATGAGTTCTTGATAGGTAAAGTCCATGGCATGTTTTAAAGTTTCTCTTATATTAAATAGATTTAAATATATCGTTTTATATGAAAAATTGATCCATTTGG
>JARHVA010007396.1:130000-365000 GCA_037957365.1 Torreya grandis
TAGGATCCCAATTAACATTGGCCCATCCCTATTAGATCTATAGAGGGATTTATGTGCCTCAAGCTCTAGTGTTCATTAAATTTCCTTAGTTTTATTTCTCTACTATAATTAATGGCCCTTAGGATTCCCATCACCTATAAAATTCTAGATCTTTCATCATAAAAAGAGATAGTTTTAGGGCCTATAAATTATTCAAAACATTACCCTCTATGAGCCCTTTTCCACTTGACCCTTACAACTAATGAGAACTAAATTTACCCTTCTTAATGATTCTCACATTTTGTGTGCATTTTTATGGTTGTTGATCTTTGTCTATAGAGTTATCTTCTATTTCACTATCATCCATCCCTCTAGCACCTCTATGTGTAATTAGACTCTCTTGTAGGTCATATTTTATGTGCAACTAGGATTATATAGGAATTATCTATGGAATTTTGTCGTCCCTCCTAAATATGCATCAAGATCCTCACCTCCATTTGAACTATTTAAACAAGATGGATGTCTATTTTAGAGATTATGTAAAAGTATTTAGTTATCAATAGTTTTTTTGAGTTCTTTGAATCTATAGGGGATCTCTTTCTAGTCTAGTACATCACCTTTTTTTTACAATTCAGCAATCTCCTCTCTCTTTTTTTCATAAAAAAGACTTTAGATTTAGCATAGGTTCTTTCAACTATTTTTAGGCTTGCTTGCTGATCATAAATTAGATGAACTTAGTTTAGAAGGAAAATAAAGTTCTCCAAAGGTTCTTACCAAGGAACACAAGGGTTATACACCTTGGTGATGATCCCATTGTTACAATGAAACATCATATTATCAATTGGTGCACATTTCAAACAATAATAGTTTGTGGCATCCCTGACGGGACAAAAGTTCAAAACTTTGGTTGAGATTTTGGTTCTACTCTTATTACAAGCACCTGATAACTCGAAGTATACTTGGTTTACAAAATATCAATTCTTTATCTTATATCAATACTCCCTAGAGTAAGAAGAGTTAGGGTATCCTTATCTCCTACTAAGAGAGATAGGACTCAAGAAAATCATCCCCTAGAGCTCATTACACTACTCATTTTAGAATATTTCCCCAACCTAGAGGAAGACTCTTTTATATTCCCTTTATGGTTTCCCAAATAAACTAGTTGTTCTTGACCTTTAATGGAGGTAGTCCTTTTCTCTAGCATAGTAGGATGGAATTAAAGTTGTAGCTCTTAAGAGATTATCATAATTTACTAGTGAGAGTTAAAATACCCCCATAGAACACATATAATATATTTATAACATCTTCTTAGTCCACCATATAATTGAAGATAATTTGGTGGTTAAGTTACTTGAAACTTCCTTGAAAGAGAAAACTCTATAATGGTACAAAAGTGTGAGGCCTAATTCCATTCATAAATAAGATGAGCTAAGAGAGTAGTAATGGAAACAATTTAAAGACAAAAGTGATCATTTATCTTTTATGGAGTGGCTCACTACCATTAAGAAATCCTCAAATGAACAAATAGTTGAATTTAATTTTAGATTCCAAAATTTTTGGGACATAATACCACCTTTGCTTAAACCATCTCCAAATACTACATTCTTATATTATTTGAAGGATCTAAATAGTGATATAGCTATAATTGTATAATACCTAGGAGGATTTGTACTTATTGATGTATATGATATTGTTGTTAGGGGTGAGAACTATCTAATTTAGGCTGGAAAGATTACTCCTAAGCCTCCCATTCCTCTTTTTCTAGAGACACCACCCAATTAGACTATTTACTAACTTTCAATGGCACCTATCCCTATTTTATTTATCCCACCAACTACATTTGTTACTTATCCTACTAATATACTTGAATTTAAATCAATACTAATTTTTTTTGGGAATGAGCTAGTAGCTTTACAGAGGCAGGAAACCCAATAGTATATACCATATCAACCATTTAATTAGTTTTATTGATATGTTAGGTAGCCTTGTCAAAGTAATATAGAAGCCCAAGGCTATCTCACTTACCCTATACCATATAATACATAAAGTACCAATGCTGATAGTAACTCAAAATCATCCAAAATAATATATCCCAAGACTATGAGTGGTGATTTAATTATAATAAACCACATAATTAGGCTACTTGTGTAAATGGAGTGTTAAACCAAGATTTGATGGTGTAAATTATATCATATCCAAAAGAACATCCAAAAGAGTCAACTTCACAAAGGAAAAAAGTGCATGACTAGGCCAAAATGTAAGAAAATGAATCCACTTTGGTAAATTCATAGGAGAATGAGTTCATTGGCATAAATCATAGCCAAGTACCAAATGCAGTCAATAATCTAATGGCTTATAAAACAAGTTTTAAAAGGAAGGAAATAGAAGATGAGAAATCTTCCTCAATAAGCTAAGCCTCTATTTTACAATCTCCATGTGAATTTGATAAAGAGAAGATGACTACTACCTGTTGACAATTTTGACCATATAGGTCAAAATTGCAACCTCTATCATTTAAAACTTTTCTTAAACATGCCTTTCAAAGAAGGGGAAGAGGAACAGGTTGATGGAATAATTTGAAAAGGCTTAAGATAAAATTCCTTCAAACTTTTGTCTAAAGGAAATACAAGAGGAATGGTCCATTATAGAAAGGCTAAATGACTATTTTCCAAAGGGCAAATGACTTTAACATTTTTCCTAAAGGGTCGTCTGTGAAGGGTCTATGTTTCAAAGGGCTCATCATGGCTCTAAAGGCACATTTGTATAAATCTTGAAGGTAACATACCCTTCAAGATTATTTAAGATGAAAATTTGGAAGTTTTATTAACCCTTCAGAAAAGGATAATTGAGAAAAAACTCAAAGGGTATGTACCCTTTGGGAAGGACATTAGCAAGAATCCTGAAGGGTATGTGCCCTTCAAGAAGGTTCACTTCAAAAACTTCAAAGTGAATGTTGTAGGGCTCATTTAGTTTTCAAAAGGTTATTAGCAAAAATCTTGAAGGGTATCTGCCCTTCAGGAAGGTTCATTATAGGAATCCTAAAGGGTATGTGCCCTTCGGGAAAGTCACTACAAGGAAAGGAGAAACCCACAGAGGAAAGTTTCAAACTTTTTGTTTGAGGATAAAATACAAGGAAGTAATTCCTTAATTTTTTTTATCTGAAGTAAAAGACAAATATACTTACAAGCATAGATGGGAGGGACAATTCCCATAGATAATTTGTCTATGGGAAAGTGAAGTGACAAAAAACCCGAAGACAAGGAATTCTTTCAGGAGGAAAATCCACGGGAAATTGGAAGGTCTCAAAATTTTTGTCTGAGTATAAAATCCAAAGGAAAGGAAAATATAAAGGCAAAATACTCAAGTAAATATAGAGAATAATTCTAAGGGCCAATGAATAAAGATAATTCTCACTAATAATTTGTCTGTGGGAAAGTGGAAAATAACAAGCCCAAAAATATTGATAACTCTAATGGAAAGGAAAGAAGAACAAGACAAAGTAAATGAATAGGAAATATGATGAACAAATATAAAGCCAACAAAAATTCCATAGGAAAAATATAGCATGGATAAACAGTAGAACATGCATAGTAATGAAGAGCCAGATAAAGTGAGGGATTTTAATAGTAAATAAATAGGTTAATAAGCATGAAAATAGCCATAAACAAGATTAGACATGTCCAAGTGTAACTATTTCAACATGACACCTCTAGTTCTAAAAAATAGAGACTCATTTGCATGAAGGACTCAAGTTTAATGTTGAGAGCTTAAAGCCTTTCAAACATTCCAGTAGTTTAAGCAGAGTTCTAAATCTAGATGTGGAGTTGATTGTTCATATTTGTGGAGTTGACTATTCTTCATTTAAATTTGACTAATTGTCAAGTGCCACATCTACTCATTGTTTTCATGCAAAGGAAAGCCTTTCAAACATTACAACTCAGCCTCGAGTTGATTCAAACTTAAATCAAGACATCCAAAGTTGGCGTGATATCATGCATGAGGTAGATTAATCCAAGCTTGAGCCCACCATTTATTTTTCAATACCAAACGATTTTTCATTAAAGACAAATACAATAAAAGACAAATTTAGAAGGATTTTTTATCTTGGCATAATAAAAATTGGACTTGGGCTAATGAAAGAGTTGTTTTCTTCTTCTATTTCCAATGCCAACCTCTTGGTTGTATTATTCTTTTCTATATAAGTTGGCTTTTCATCCTTGAAATGTATCCCTCTTTTGGTAAGATAAAACTCTACCAAAGATTTAGTTTTAACTTTTTTTAGATTAATAGGACTGTTGTTTTTAGATTCTAGCTACTAGTATAGTGTATTTATGTCATTGATTTGCATAAGTGATAGAGTTTTTCTTCCTTGCCAAGTCTTGATTCTTACCTAGTTTCTAGCTGGTCCAATTATGTAGGTCATGTTCTATGTTTAAGTGTCTTTTGGCTAGAATTTTAGTGGATGCAAGTGGCTGATTAGTGCCTTCAATCAGGCCAATTCTTTCATTTCCCTCAAGTTTTAGTTATAAGATCAAACCTTTTCATGAAATACTTATGCATATTGGTCAATTAGAGTTGAAATTTTAGCCTTTCTCTTATCTAAATCAGTGTTTTTAGGATCTCTAATTGAGTGGATCAACCAAATACACATGTATCACCATCATTAGATAGGATTTTTGTTCAATTTTATCTCTCTTTTCTTGATAGTTTGTAGTGTAGAGCAAAGGTCATAATTAATACAATAAAGGGATCTAGCCCTTAAAATATAGAGATTCAATCCATTGATTAGGTCACCCACAGTCTAGGATTGGTTTCATGTTTCAAAAAACTATGAAGGCCTAAAACTAACTTCACAGGGGTGCAAGTTTGATTGATAACACTATTACCACCCAAGCACAAAAAAACCAACATACCCAAAAGGAGAATAAACATCAAGCCAATCAACATGTTAAGGAAGATGTTACTATCTCAAAATTTTAGACAAAAGGAGCCCAAATTCCTATTGGCCATTTTTGGCCCACATACGAAGCTTTGAAAAGCTTATTAGAGTTCATGTGGAATGAATGAACCAAAGGTTTGAAACATGCCTAATATATCAAAAATGGAGAGGATCCAAGTAGGTTCTCATATGTTTTGAGCATTCATAATCATGGACCAGGTTGCACAAACCTTAAGAATCCATCAGGACCTTGAAAGATTGATCAAATAATAAATTATGCAAATTTAAGGACCAAGACATCAATAGGAGAGAATGAGCCAGCCCACTTATGCAATTTTTATCTTTACTTAGGAGGCCTCACATGACTAGAAGATCATGCATACTTTTATCACTACATACTTAGATCATCCTCTAAAATTTTCATGCCCATGAAAGATTTCTAGTTCAAGTTATAAGCTTCTAAAATTGGACCTATAGTATAATAAATTCATGCTAACATTAAGTTTAAGCTTGAGAAAAACAAATTATTTTGAGATTAAATTTGGTGGTCATGAGAATGTAGATTTCAGTCATGTGAACATCATTTGATGGGAGTGTGGATGTCATTTTTAATCTCATGAAGTAGCCATTGGTTTTCAAATAGTGGGTCCTAATAGATTTAATATTCCTTACTTGATCATACATCTTAATCCAATGGTATGAGATGAGTCAAGAAATCAAGGAGCTTAAGAGATTGATGCATGGCACAAGCAGGTGAGGTTACACACTGATATCAAATATTGATAACTAGCATGCACTTGACACATGGCACAAGCTTGGATAGATTTAATAGGCCAAGGGAAAGATTGATGGCTTTTACTTGATCATATAGATTAAGATTAACAAACTAAGCAAAAGTTAATATGCCAATGCACTAAGTCAGATATTGACAACCAATGAGCAAAGTGCAAGCTCAAGACTTTTGACAAAAGTTGAGAATCTATTTTTGACAAAAGTAAATAGGTATTACAGGAATGTCTGCCACCATTAAATCTCATTAAATCACTATTAAAAGGCCACAACCATGTAGTTGAGTATAAATAACATAGAAGGATCACCTTTGGAGCTTAATATAGACCTCGAGTTTGATATTTTATAGCTTTCATGGTTTATCGATGGCTGTGTTAGGGTGAATCACTTGGTTAACTTCATTAAGATCCCTTATCCCCTTCCTAACCCTTTTCCCCTTGAAGCATTAGTTTAAGTGAGCATCAAAGAGGAAGCTATCCTACTCTAGAGGTTTAGCTCCAACATAAGTTACCCATAGCCTAGGGTTGTCCCAATATTGTGACTTAATGGGAGAGAGCCTAAATAACCCTCTCCAAGGGTGCAGATTAATGACATAACATTTTTTGTCATGCCTAGTGGGACTAGTTTAAAGTATAATAAGTAGTTTTTATTTTATTCTTCTACATATTAGCCTTTAGAGGCATTATACAAACATCAATGGCGACTCTTAGAATCAATCAGCTAGTCAATAAGCCTAACTAAGTGCCTAATCATCATAATTTGGTATGTACAATTAGTCATCTTTTGATCAATATGAGTATCCCCTAACTTATCATCACACTTATCAAGTAAATAATGTTTATGTGTTCCCCCCAAGTGGCCCTAAAATAGCTTATCAACCCTATCATAGCCTTTTTCCTCTTTCTACTCTTGCATATGACCAAGGTCAGGCTCTTTTACATTTAAATCAATCCTCTATTTCTCCTTCTCATGACCAAGCTTACCCTGTTAAATATTTATCAAGAGTCAAGTAAGCATTAATAATTTATATTAGGTTGATAAGGTAGATTGTTAATGGGTTGGATTTTTCTTTAGCCATCCCTATCTATGCTCTAGAAAAAGTAAGGAGTTCTATTCAATTAGTGAAGAAAAGATGGCCAATTTGTGAAAGTGAACGAAGGCCATCTTACAGGAATGAGGACATATCAATAATAAGAAACATGAACCAAAATGTAGACAATATGTTAATATATTATGAAGATCATTAAGCTCATTTTGACAAGCCTTATATTCCCTCTTCCCTCTAAGAGCCTCAAACTCAACCTTCAAGAGTCCTCGATCAGCTCCCTAGTCAACCTTGTCTAAGTCTGTCATTTTCAAAAATCAAAGAGGCAATATTGTAAAATTAAGGGGTTAATCTTAGACAAGATTTCCTTATTCATGCCATGGAGGGGATAAATATCTTATTTCAAGAGTTATGGAATGTATGGGCATCCATTAAATAAACTAACTACCCACATGTTGAGAAGCAATATATGAAAGGGTGGATATTATCCATTGAAAAAGTGTTTGAGAAATGGGAAAAATAGTATACAAATCTTGAGACAATTAGTTTGGCCTCTCCTACCCCTATGCCTATTCTCACTTAAGAGCATGAAGATATTTCATCTTAGAACCTCTTCTATGATCCTAACTATTTCATACCTTCTTTTGTGAAACCACCTTCTCCCACACCCATTTAGGAAAAGGAGAAAGTGTCCAAGTATAAAACATTCCCCTTATGGAAATCATTCAAGGAGGGCATAAAGAATGAAAGGGAGGTACTAGTTGAGGCAATCCAAGACCCAGTCCTGGTAGAGAAAGGGTTATCTATGTGAGATATAAATCAAGCAATCATAGCTCAACTTAATTACCTTAGTGTACAAGAGTTTTGAGACTCTCTCTCCTCAATTAAAGATCCACCTAAAAGAGCATTTAAAGTACCTAACTAGAAGGATACCCTCCTAATCTACAAGCAAGGTCAACTTCTTCACCCTCCCACCATCTCCCTCATAAAGGAGGAACATGTTATATAAAAGATAGAGGAGGAACTTATAGTCATAGGTAAACTAGAAGAAGATAATGCAATTTTATATGATGAGGAAATCATGACAGGAAGCCCACTTCATAGGGAGGAGCATATTTCAACTTTTAGATTGTAAGGGCTTGATGAGAAACAAGATGATAACCTTTATGAACCTATTATGGAGGTCAAGGGCAGCTCAAATGATTTATAATATCAATGGTATCATGTGCTTAGATTTCTTGAGTGAAATAGATAAAATTAATGTTACAAACTCACCTAAAGAAGACAATCTTCAAGTTGAACATAAGGAAAAACTTAAATGAACTACTAAAGGTCCATTATACATAAATGATGAAGAAAATTAGAACCAAGAACCATAGGTTGGTCCACTTTAAGATGAGGTGTCAGTTGATGAAAACACTGATATGTTGCAGCTAGAGGAAAGCAGATCAAACCTTGAGAAAGATAAATGTGATGTGTTTGACCTTGATGGTCAAATAAAATCTCATTTTTAGTTGAAGAACAAGATGAAATATTGAGTTAGGTTGATGAAGGAGACATCGTAAGTGCTCAAGTGATTCAATATGATAAGTATACTAGTGAAGATCCTGAAGAGTTATGGAAATGGTTTAATTCCATAATGAAATCATTTGAAGAGGTAAAGGGACATGTCCTTCTTCCAAAAAACTATGAACATGATTATTTAAGCATGATTAGTCCTAATTTATATAAGGATAAGGTATAAGAACATAGTATTTTTGAACCACCAATTGAACAAAGTGCAGTTACTCTCAAGAGCCCAAAGGAAGTCTTCATGCAAGATTTTCTTGAAAGTGATTAGCAACAATAGGCAAGTGCTCCCATAGTCCAACATGAACCAATTTTTGAAAATTTGGACTAATTTTTCTACATTGGATACATGTTCATTCTTTTCCATCCACTCTAGAGCACATCAAAAATATTGGCCATCAAACTACCTGGTTTACCAAGTCTGGTACCTCCAAAGCTAGGTATTTTTTATCTTAGTTTATTACTAGTGAATGACAATCAAAGTTTTCCATTTGAACCAAGTGAAAAATAATTATGAATTTTCACCCTATATGTATTAAAGTAGGTTCACACTTTTCTCTAAGTACCTTTATGTACTTATTTTTAGTATGCTTTTTCTTTCTTATAAGTGCCTACATGCATTTACCTTTGTTGTTTTGTTTTTGGTTCTTTTTATTTCAAGAAGGGGTTGTCAACAAAGGGTTAACCATGTATCAAATTTTATACTATCTTAGTTTTAGATACTTATGACTCTATTCAAAAAATATTAAACTAGGTAGACATGGTCTAGGTTCTCTTGTATAGATAGGAATGCAAACCCTATGAGTTGCCAAAGACGTTGGCCATTTTGGCCCACATACCAAGCTTTGAAAATTTGATCATGGAATGAGTAGACCAAAGGTTTGAAACATGTCTAATATTTTAAAAATGGAGAGGATCCAAGCATGTTCTTATATGTTTTGAGCATTTAGAAGTATGGACTAGGTTACACAAACCTTAAGAATCTATCAGGACATTGAAGGATTGATCAAAGAATGAATTCTAAAAATTTAAGCACCAAGACATCACACAGGAAAGAATGGGATAATCTACTTGTGTAATTTTTATCTTTAATCAAGAAGGCTTTTACAACCAATGGATCACACATAATTTTATTTCTTCATATCAATATCATCCTTTAAAATTTTCATTCCTACACAAGCTTTTTGGTTCAAGTTATAAGCTTCTAAATTTGGACCTGTAACATAATATGTTTGCACTAACATCAAGTTTAAGCTTGATCAAAATAAATCCTTTTGAGATTATATTTGATAGCTATATGAATGTCATTTAATAGGAGCATGAACATCATTTTTTAGCTTGTGAAATAGCCATTGATTTTCAAACAGTGGGTCCTAATGGATCTAACAATCCTCACTCCATCCTACATCTTGATATAATGGTATGATATGAGTCAATCTGTCAAGGATCTTGAGTGATTAACACATGGCACAAGTACATGAGGCTTCACATTGATATGTAATCCTAAGAACTAATACATGTTTGATGCATGGCACAATATTAGACATAGTTGATAGATCAAGGGAAAGATTGATGGTTGGTGCTTGATCATATAAATAAAGATCAATAAAGAAAGAAAAATTCAATATATCGATGAGATAAGTTATATATCGATAAAGTAAAGTGCAAGCCCAAGAATTTTGATGGAAATCAATAAGCCATTTTAGATAGAAGCAAATAGGTATCACAGGAATGCCCACCACTATTAAATATCATTAGAGCACCATTAAAAGGCCACAACCATGTAGTTGAGTATAAAAAACATAAATGGATGCCTTTAGAGCTTAATATGGATCTCTTATTTGAAATTTTATAGCTTGTAGGATTTGTATATGACTATGTTTACCATTCTTAAAAGAGGACCCATGTATACAATAAACTCTTGGTTCTTTTAAAGACTAAATGAGTCTTTTTAGACCTAATGGGAGTCCAAAAAGAGGATATATAGTCTATAGATCTATAGTAATATAAATAATATAAGAAAAATAATAATCTTATATTGGTTTTCTATTTATAGTGGATCTATGATCATGGTGAAAATATGGTTGATTAATACAAAAAGTCTCATCTATCGACATGTCTTTATCATCAACAATGCAAGTACTAACTACCATTCATGGCATGACACTATCAATTTCAAGATTCAAAGATTTGATCCTTATGAATATGTCAAGTGGAATTAGAGTCCCAAGGTGGTACACTAGTAGTTAGAGGATCAATTAAGGGAATTGATTCCAAACAAACCTTGTCATCATGCTAAATAAGCCCTTGTCTTCTAGTGGACCTCTCAATGAATGAGGAGAGTTCAAAGGCTATTAGAGCTAATGAAAGATTAACTATTGATGATGGACTAGTCATGATTGGACCAAAGGATGGTGTATCACCGTTTGAAAGCTAGCATCTCATTAATTGTTCTCAAAACATGCTCCCTCTTCTCTCTTTTCCCTTTCTCTTATATTATTCGATTCTCTTTTCCTTTGAAAAGGTGGTTATCATATTTTAGACTTTTTATGTTTTTGGGAGATAGGGAACTATTGGAGATATTATAAAGTATCCTCAACTTGATTAGGCTTGACCCTATCAAGAATTTTTAAGAACTACCTCTTGATAAAATATAAGACTTTCTTTGCCTATCTCTTGCCTTGGATCTAGTTTGGTGAGTTGTGCATGACGAAATTGTGTGAAGGAGAATCTTCCTCATCCATTTCCTCCTTTCTGACCTTATTTAGGGAATTTTTAATGTTTATTTTAGGTCTATATTAGTGTTCTACTCTGAACTTCTTCTATTAAATACTTATGTAATTAGCTTGATCTTGAGGTTATGTAAGCTAGTACTATATTCTATAGATCCAGTGTGGGTTGAAGATTATGGGAGTTTCCATTTTAAATTTGGTGCATCACTTGGTTAACTTTCTTAGGATCTCTTATCCCATTCTTAACCCTTTCCCCCATCAATCATTAGTTTAGCATTAGTTTAGGTGAGCATCAAAGAGGAAGCCAACCTACTCTAAAGGTTCATCCCCAACATAGGTTATCAATAACCTAGGGTTGTCTCAATATTGTGACTTAATGAGAGAGAGCCTAAACAAACCTATCCAAGGGTGCACATTAATGTCATAACAATTACCTTTAACATAGTGGAACAAATTAAAAAGAGAACTTTAAATGTGACCATGTGAGAGGCCCTATCCATTCCTTATTAAAGTAATTTATTGCAAGAAGCATTGAAGACCTTCCATCTACATAAGCCAATAGAGGCCACTTTAGTTTCTTCCACAATTTTGTGTCAACCCAAAGAAGGGGACTCTAGCAAGAAAATCAGGCCACCACCATTTTATATCTCCTTGATCATAGGTAAGCACCTTGCCCATAAATATATGATTTATTTAGGTGTAAGTAGTCTAGTCATGCTTAAGAAGATAACTGATATGATTGATATAAATTATACCCAAATTGAAAAAAATCTATCCAACTATATGGTGCAATTATCAAAACTTTAGGGAGGATTAAGGGTTTAAATTTTACTCTACATGCTTTCCCTATCCTTTCCATCACCTAAAATATCTCTATTATAAATTTGCCTCCTTATTTTTCCATTTGTCTTTCAATAGACTTCACTGCAACAATGGGTGGGTACTTGTCATGTAATTGGTCACACATGTTGTTGAGGACTATATATGGAACCAAAGTGGATATCAAGGCCAAACCCATTTCTAGAGATCATATTGAGCCATATTCACCTGACCTATTTGACATAAATTGCATAATGTTTGACCAAGAGGATATTTTTATTCTTCAGGAGACTATAATGCCTTTAGAGGAGGTTCTAGTTATCACATTGGATGAGTGGGCTAATAAACACTATGGATTTGATCAATATGATTTTATCAAGGAAACAAGGATGGGAACTTACTACATATTTGAGGAGGTATTTATTTTTAAAAAACTCATAAAGACTCAATAAGACCTTGAAGGAATATGAAAGTTATATTTTGATGGATATATAATTAGAAATTTTGTATGTGTAGGTGTTGTGATGATCTCTCCTCAAAAGGATAAGTATTTTCACACATACTGACTCTAATTTATTTGCACTAACAATGTGGTCAAACATACGACATTGATCCAAGGCCTTCAATTGATGAAAAATAAGGGTATTAAGGTGTTTCAAGTGTTTGGGGATAAATAAATAATTATAAGTCATATTAGAACCTAGAATGCATTCATTAAAAATATGTTAAATGTTTATAAACATACAGTGTATGACCTCATTGAAGGATTTAATGTTGCTAATATTCAAGTTATATTGAGGGTGTGGAATATTGATGTTGATAGGCTTGCAACCATGAATTATCAATATAATATGTATCGATAGGTTATGAATGATTAAGATAAACTTTTTAGGCTCATAATTTGACCAGTAGTCTTAGACATCATGATTAATTGGTAAGTGTTTAAAATTGATGAGTAGATCATCAACTTATTATAAGAGGAGGCAGAGCTCTATATAAGAAACCAATCAAGGTTACAATCACAATATGGGGATAAAATCATTTAGTTGAAAGGAAATAATATTCAAAAAGGATTGGTCACACTACAAAATGTCTTCAAGTCATATGATAAATCCAAAGGTGAGAAGAGGAACATAATAATCAATAAAGAAAATTGTGAGAAAGCGGTCATCTCTAATGGTAAAATTATAAAGGCTAGGAAGGCATGTAATTATCCAAAAAAGGATGATTTTAGTCATATTTTTATAAACTATGATTATATATTTTCATGGAGTTATTAGGACCTTAAAGGTTTTGATTTAGCCTTAGCCCATTATACAATCTATCTAGACCCTTATGCCTAACCGATTAGGCAAAAGTAAAGTCCTATAAATCCCAAGATTGAAACCTTGATGAGGAAAGAGCTATCTAAAATTATAAAGGTGAATATAATATTACATATCAAGCATTCATTATGAGTAACCAACCTAGTCCTAGTTAGAAATTTAAAAAAAGGAGAGATTAGGCTATGTGTGGATTTTAAGGACTTGAATAGAGAATCCCTAAAAGATTACTATCCCCTTCCACCTATGGAGTAGATCCTAAAAACAATAGTATTGGTTGAAAGGTTTTCACTTATTTATTGTTTTTTGGGATATAATTAGATAATTGTCTAAGAATTAGATCAATTTTGTATGCAATCAGAAATGCATCAAATCCACAAATCAATCTTAGCTCAAAGAAGATAGATCCTACTTACAATTCCAATTGGAGATACATTATATAATAGGGAATGCGACCAATATTGATCTGGTAGACCTAATTATGGGATATCTTATCACAAATAATATCACTAGGGAGGGTTCCAAAGCCTCTAGTCAAGAAAATCATGCAATAACCCCAAATAGGTCCTATGTTTTCATATTCACTATACTAATAACAAGTAAAGCAAAGAAATATAATCTAGTGCTCACCAAATCTTGTGGCATAAAGTTGGGGTTGCTAAAAAATTGAATTTAACATGAATAATAAAATCTTAATTAAGTTATGTATAGGTAAAACCCTAATGCATGGAGAGGAAGAGAAATATTACTCAAAATACATTACTTATGCTACTTCTATTTACTAAAGAGAGGATTAAAGTTAGAGATACTTACCTAGAATATGAACCAATTGAGACTCAATATATCCCTTGGCCAAATGTGATTTTCAATATGTTGTTTTGATTTGTAAGGATCACTAAGAAAATCCAAAGCGTCCAAGACTTCTCCACAATACTAGATTCTTCTTCAAGTAGAAACCCTATACTAAGAATCCTCAATTAGAATGGTGGAATAACATATTCTAAATAAGTGCAAATGAATAATAAATATTATATAATTTTAAATAATGACATAATGGATGTGTTTATATTGGCGTATCTAACCCTAAACCCTTCCAAAAGTTTTAGCTGATAGGGTTGACTTGGTCAACCTAGTATTATTATTGGTAAAATCTCATTAGGTCACGGACTAGGTCAGCCAAGAGCTGACCTAGACCCTAAATAAGTTTTGTCAATAAGAGTACAAAGTCGACACAACTGACATAGTCATGTAATATATCAAAATAGATTTTAGGTTAGGAAAAGGGATAATAAAGGTGGAGAATGACTAGAGGAATGTGCAAGAGAGGAGATAAATCTTAGCAGAATGTTTTTAGGAGCTAGTTAGACTGATAATAAGTGGTAATAAGGGACACCAATTTTGTGAAGCACTAATGGTCTTCCCACCCCTTTCTTGGTGTACCCGCTAGGGTGTACACTCAGAGATATTTAGACTCGATGGGTTCCTACAAGATAAAAAGCATCATTAATTGATAAAGTTTGAAAATACTATGTATATACATATGCCCCACTCAAAGCTCATCATGTGTCACTCAGGTGAAACAAAGAATGGTGATTTGAGAAAGAACATAGTAACACACAATACGAAGGCTAAAAAAAGTTGTATTATTTTAAAGAAAAAATAACTAAAAGTAAATGACTAAAAGGGAAATAACTAAAAAATAAATTTAATGTGTACCTTGACTTACCTTTATCACTAGATGGTTATCTATTGTGTTTGTATTTTTTATTGTGGAGGGTGAAGAGATTGCTTTTTACAAACCTAAGAATATAAAACTAAAGAGAAAAAAATAAACAACTACAAGAAAGCCAACATAACTAGTTCAATGTGGATGGGACATACTTAGGAATTTGGCAAGTTAGGGTGACAAGTGTTATGTTATACCAAATGACCAAGTCAAAATTTAGAGTAAATTGGGTAACCAAAAATCTAAGGCTACTAAAGAATGAAAAAATTAAATAAGTAAACCTTAAGTAAGAAAGTAAAACTCACCAAGTCAAACCAAGGATACATCTAAAAAAGGACGGTAATCAAACATAAATGTAAAATTAGTAACAATCCTTAATTAAACAAAGATGTGTAAGAAAAAATGGTAAAACAACATTAATGAGTGAGGAAAATAATCCTTACTCAATCATCAATGGAAAAAGGTACATAAAAGGGAAAACAACATTGGTGAGTGATAAGTGACAAGGTAACCTCACTCAATAATGGAAAAAACACATGAAAATAGAAACAAACTTAGGTGTCTGAAAAAGGGTAGTACAACAATGACAAATGGAAAAATGAATCAAGGCATATCTAGAAATGTTCATCCATGGTGTAATGAAAGAAATCCATAGTTTCTCAAACATATTGTTTGTTCTAAGGATAAATAAAACTAAAACAAAGTATTGTTATAATGTTTTTAAAATGTGAATAAGAGGGAAATAAATAAGAATGGAAAATAGATTTAAACTCAAAATTTGCCTATCAAGTGAGGAAATGAAATGGGTGGGTGGGAAAATGAAGGAAAAACAAAGGTAGAGGAACTCTTTGTTCCTTTACCAAAGTCAAGACACTCAAATTAGGTTTTTTAAAAAAAGAAGACATTTGACCTTAAGTAATTTTATGACCTTATCTTAGACACACAAGTCTTAGGTCAACAAATGAAATATGTAGATCATCCCATGAAGGCTATATGCATGGATAGTAAAATGGACCTACTTTCCCACAATGTGTTCCCCATTCTTCATGACCCCATACAGAGCTATTGGTCCACTAAAAATATTGGGTACTTGTGTGAGAAAGTAGGTATCACCATAAAGTTTTTTAAATTCTCCTATTCCAATGTACTAGCTTATCGCACCTAAATGGACTTTAGCTCTATTGTCAAGCTAACTGTGGAGTTTGAGATTCGATTAGAGATAGGAGATGTGTTTGTAATCACATATTTTTATGTGATTTTGAATTTTTAGATTTGTATGTTGAATTTTGTGTATCATTACCTTTTTTTTTCAAATGATTTAGATTTTAACTTTCTTGATGGATTTTTCTATTCATTTTCCATACAATGAAATAGCATTGGTAACATAGTCATATAGACCTACCTAAAGGCCCAAAGGCCACACCAAGGCTCTCTCAAGATCCTAAAATAGGGTGTATGATCAAGTGGGGGAGTATAAGGATGCTCAAGGCCCTAATGAAGAGGATTTAGATGGATAAAAGTATGGGAAGGGTTAAAATATATTCAAAATCTTTCTCAAAACACCTAATCCTGCACATAGTCCACTTAAGTTCAACTTAAAGCACTCACCAACTCCACCACATAAGATTTAAATATAAAATATATTATGATGTTTTAGGTACCCTTGTGCACTAATAATCCATGATAGTTTTATTGGCATTCAGGGATAGTCTTCATGAACAAACCCTAAGAAATTAGGTACTCAAAAATGTCTTACAAACTACCCTAGGGTCAAATTTGGACATTAAAATTTTCATCCACCATTTTCATGGGAATAAAATCCATTCATGAAAATTGAGTAAGTCTATTCCCTAAATATTCATGGCATTTTTTTTGATCTTGGATGTTTTTACTTTATAAATAATCCTTAAGACCCTGAAACCCTTCTTAAACCCCTTCAAGAGATTAATGGACAAATTGATGAAGTAAATGAAATATAAAGCATTTGTTTTTAATGTATAACACCTATATGATATTATAGACTCACAATATGTCATACCCCTACTATTGGTTGTATAAAAAATTATATAGAATCCTTAAAAATAGGTAATTATTTGAGGATTTTGACAAAAATGAAGGGTATTTGACCATATAGAGTGGTCTCAATCCTTGGATTAGTTAGTTTTGGACTTATTTTTTCCTCAAAACTCATAACATGCCCAATATTTCACTAGGGGGAGTCTCTGCAAGTACCTATAAAATTGCCAATCTACCATGCTTAAGAGGGGTGAACCAGTCAGATTAGATAAGTGGAGTTTCAAGTTCATAATGAATTTATAAGCCTATGTCATGGTTATAAATGTTTTTTCAAGCATGGATCACACATATAAAAAGGTTTTATATATATTTTTTAGATTTCATGGAGGCCAATACACCAATACTTAGGCAATTAGGCCTAATAAGCCTAATTAACCTATGTTTTCATCAAAGAATGTTAAATTGGTGTTGAGAAACTAATGGAATGGGTCAATGTAGGGATGTTACATTGGTAAATACCAATTTAAGTGAATTTAATTTTAATTTTATGACTATGATGAAATGACAAGACAATCTCCCTAACTCCACTAATTTTCCCTAGAGGAGTATGGGCTACTATATGATCATGGTGGCCCAATTCATGATTGTAACTTCCATAGGGGAGTGTGATATACTATTTTTAGTATGTATAGTCCTTGGATAAGTACAAAAAAATTTAAATTATCCTCCCTTACCTGATTTCTAATGCTAATAACTCATTGAAGGAGCCACCAAGGAGGTTAAACTCTTAAGAGCATTGAAGGAGAATTGTATAACTATTGTAATTGAAGGAAAAGTAAATTATGGTCTTTGATGACCATCCTATCCACTTTTACATGATATATTATCCATATTCTCTCCTCATATCTTCTATATATTTAAGGTGTTTTACCTTATTTTGTATCCCTCATGTTGGTATGAGGAGACTCTGCTAGTATTTGTACTTACACATTTATTTGGATTGAATAAATAACTTTTTGCATTTATTTCATGGTTGTATTAGTGTATTCATACTTGTTTATATGTAAATTAGATTATTTACTTTCAATTTTAGGTCCTTATTAACTTATATGTCAATAAAGTGTCTTCTAAAAGTCAAGTGGAGTGTTGAAATGTAGGTAAAGGGTCTTGGAGTGTGACATGATAGGTGAGAGTCTTCTAAAAGACCTACTTGTCATAACCTTGGTATTCCATTCATATAGTATAACCTCCATATGAAATAATTATGCATAAGATTCATGAATATTATTGTTTGATGGTGTTTACTACATTGGCGTGTTGAGAATCCAATTTGAATGTGTGGATAGAATGATTATCAAGTGCATCACCGCACTTTAGGATAGGTTCCAATTAATGAATTCTATCTACCCTTTCCATCCCAACTATTTAGGTCTTAGAAAGGAAATTGAAGAAAGAAAGTCATGGGAGTTGACCCCTTAAAATTGATACGTCTAACCCATTTATTAGGTAACCCACATCCTAGGGTGATTCTCATGTTAGCCTAGGTTTGAGGTTAGGACATGAACACTGCTCTCCTCAACAAGGGTGCAATCTAGAGTCTATAACAATTATGGAATTCTCGATGTGACCACTTTCAAGTTCCTAGAAGCATGTTATAAATAAATTAGAGGATTTGAGAGATAAAGACATCAATAGAAATATTTTTAGTCACTTTGATTAGATTCAAGCATCTTTGAGAGGGTTTACAATCAGTTTCAAGCTCAAAGGTATCATGTTTTCAATAGTCGCATAGGTAAGAACTTCTTGGTTATGGTTTTGATCTGATACATATGTCATATAAGGATTTATGGTAGCCTATAAGGCATGATCCTACCATCCACCTCCATATCATCCCCATCATAACCTATATGAATAGTATATAGACCCTTATCAACCATATAATGGACATCCTACATATTACCAAGACCATCTACCATATTTTGAGCCTCCTCCACCTCCATGGAGACCCCCTCACCCATATGACCAGTAATATTGCCAAAATTTTGTCCCTTTCAATCAACCTACATGAAATAATCACCATTTTGACTTAGAGATTAAGAAATTAAGGAAAGAAAGAGATAAGTTGTAGGAGGATCTTAGACAATAGAAAAGGGTTAAATGTCAAACCATTATTCCTCATCAAAATAACCTTGAAAGACAAAAAAAAATAGCTAAGTTTGTTTAATCCATCTCCTTTGCTTAAATTTAGAATCATATGAAGTTTCTTGGTCCATAATTGTTTGCTCAATGATAAGGCAATTCATTCAATTATCCTTAAGATGGTGGTAGATAAATTGAACCTAGTGTGTGAACCTATGGCTGATATTAAGTTGTAGTGGAATGTCTCTCCCATGAAAACATTTGGCATTGTTAAAAACCTTTAAATCACACTCCATGCCTACCCCAAACTTTTAATTATGAAAGTTCTGATTGTAGTAGATTTTTTGCCTCATTTTGACTTGTGTTTGGCTAGTGATTTTATGACAAAGGTTGAGGGATGTTTGTTTAAGGACTTGTCTCATATGCTATGAAAACATGAACATGGTGTGGAATTGAAAATTAGGTATGAGTCACTCTCTATAAATTCCACATTTAGTCATACACTCCAACCACCTCAAATTTAGATTGCCTTCACCATGATTCTCTAAATCAATATGTCTATGTTCAAGATCTTATGCCTGCTAAAAATCCTAAAGTGATCCCAACTTGGAAGTCTTCATGGTCTAAAGACCCAAAATTCATCATGCCTAGCCTTGAAAAGGATAGTTTGGAAGGAATATTACGTATGATGTCCATTTCAAGGATCCTCTCAAGTTCTCCAAACATATTCTCAATCTTTCATACTACAGTAGTTTAGGGACATCCAAACACATCAAAAAGTGACAAGGTAAACAACTACCTCAAGAGTAAGGATTTTGTCTTCAATCATGACACTCCCAAAATATTGAGTTGGGAGAAAACCCTTTTTCCCATCAATTATAATTAATAAATATGTTGATAACCTACCCTATCCTTTATTGAAGAGGATCTAAATGCATTAAAATCAAAACTTGAGTACCCAGGTTTGGTGTAAAAACTATCAGGGTTAGTCAATGAAGGGGGAGTTATTCAAGATATTGATGGTGTTATAGTTGCATATAAGTGTAAATAACACCTTTGATAGGACACTTTGAGTGTCTATGAATAATAAATAGTGATTATGACTCCTATTCACCATAGGAAGCCAGGTTTAGAAGATAAAAATAAGTTGGATGATGAGTGGTAGTTACAATGCCATAGTGATAGAGAAAATGAAAACACAATTCATGCTAATCTTCCTATAGAATACAATCAAAAGAAAAATCTTCATGATCCTATTGTCGATATCAAGATCAGCTCAAAACATTTATAAGATCAATGTTAATACCTATGATTGGAATTCTTAAGTCAGGTTGAGTAACTTAGAAAGGTAGATTTGAGTGATGTAATATAATAGTAAGATAAAGTTCTAAGTGAAGAAGGTAATGTGAATTAGGAATTGAAAATACAAGAAGATTTTATACTTTAATGGATTGATGATTTTTCACCCTCCATTGGAAATGAAGAGGAACAAACTATAGCAGACCATGAACCTTATGATGATCCTATCAAAGTGAAGAAGGTGAGTGATAAAAATGATGTCTTACAAATAAAAGGAAGAAAAAGAATCCAATTCCATGATTTTTACACTAATCATGATGGAATGTCCTTTTGATAGGACTTAAAATACTTCTACTTGAAGTTGGACACCCCACCACTACATCAATCAAGACATGAGAAGGAACTTGTCAAGAGTGCTTTAGTAGTTAATCACTTAGAAATCAATGAGTAGAATCATTTGCATCCCTTGAATAAAGAGGATATGGTATTAATGATTAAAAATAGGAGTATTTTTCAAGAATATGATTGGGTTATTGACCCTCATACTCAACCCATACACCTAGGCATGAATCCATATGGTCCATTCACTCTTCTAAGTGACTAAGAGAGTGATAATTATAGGTGGAAGTTGTTACACATTGATCTAAGTATGATTACACCCAAATAATAAAATTAAAACTCCACATCATGGTACCAAAATGATAAGATAACATTCCCATTTGATCCTAGGGGAATGAATTCAAGTTCAAGTTAGTTTTGTAGTAGTTAGTTTGATTTGTCCAAATAAGTGCTTTACACAAGTTTGCAAGTAATGTCTTATTATTTAATTCCTTGTTTTTTTATTATTGTTTAAGTGTGATTCTTAGTGTTATGTTCTTATTTGTCTTTTTTGTGTGTGTCTTGATTTTGTTTCAATTCCTTGAGGTGTCAAAAGTACAAACTAGTTAGATTGTCCAAGGGATCATCATGTTATGCTTATTGTTTGAGTCACTTTGTCATGACAATGTCTAGGTTCTCTTGACCAGAAAGATGGTTACCCATTAAAGTCAATATAAGTGTTGATATTTTAGCCTCACAATCCAAATGTCAACCCCCTATATCAAAAACTTTTGGTGATCACCACACTAGCTTATTTCCAGTGTCTCCTAGCATGGTCATATCATCCTCATCTTGATGATAGTCATTTGATCCTAATTAGGGGTTTCACGAGGTGTCATAGTTCATGCTTGGTCCATGGTGTCATTAGTGTATTGAAGCCATTATGGTGATATGTTTTGTATCATAATGTCTTGAGATGAGAGAGATCATTGTCAAGAGGTCATGAAGTCTAATAAGTGCTTAGCCTTTTTTGAGGAGCATAGTGGTCTTTTGGTAATGTGAAGATGTTTTAATATTGGTTTGAGGTTATAATATGAATATCATGATTCATTAAAATTCATTTTACATGATATATTCATCTAGAGTCCATTTAAATCCTTCATTGCCCCTAAAACAACTTCATGAGGTTATATCACCTTTTGAAAACCTTAGAAAAGGAGATAATTTGATTATTATATTGAAAGAAGGTCTTAAAAGAGATCCTATCCATCCCATATGCATTTAATTCCATGTAAAATCCCTTTATGGGCCACCTATACCCTTTCGACTAAGCCTAGTGGGCCTCACATACCACTTTGTGCCCTTTCCACTTCCCCTCATGTATTTTTCTTGTTTTAAAAGACTTGATAACTCATGATATTCCTTATTTAACTCTAGAATGGCATTGAAATGTCTAAACTTGGAGGAAATGAGGGGAAAATACTTTATTTAGGATTTTATGTATATTTTATGTAATGTATAGACTATACCATACAATAAAGGATCTAGTGTTGAAGGTGATCTTAGCTATGATGTTTCAACAGTTTTTTAGGACAAATGGACTCCATTGAATCTCGAAACTAATTTGTACTTCATCAACTTTTATTTTTAAGCATGGATATCTTCTCAAGTTTTTTTTTGTATCATACATAGGAGAAAGAGAGTGGAGGTCCCAACTCTTGGACATGAGAATTATACTCAACCATATTCAAATCATGCGAATTTATATAAATATTGGTCTCCTCATCTTTATGAACCTTCCTTAAGAATTTAAGGAATGTATATGCACTTTACATCTTTATAGGCCAACTTCAGTTGAATGGTTTTCATGAAATTTTGAGTTGTTTGATCAGTCTACTCACTGATGTTGTTGTCTTAGATCTTGATAGTATATTAAATGGTAATTTCAACACTTTTCTCACATGTGTGAGCTCCCATAGCTTGAAAATATCTATTCCCAATTCTTGTGTGTAGGGAAAAGTTGAGAAATGGATAGAGATCTAATGTATCTATCTAAAGATGTGGGCTAGTTTAGAGAGTTTAAATATATGTTTTATGCTTCATCATTACTATCTGATAAAAATTTCTATTCCAAGTAGCCTCTCATGACCCCAAAGAGTGCCTTCAAAGAAGGAGCCATATCTATTAGGAGATCACTATAACAACATTGTTGAATCAATCTAATGGCACCTGTATAGTTTAGAAGTGGCTCTAAAGCATTGAAAAAGTATTTTTGAGTGATCATGGATGTTCCTAATAACATGGTGAACAATCTCTTAAAACCCTTTTTTAACCTCAAATACCTAGGGACCACCTCTTTTGGATCCCCAAGCTCACTATCCCTTTTTTTAAATTTTAAGGTTTCCTCATAAAATTTAAGGTTTTTAGAGTTCTTGAGGTTTCACCTTAGGTTGTGTATGATATGTTATGCCTTCAAAAACTTCATGTTGGATTAAGAGTATATTTGAGGTCTTCTAACGTGCATACATTTGTTATTAAGGATTATTTACCTTTATTTCGTGACTTCCCCTACAACTATTATTTCACCATCATCATCACTTTATTCATACTATTTTTACCCCTATTTTGATCTCTCAACATCCTTATCACTCCACTTCCATACTCCTTCATCCATCCAACCACCCTTCTAAGTTTGAAGCATTATAAATAAACCTTCATATACCCTTGGTGACCCTTGGAATCCATGAGGGCATAAGAGTTTGGGTTGATATGGCATTGTACCCTATTGAAACATCTTCCTATAGACACACCTACAATTACTTATTTGACTTGCAGGAGACTAGTGCTAAGTGATGGTCACTATCTTGGTGTAAATTATGAAATGGATGAGCTCATAGTTATCTATAAATATAATTAATTATATCAAAGAGGTCTAGGATAATAACATCAAGAGTTTCATCACCCTACTCAATCAAGAAGTCAAAAGGCAATAGCTACAGGCAAAGAAGAGAATGCATAGGGTTTCTAGTAGAACATAGTCAACTAACCCTAACAAAGCCTTCATATGCATTCATAAAATTAGAAAAGTTAAAAATAAAGGGTGAAATAAAAGTGGGAAATCCTAAGTGGGGATAAACAAGATAACCCTAGACCATTAAATGAGTTTGGAGTTGAAGACACTTCAAGGAGTATGTTTACAAACCTCTAAGGTTAGTTTAAGCCATTAACCCCCAAAACCTATAAAATACAAGATATACAGAAGGGGTAATTTTTATAGACTATCATATGAGTATAGAATATGAAAAAATTCATCATGATCTAAAAATATTCTAGGGATAGTGCTATGAATTACATTGAAGGATTCCACACATAGTCATATCATTTGTAGGTAACAAGAAGCAAATTTGAGCCAAAATAGTCATTGAAGGCCCTTAGGGGAAGAGTTAGGTCTTGAAAATTGGAGGATAAGGTGATAATGAGTAATAAAATTTACCCATTCCATTATCATGGTCATAAAAATAATTGGTATACCCATTGTTTTGTCTCATACTAAGCAGTGTCAAGATAAATAATCTGGGGAGTAGACAAATAGAGTCATGCTTGAGAGAGTTTGTAGACATATTAAGCCCCATAAATGGTCATAAAACCATGATATATGATATTAAAGAGCCATAAAATATCTCCTAAGGGTAAACCATTATAAAATATATTCAAATACCATTGGGAACATAGTCATATAGACCTGGCTGAAGGCCTAAAGGCAACGCCAAGGCTCTCTCAAGCTCCTAAAATAGGTTATATGATCAAGTGGGGGAGTATGAGAATGTTCAAGGCCATAATGAATAGTATTTAGATGGAGAAAAGTGTGGGAAGGGTTAGAATATCTTTAAAATATTTCTCAAAACACCCAATCCTGCACACACTACACTTCAGATCAACTTTAAGCACTCACCTACGCCACCACATAAGATTTTAGGACTAAATATATAGGATGTTTTAGGTACCTGTATTCAATAAGAATCCATGGTAGGTTGATTGGCATTGGAGGGGTAGTCTTCATGAACAAACCTTAAAATGTTAGGGACTTAGAAATGGCCTGTAGAATACCCTAGGGTCAACTTTGGATGTTCATATCTTCATTCACCCTTTGCATGGGATTAAAAACCATTAATGAAAATTGATTAGGTATATGCCATAAATATTCATGGCATTTATTTTGATCTTGGATGTTAGTACTGTATAAATAATTCACAAGACATTGAAACCATTTAACCCTTCTTAAACCCCTTTAAGAGCTTGATGGAAAAATTACTGAAGGAAATACACTCTAAATGATTGGTTTGGCCTAACTAACACTTGGATGATATTATAAACTCATAAGAGATCCTACTCCTACTATTGGTTGTACAAATAACTGTACTAAATCCTCAAAAATAGGTAACTTTTTAGGATTTTGAGAAAAAATAAGGGTGTTTAACTATGTAGAGTGGTCATAGTCCTTGGAGTATTTGGTTTAGGATTAATATAGCCTCAAAATGCATAAAATTCCCAATATTTCACTTGGGATAGTCTCTGTAAGTAGCTGTAAAACTACCAATCTGCTATGCTTAAGAGGGGTGAACCAGTCAGATTGGATAAGTGGAGTTTCAAATTCCTAATGAATTTATAAGACTATGTCATGGTTTTAAGTGTTGATTTAGGCATGAATCACAATTATAAATAGGTTTTAAAGCTTTGTTTCATATTTAGTGATGTGAATACACTAGTACTTAGGTAAATAGGCCTAATAGGCCGAACTGGCCTATGTTGTCATCAAAGAAAGTCAAATTGGCATTTAGAGACTAATGAAATGGGTCAATTTAGAGATGTTACATTAATAAATACCCATTAAAGGTCATTCAATTTGAATTTAATGGATATGATGGAAGGATAAGATAGTTTCCTTGACTCTACTAATTTGTCCTAGAGGATTATAGGCTACTATATGATCACAATGGCCCACTTCATGATTGTAACTACCTTAGGGGAGAGTGATGGACTATTTATAGTATGTTCAGCCCTTGGATAAGGACAAATAAGGTTGAATCATCCCCCCTTACCTAATTTCCAATTCCAAAAACTCATTAAAGGATCCACCAAGGAGGTCCAACACTTAAGAGGATTAAAGAAGAATTGTATAACTATTGTAAATTAAGTAAATTCAATTATGGTCCTTGATGACCATACTATCCACTTTTCCATGCCATATTATCCTTCTTCTCTTCTCATCTATTCTATATATTCAAGGATTTTTGCCTTAGTTTGTATTTCTCAAGCTAGTATGAGGATACTTTGTCAGTATTTGTGCTTATGCATCTATTTGGACTAAATATCAAACTTTTGCATCTCTTTCATGGTGAAATTATAGTGTATTCATACTTTTTGATATGAAAATGTAATTATTTTCTTTCCCTTGTAAGTACTTGTTAACCTATATGTCAAGAAAGTTTTTTTTGCAAGTCATGTGGTGTATTGAAATGTAGGTAATGGGTCTTGGAGTGTCACATGACTGTTGAGAGTCTTATAAAAGACCTACTTATCATAACCTTGGTATTCCATTCATATATTACAACCTTCATATGAAACACTTGTGCATAGGATTCATTAAGATGATTTTTGATGGTGTTTAGTCGATTAGTGTGTTGAGATTCCAAGTTGATTGAGTGGATAGAATGATTATCAGGTGCATCATCACACTTTAGGATAGGTTTTTAATTCATGAATTTTACATCCCATCTATTTATGTCTTAGAAAGAGAAATGAAGAGAGAAAATTAGGGGATCTAGCCCTTTAAATTATAAAGCTTTGACTCACTTATTAGGTAACCTATAGCCTAGGGTTACTCCCATGTTATCCTAGGTTTGAGTTTAGGACATGAACACTCCTTTCGTCAGCTAGGGTGAAACCTAGAGTCTCTAATAATTATTTTAAAGAGCCCCACTAGAAGTTGAACCTACCATGTTTGTATAAATACTTGGCATGGAGGTAGAATAAAACATATAGGATGATGCCATGGTATGGGAATGAGACATAATATATTTGAAAGGTTGGGATGAAAATAAAGTGCTTTCCCTAAATCCTTGGAAAATTTAGAGGAAGGTGAATGGGTTTTCCTATATGAGGTCCCATCATGAGGTTATATATGGTTGTAGGATATTTTCCTCTATGTTGGGGATTTTCATTAATGAAAAATATCATTTCAATTTTTTATTCAATGTCACACTCATATTCTAATGAGAATAAGGAGTTAAGTGTTGAGCATGAATAGGGAAGAGTCCCATAGTTGGTAATGTAGGTGGCAATATGGATATTACTTTGATACATAGTAGGTGACAGAAGATGTGCCTTACAAACCCTATTGGGATTGGTGAAACTCATTATATTTGATTTATTTTTGTATTATCATTTAAAAATAAATTCATGATAAAGGAGGGAATTTAAAAAATGGTAAAAATGAGGATCAACTAGTTGGATACTAGGTCAAACTAGTCAACACTATCTTATAAGATAGTAGATGATATAAGTTGCAAAAGACATAATTAAACTGGTCAAATATGTTCTATAGATGGTGAAATTTATGTATTTTTAAATACACATGGTTTAATAGGTTGAATATGTGTAGAAGGAAAATAGAACAAAAATTATGTAAGAGACTGGGTTGAATAGAACACCTATGTTTTATGGGAAAATAGAGACTATAGGAGACACATTCAAGCAGATCAAATGTGTTTCAAAGGTAAATATAGGTTTTAATAATTATGAATCTAAATGATCTATTTTTATTTTTAAAAATATTTGAAATAAACACACAAGCAATTGGGTCGATCTAGTTGATCTAGTTATGGCACACAACACAAACCTTATACCATTGTTAGCCAATATAAGTTTTATAATACAACATATAATTATAAGAGAGATAGAAATAAAAATAAAAATTCTAATCTATGTGATCTTTCCTAAATGTTTTAATATATAAATTTTATAAATAAATGTGATGTGGTGTTGGTTGTAAAAAGTAGCTAGAAAGACAATCTAAGGATTGTTTTAGGTAGTTAAGGATAAACAAGATATGTATTAGTGATGATACTAGCTTGGTATTTGGGCCTACCTACTTACTTCACAATCCCATAGCGATAAGGGTGTTGGGTGATTTTCCAATATATATTATCAACCACATATTTATATCTAGCTGAAAAACTAAGTCAGCTTCCTCCTTGATGATGAAATCCAAGTAGGTAAACCTTGGGTAGAATTTTTTTGATGTTATTTAATAATGTGGTTTGGAAGTGCACGAATAAAAGAAAAATAGTGTGACTAAATTGATAAATTAAAACTTCTTATTTAGTATATGTGTGTTACTCTAAGAAAACAAGCATAAAACTAAAAGATTAATTAATTATTAGCAATATGAGTTAATTCCTTTTCTTGAAATGTACATGGTTGGTTCAAAAAACCAGATATGAAAATAATATAAAATATAATTGACTAAGTTTATTCTATCTATTTAAGCAAGACATATAGAAACACAATTGAATGAATTGACTAAGTCTCTTAGGGAAGAAAATAAGTTATAAAACTATGTCAATCCAGTCAACCTAGTTCACTATAGGGATATAGTTTTATAGATGAAAAACTATGAAAAATAGGACTATAATGAAGAAAAGAGATGAATAAGATGGTAATAATGAACCTAATGATTTTTAATATGCTGAATTTGTTGTTTTTATATTGTGACATCTAGATGAATATTTTTAACCTACTAATAGAGTCGATTGGGTTGACTGAGACTAAAATCCTATATGTGAATAAGAAAATTAAGTTGAGAATAAGGATCCAAGTTATTGTGTTTGAAGATGACCTAGATTGAGAATGTGGAATACTAGTTATAACAGTCATCATGTACCCCTCAATTGATGAACTCCTTATGGACACTTGTTGTTCATTATTTGTAGTCACTATTCACTAGCCCTTTAGGCCTAATTCACACATTTTTAACTTAAGTGATTTCCATATATTCAATAATATGAATTTTATGGGTTTTATACAAATTTAAAAGCCCTATTTATATTATAATCTATCAAATAGACCTCAAGAGACTCAAAGTCACTCTCCTCACCATCACACTTAGTCAGTCACTTTGCTTTCTCACTATCTATCTAAGATTGTTTGTAATGAATGGATTATCAAAGAGGTTTATATGAGTATCTAAGGTGAGATATTAGTATATGGAGTTAGGACAAGTCCCTTAATAACTTCCATAATGATCTTCATTCATTAATCCCCTTTTGTACCTATGAAACACATCAAAACCTATAGAAAACCCATAATTAGGTATATCTATACAATTGACAGTTTAGAAAATTTGGGTGTCAAGGATCCTAAGAGAGTACTAAATAAGTCCAAAACACTTTCAAGGAAAAATTACCCCCTCTAGATTCATCCCTAATGATCTTTCCTCCATAAGGTTCATATAAGGGTTTTAGGTCTCTTAACATCTTAATGTTAATTCATAAACGTTAGCCATCGAAACCCTAAACCAATTCCAAAAAATTGGATTAGAAGACCACCTTAAACTACCCCTATATGATTTTGGCATCATGCATAACATTTGTACAAATATGAGTGAAGAAAGATGGTTTTCAAGATCCTTCTAGGAATTCTGAGTACCTTAAGAGGAAAATAGGCCAAGAAGACTAATTATGCATTATTACTTACAAATTAGTGGTTCCTAAAAGCCTTTTACTCTCCCATGAAATATATAAAAGTTTTTTTTAATGATCTCATGGTCCTATAAAATAAGTAAGGCACCCTAAGGGTTTAATCCTAATAGACATAGACTGTGTGCTTGTGTGCATGACCACCTATAGGTGTTATCATTGAATATGAATGGTTTTAAACCTTTGTTTATGTTTATTTAAAAAAATTATATCTTTGAACCATCACTTAAATCTCTACCCTTCATCCCTTATT
Organism: Torreya grandis; assembly: GCA_037957365.1. Lineage (NCBI taxonomy): Eukaryota > Viridiplantae > Streptophyta > Pinopsida > Cupressales > Taxaceae > Torreya > Torreya grandis. The sequence goes on from JARHVA010007396.1 coordinate 159,702, forward strand.
AATTCACACACCATGCTTATAGGGTAGTCTTGACTGTGGAATACCTACTATTTGACATAAAATAGAGGGAATATCCCCTATTTGTCTAACCAAAATGAGATTATGGATGGATTTATTAGGTCATTAAGACCATATATAAAAAAATTTAAGGTTTTATCATATCTCCAAACACTTCAAAACATCAAATCCCTCAAGACTGGCTTCTAAGACTATGATTACAGGCAATGTTTTTAGGCATAGTTGAACTTGTTTTATCTTCACCTGAGTTAGAGTGTTTGCCCTAATAACTTAATGATTTTATAAATCCATTCAAATATTCAATCATATATATATTCACCACATCAAGTTTTTTGAAATCCTTAAGTCACCTGGGTAGACTGAATGTCTGTGACTGTGTAAGATTTGGGTAGGGATTAAGCATCTTGAGCTATGATTATATTTGATCACCACTATATTTTATAACTGTAATCACACCCTAATTTATCTTCTAGTCATTAGGATCATCTCAAACTTGAATGAGCATCTATGTCTACATACCATTCTTACCATCTCTCATCATCAATGCATTATGTGTCACTGCAAGCTACAAGTTTGTTTTAGACTAATAGGCATTGTGTTTCACTAAGCATCATCAATGGAAACTTCATTGAATTGAAACCATCAAACCATCATTATCTCTTGATCAAAAAACCACCTTATTATGTCAAGACATTATATCTAAGTTTGGGCTTCAAGAGATAAACTATTATCCCTATCTAGATCTCAATACGCTTCACCATGGTATGACATGGTGTATAAGAAAAACCTCATTTAGAGAAGTCAAGGTAAAACTTCTCAATTTCAACTTTCTTAAACTAGGAACATGGAACTAGGTCTTACTGTGTATAATGGCCTCACCATTATCACCATAATCCTCTTTATACTCTCAAACCTGATTGGAAGTCTCAGTTGAGTCTAAACAGCTCCCATTCAACACTACTCTACCTTTTTTGGATTGACTTCAGACCACTATTTGAAACTACCATCAGTTATAAGACTATGTGCTAAGTTATAACCTTATCATCATCCTAATAACCTTTCACTAGGTTCATGGACTTCTTTTGAGATCTTTAGTTAGGTTTAGAACCTTCAAACACCACTATGTTTCCTTTCATATCTTGATCCTTCTTTCATATTTAGGCATGAGACATGAAGATGCCTGATCCAAAGCTACTTAACTATATCAAGTATCATAGGCCTTATATTTATTAAAGGAAACTCTTGAGACCAAAACTTGCATGAATAATATGATCAAGAATTCTCTCATAGGTTGGAAAAAACATTTTATCCTTTTCCACTAGTCACTCATAGGAAAATAAACTCTACAATAGGTGAAACACTATCTTAAACCTTCAATAGTGTCTCCTTATATCTCAATTATATGGTTTTAATTATCCTTTCATCTCCACATGTGGAAAATAGACTAAAAACCATATGATAAGGATTTTCATACTGATCAAAATCACATACACCAACTAGTTTTCTCAGATCAATGAAAATAGAGAAGAAAATTGAAGCCATTGGGGATGTGTAGACAATTTAGAGACAATAACATTCTTAGTGATGGCTCATGAATCATACACTATGAAAACAAAAAATATTACCTTGGAAAGGAAGGATATAAAGGCTACTATCACCCACTGAGTTCACTCACTTGAACTCTACTCCTCCTATCCATACCAAGCATAAGTCGATCAACCTCTTTGAATTACCCAAGAGAGCAATAAGAGAGACAAAGAGGTTGGTTTTTAGTATTTTTGGACTTATAAAATCTACCTAATCATGTAAGTGAACTATTAGGATCTTAATAGACATCTCTAAAGTCTTACTATGTGCCAAGTGTGTCACTCAAACCATACAACTACCTTAAAACTATTTGTTTTCACTTGATACTATTAGGTGGATGTTGAGCCTATAATTTCTCAGTTTAAAAATAGTTTATATAACCATTACTAGCATATGGTACATTAAAATTAATCTTGACACCTTTGTCTTTCAATAAAATCATACAATTTCATTAAATGACTCAAAAGGTGGCCTTAGATGACATAAGACCAACTTAGACAAAAATGACAAAGATAAAACATATTGTTTAACTTCATTAATGATAGTGGGACCACTTTTCAACCTAGGAGACACTATGAAAGTTTTAACTTGTAGGGGGGTTGACTTAATTTGACCTATGGGTAAAATTAGTCAATAGTAGCCATAACCTCTATCCACCTAGTGTAATAATTAGCGGGTTTTAAAACAAACTTGTGTCTTATTGAAGAATTTAGATTGATTACTCTAATAAAATCAAGAACCTATTGAGAAAAGGGGAATACTTAGATCATATGATGTAGTGGCATATATCTATGTGCTTCCTTCTTTTCAAATACTTGACATCCATGGCATGTTCTATCATGATTATGATCATCCTTGGAAATAACAGACCAATAGTTTCCTATCCTCGAGATCTTTTGACATGTAGATTTTATAAAAAGATGTCTATTGGCCATATTTTGATGTTAATTATCTAAGATGTCTATAGATTATTCTCTTTAGACATACCTAAAATAGATGCCCTCATAATTATTATTTTATAAATCTCCTTTTCTAATCATGTAATGGGTTGATTTGACCTTGAGGGTTCACCTTTGATCTATGTTAAACTTAAGGGGACATATAATTGTAAGTAGGTAGTGGATAATGTGGGCATACTAGTCACCTATATAGACATTTTTTTATTGATACACTTGATTTAAATATGTGGATTTATTTCAGTCATGAGATAGATGATTCCTTGACCTCAAACCATCTTGGCAGGTTTGATTTCAAGATCAAAATCTTGTAATTTAGCCATCCATTTACCCCTTGTTTCACCTAATTTATTTTGGCCATGTGTGACATGGATAATTGGGTCTATAATGATGGCATATGTATTTTTTTATATAATATAGTGCCTAAATTTATTCACCACTTTGATAAAGACATATATTTACTTTTCTATCATTGAGTATTTTAGTTCTTCATCCTTCAAATTAGTATTCATGAAGGTAATTAGATGTTCACTATCTTCTACCTTTTATGTGAATATTATTTCTATAGTGTGTTCTAAATCAAATGAATACAAAAAGAAATATTTAGTAAAATTAAGGGTAATTAGAACTAAAGCTTTAGTGATGGTAGTATTTATATATTGAAATACATTATTCACTTTAGTTTTTCACTCTGTTTTAGCATTTTGCTTCAACATGGAATTCAGTAGCTTGACAAATTCTATAAATGAATAAATGAATTTTCATACAAAGTTTATATTGTTGAAGAAATAATTTAGTTATTCCTACTATTAGGGGGCATTATCTTTTAAATGGCCTTGATTTGTTCAAGATCAATGGGAATCCCATCTTTTGTAATGATGTGGCCTATGATTTTTCCCTCTATAATTCCAAAGATTTTATTCTTTAGATTTAGAGACACTCCATATCTTCTATTGCTATCAAATACTTTTTGTAAATGAGTCACATGCTCATATCTATTCTTTAAAAAAATAGTAAGATCATCCATATAAATGATGAAGCATTTACTAATGAGTTCTTGATAGGCAAAGTCCATGGCACGTTTGAATGTTTATCTTACATTAATTAGGTTGAAATATATTATTTTATATGAAAAAGTGAACCATTTGGTGGTAAAATAAGTCTTCATTCAATATTCTAATTCTAATATTACTTAGTTTTATATTTATAAACCATCCAAAAAGAATATCATTTCAAACCCATTAACCATATAAATTATTTCATCTAATGAGGTGAAAATATAGTTACCCTTTTTTGATGCTCTATTCACGTTCCTGAAATCAATGCATAGCCTAATTTCACCATTCTTTTTTGACATGAACTAAGTTGAAAATTGAAATGGAATGCCTAACTGGGAATAAAATATTAGTGTACAATAGATTTTGAACTTATATTTGAATGGTGGGATCTAAAATTAGATTTACTGGCCTTTGGCACTACATGAAGGACTTACTTCCTTGATTCATAGGAATGGTGTGTGTATTCACTTTTGGATAAATTTTTTTTAGATATTCATAGGTCTAAATAATCAAATATTTATACTATGTTAATAATTTATTTAGTCTCTATTCCTCACTCTTAGAACAACTCATGCCAATGTTTGCATACTAAGGATGTTCATCATTTCCCATATTTTATTTGATGAAATCCGATTCACTTATTTTTGGTTGTTTCTATTTTATATCATTTAGATGCATGCCAAATGATATTATTAATGGTACCATTACCATAGGTATTTTCTTCTCTTTGAATTTTTATATACCATCATATCCTAAGTCTTATGTGTTCATGTGCTCAAAATTACTTTCATCTATTATTTGTTATTTGAGATTCAAAGGCTCCAAAATTATTAATAAACTATATAATTTTTTGATCATCATCAAACCTCTACACACTCTATCCATGTTATATATCAATAAAGGGAAAGGAACCAACTCCATAGAAAATTTATGTATTTTAGATTCCTAGAATGGTGTTAAATTAAAAATTAAAGTGGCTAGTAAATCCATTATTTGATTTTATTCCATTAGCATAACCTTGATGTTGAATGCCTCAAATTAATAAATTATATCCCAAACCCTATGCTTATATATTTTAAGGTATCTGATTGAAAAACAACTCTAAATCACCAAATATCAACAATTTTTTTATGTTATGTTTTACCATTAATTATAAGCCCAAAATTAGAGATTCATACTCAACACAATTATCATTGCAAGGGAATTGCAACATGTTAGTATAAAAATATTATTTCCCATCTGGTTCAATCAAATATATGCTAACACTAGATCCTTGCCTAGATATGGATGTTTCAAAATGAAGAGTTCACAATTATGAAGGACCTTCAAATTCTCCTTCATGAGATTCATGTGTTGTAGTAAATGTATAAACACTTGCATATGAGCATCAAAAGTTGACCATCTCATTTTTGGCATTATATTATGTGATTAAGTACTTAATTTTTAGTTTTTGGTCAAATAAAATATGATTTGTTACTCCTTTCCAAGGTAACCACATGTGTGATAAATCTATTTCCATGTAAACATTTAATGTCTTTGACCAATCATGACTTGACAATAATCCATAAGCATAGAGAATGTCAATGACCATAATATCTATATAATACTATAGTTATGGATTTAAATCTATCTACAATGAATATTAATTAAATCCATAATAAAAGGGAATGTATTCTTGTCTTGTTACAAAACCACCCTCTTATAATTTTCTATAGTCAACTCTAACTTGCCATAAATAGTTATAGGTATGACATTGGCTAAATCACCTAAGTCTTCCAAAAAATTATGTTCATTCTTGCCAAACATTATAACAATCAATATAAAATTTGGTACCTCTGGTTTATCTCTATAAACAACCACATTAGTATATGAAGCTTTGGATTTATCAGTAGATGGTTTGCTGGTCAACACATTTAATAATAGTTCTATTTGTTTAGTCATCTTAGATGTTTTATGAAGAGTAATATTTGCCTTAATTTTCTTCATATACTCAGCTATATAGTATCCACTTTTATTCTATGAATCAACATCATGTTTTTGATCATTTCCATTTAGACAGGGTGGATTATTATTAGATTTTGGATCCAGAGGAATAAATATAGTATTGTTTGGAGGCATGTAATTATTGATAGGTTGTGTTGTATTATGAACTCAACACCAATTTGGTAGTGTTATTTCCAATATATTTATTTCAAGAATCTTATTAGGTGGTTATTGTTTTGTTTTATTTACATATTTTTTTAAAGGCCTATTGTACCTTTGTAATGTAAAATTATGGTTGGCATTTTTTCCCATGGTGTTTTTTATACCTTATTTGGTATAAAAATTAATTGGTATCAGGGCTTGGTTCTAATTTTGATGATTAGGTGATGATATATAATTATTAAAAAAACTAAGGTTTTGGTTAAGTAGAGCATGGGCCAAAGTTAAATGTGTATGTACCTTGCTCTAATTATGAGACATAAAATTTTGATTAACATTTAGAATATGATTGAGGGCCTTGAATTTAGGACTAATATTAGGCATGGCCAAATCTTATAATTGAGGATTCAAGTATCTATTAATATCGATAGCTTTAGCATAGACTAATAGTAGTGAGATAATATTCAGTGTTATACACAAGAATATTTTTCTCATAGAGTCTAAGGTTATCTTTTACATCTCAAGGGATAATTCATCATTGGTCCTATATTAAACATCTACTCAGCTATACATATTTTAAAATCTTGCATTAAAGGCTCTTATTGGATCATTAGTTTCTCTTTCATGCTTTCAAAATACTAGTATATGATACTCAGGCTAGTGAATTATCCAAATTGTGCCAAAAAGGTATTTCAACACTAGTCCCAAGAAGTAATTGAGTCTTCTAAAATATTGAGGAACTAGTCATAAGCAATATCCTGTAATGTAAAAGGAAAAAGTATGCAAGACACATCTTCATGGATTGTGTTTAAAATTTAACGTAGTACTGAAATTTTTATATGTTCTTCTACAATCCTTCCTGCCGAGGGAAAAATTAAAGGAAGATACTTTTATGGGTTTTTAAGAAAATCTTGGACAACTCAAGGTAAAAAAATAGTAGAACTAGATAACTAGGCTCAGTCCATCATACATAGGAGAAGCTAAACTCTTGTTATTAAGGAATATGAATGAGTTCAAGATTCCATCAAGGTTCATTTGTCTGACCTAGGACTTTTATTAATATCTAAGGGTGAGGCTAGTAGACCAATGTTTTAAGTGGACCTTTTAATATTATGGGTATATCTAACACAACTCAAGTGATATTCCTTAAGAAATGAAAGATAGATTCCTTATAAAATAAAATGAATTGAAATACTATTGATGTGATTTTTATGTACATCTTAAAATATTATAATGTAGCCTCTAATATTTTAGGATCAATGAATAAAATTCACACTAAGGAACAAGTTCTAGGGTATTCAGTTTTGTAAATAATTTGGTGGTAAAATAGAAATGAGTAATGGGTTATTTAACTTGGATGGTTTGGATGTATGGAGTATAAAAGAAACTAAAAGTATATTTGATATGGATGTATGGATTCCAACTTGAGGTGGACTAGATCAAAACATTATAAAAAATGAAAGGTAGAGAAAAAGAGAGTTTGTGAACCAAAGATAGATGAAACCCTTCTAAACTAGAACCTAAACTATGGTTTGGACAAGTGGTTGAGAACTAATTCTTATTTTAGGTTGCTATCATCACACAAAATAAAAAAACACAATTAGGAGTCCAAGAAAATAAATAAATTAAACTTCCATGTTCATAACCAAATGTTGATACCAAAGTATGATTGCAATTTTCACATATTCAAAGGGAGATTATGATTAAACAAAAAAAACATTCAAATTATATACAACACAATATAAATAACTATATTGAAAACACTTCTACACAAACCAAATAATAAAATACCCATATGATGGAACTTATTCAGTGAATTAAAAGGTGTTGGTAAGAAACACATATCAAGAACTTATATAATAATCAGTAGAATTTATTATTCATCTCAACTACAAAATTGTCCTCCTTTTAGAATGTGAAGGACACAATGATTAATAGATTGGGATGGGGACAGCTCATCCTCTACGAAAATTCTAAATTTACATCTTTTACTTCGGGAACTAAGTGTCAAAATACATTCATACTATGCATATATACATATAAATATTATTGCTTGGACAACACACACACAAAAAAAAAGAAAAATAAATAAATAAATAGAAATAAAGATGAGACTTAATCCTCAATTACAATAAAAAAACATGTAAAAAAATACATATATTATCAAGGTGTTGATGTGGCACCACTTGATGATGGATTTCACATGCTCATAATATTGGACATTGTAGATATAGTTACAACTAGAGTTGTAACTAAAGTTAACAGAGGCACTAGGGGAATTATAACTATAAGTGTCAAAAATTTGGCTCCTTAGATGTTTGAACTATAGTATATCTTAGAATTTGAGTTTGTGTACTTTGAGGTGGTTTAGATATATAATATGTACCTATTTAATGATGAGTCTAATTGAATTATTCAAACTAATTGCACAAAACATGACTTGCCTCAAAATTAGTCATAATAATTTCATAGTCAATGATAGATATTTTGAACAAATGTGACAAATTGGACATCAATTTATCATGAATAATCATCAAAGTTTTGAATTTCACATTAAATTCATTTATGTTTGCCACCTTATCTTTATATATATATATATATATATATATATAAATTAGATGATCTACTCATTATTTTTATAAACAATGGCTTCAAATTCTACCTAAAAACTATCAGCGACTACCTGGAGCAAACTCTCAAAAAGGAACTTAAGATTAGCTACCCAAAAGGTGTATACATACATACATACATACATACATACATACACACACACACACATACATACACACATACATATATACATACATACATAAATACATCCATGCATACATACATGCATGTATACATAATACATACACACACACACACACACACACACACACACATACATACAAAAAATAAAGATGAGACTTAATCCTCAATTACAATTAAAAAACATGTAAAAAAATACATATATTATCAAGGTGTTGATGTGGCACCACTTGATGATGGATTTCACATGCTCATAATATTGGACATTGTAGATATAGTTACAACTAGAGTTGTAACTAAAGTTAACGAAGGCACTAGGGGAACTATAACTATAAGTGTCAAAAATTTGGCCCCTTCGATGTTTGAACTATAGTATATCTTAGAATTTGAGTTTTTATACTTTGAGGTGGTTGAGATATATAATATGTACCTATTTAATGATGAGTCTAATTGAATTATTCCAACTACTTGCACAAAACATGACTTGGCATAAAATTAATCATAATAATTTCATAGTCAATGATAGATATTTTGAACAAATGTGACAACTTGGACATCAATTTCTCATGAATAATCATCAAAGTTTTGAATTCCACATTAAATTCATTTATGTTCGCCAACTTATCTTTAAAAAAATATATAAATTAGATGATCTACTCATTATTTTTATAAACAATGGCTTCAAATTCTACCTAAAAACTATCAGCGACTACCTAGAGCAAACTCTCAAAAAGGAACTTAAGATTAGCTACCCAAAAGTTCTATACATACATACATACATGCACACACATACATACACACATACACATACATATATACATAAATACATCCATGCATACATACATGCATGTATGCATGCATACAGACACACACACACACACACACACACACACACACACACACACACACACACACACACACACACACACACACACACACACACACACACACACACACACACACACACACACACACACACACACACACACACACACACACACACACACACACACACACACACACACACACACACACACACACACACACACACACACACACACACACACACACACACACACACACACACACACACACACACACACACACACACACACACACACACACACACAAACAAACAAAATCCTCATATCCTTAAAAATGGATACTACCCATTTATCATGACTTATGCATTGTTAAACCAAGGCATGCATTTCATTATGCCATTTTGACAAATCATCTCTTCTAATTATCACATGGTTTTGGGCTAGAGTAACATCAAAAGCTAATATAAACTATAAATGTGCATACATTTTATTTTTAGTATCATGGGCCAATAAATTAAGCTTGGTATTCACATATTTCATTATTCTCTATTCTTGGGTTACACTTCCCCATTTTAGATGTCACTCAGCTCTTGCATGTATGATTTAACCAATGATATTATACAATGTTATGGATGTTCTTTGTAGATTATATAATATTTCAGGGAGATTGTATAACATTTATTTATTGTATCATTTTATTTGATTGGTCATAATTTATAAACATATTCTCAATCACTTCACCAATTGAATCAACAAAATTGTAAGGATCTTCCGCATATTCATCTAGATCTATAGGGTGGACCTTTCTCTTATTTTTTAGAGAGAATGTGTCTTCTCTATATTATAAATAAACATTTCCCCCCTCTACTAACATAATCTTTCTATTGACCTTTCTCATGTGTTAGTTTATTTGTAAAAATGAAATCCCACCTTTGGTTGCTTGTTGATGATTAAGTATTGCTTGCCTCCTCTTCCTAAAATCTCTGGATCCATATAGGAATGTGTTGACTCTTGAGTCACCTTACTTCTAGTATCTCCATTTTCATCTTGAGGGCCCAAGTCATAAATCATATGCAAGCTTTGAGTTTCACCTAAAGTTTATGAAATATTCATATCATCCAAGTCAAGGTTTGACAAGAGGTTAAGTTCAATAAAAAGAAATCAAAGACTTCACACCTACATGAATGTTTGGTCTTCATGATTTTTTCATGAAGGTTTGTCACAAGTTTGTTATGAAAGTGTGAAGTTTTAAGGAAATATTAGTCACTCTAATAAATGCAAAAAAAAAAATTACAATACAAAAATATATGAAGACTTAAGTATTTGGAACAAAATTCACACCAAAACATGCGATGCCAAAATATGCAAAGGGAGATTACTCATGATTTTACATGATTAGTTATCACACTTTTTATGTTATAACTTATCAATAAAAGTTATAAATACATAAATTTGATTAAAAGTGCATGAGGATAAAAAACTAGAGAGATCACCACATGTCCTAGGGGATGTCAATGATGCAATAAATTAAAATCAATAGGTATATGCTTATCAAAATGACATTGTACCTAGACCATTGAATAGAATAATGATAAATGAAGTTCTAACATGTGTCACAATATCAAAGGAAGTATATAGGGTGATAAATGGAATTTGAGTTGGCACTTCTAGAGTGAGTGTCACATGTCTAAGAACATTCTCCAAGTGTAAATTAGATTCATTAAAAGGTGTCATGTAAAGATATGAAGTTGAGAGGTGGTGAAGATTAAAATTATATATCATATTTTAATGAACATAACTAGGCCAATAATGAAGAGAAGGGATATAAGTAGAAGAATTAGGCTCAAATATTCTAAGTTAGTGATTCAAAGAGATCTATAATGGCATTCCTATACACAAAATAGTTTCAACTTGACTTAGGATAATAAATGATTTAATGATAATTATTACACAAATAATGAGAAGGGATGTCAAGATAAAAATTTTGATCTCAAAAAAATCATCACCATTCCTCAAGGATGAAGTTAGGATCCTAAGTAATTTTGGCCCATCCTTGTTCAATCTATAGAGAGATTTATGTGCCTTGATATCTGATGTTCATTGACTTTTCTTAGTTATATTTCTCTACTATAATTAATGGCCCATGGGCTTCCCATCACCTATAAATCCTAGATATTTAATCATAAAAGAGATAATTTTAGGGCATAGAAATTTTGTAAAAAATTACCCTCTATGAGCCCTTTTCCACTTGCTGCTTACAACTAATGAGAACTAAATTTACCCTTCTTCATGATTCTCACATTCTGTGTGATTTTTTATGGTTGTTGATCTTTGTCTATGGAGTTATCTTCCATTTCACTATCATCCATCCCTCTATCACCTCTATGTGTAATTAGACACTCTTTCAGGTTATATGTTATGTGCAACTATGATTACATAGGCATTATCTATGGATTTTTGTCAACCCTCCTAAAGTTACATCGATCCCCTCACTTCCATGTGAACTATTTATAAGAGAGGGATGTCTATTTTGGAGATTGTGTATAATTATTTAATTATAAATGGTTTTTTTGTGTTATTTAAATTCATAAGGGCTATTTCTCTAATCTAGTGCATCACCTTTTTTTTTACATTTCAGAAATCCCCTCTCTCCCTTTCCCTAGAAAAGACTTTAGATTTAGCAATAGTAGTAGGTTCTTTTAGCTATTTTTAGGCATGAATGCTGATCATAAATTAGGTTCACTTTGTTTATAAGGAAAATGACCTTCTCCAAAGGTTCTTACCAAGGATAAAATTGTTCATACACCTTGGGGATGATCCCATTATTACAATGAAACATCATATTATCAGTTGATGCACATTTAAAACAACAATAGTTTTTGGCATGCCAAATGGGATAAAAGTTCAAAAATTTGGCCAAGATTTTGGTGCTACTCTGAGTTGATTTATAGAATTTAAGACACCTTAAAATCACCTAGTAACTCCAAGTATAATTGGTTTATAAAATATTAATTCTTCATCTTATGCCAAGATAAATAATATCATCCTAAATAGGCACTAATTTTCATTTTATTGAGTTTCCTATACTCCCTAAAGTAATAAGAGTTAGGGTATCCTTATCTCCTACTAGGAGAGATAGGAATTAATAAAATCATCCTCTAGAGCTTAATACACTCCTTATTTTGAAAGATTTTTTCAACCTAGAGGAAGACTCTTTCCTATTCCCTTCATGGTTGTCCAAATAAACTAGTTATTCATGAACTTTAATGGAGGTAGTCCTTTGATTTAGCATAGTATGATGGAATTATAGTTTTAGCTCTTAAAATATTGTCATAATTTAATAGTGAGAGTTCAACTACCCCCATATAACACATACAATATATTTATAACATCTACTTAGTCCACCATATCACTAAAGATAATGTGGTGGTTAGGTTACTTGAAACTTCCTTGAAAGAGAAATCTCTCTAATGGTACAAAATTTTGAGGCCTAATTCCATTCATAAATGGAATGAGCTAGGAGAGTAGTTATGGAAGCAATTTGAAGATAAAAGTGATCATTTATCTTTTATGGAGTAGCTCACTACCATTAAGATATCTCCACATGAACTAATGGGTTGACTTTAATTTTAGATTCTAAAATGTTTAAGATAAGATACCACCTTTACTTAAACTATCTCCAAATACTACATTCTTATATTATTTGAAGGATATAAATAGTGATATATCTATAATGGTATAATCCCTAGGAGGAGTTGTACTTATTGATGCATACAACATTATTGTTAGGGATGATAACTATCTAATTTAGGATGGAAAGATTACTCCTAAGCCTCCCATTCATCTTTTTCTAGAGCCATCACCCAATTGGCCTATTACCCAACCTTCAATGGAACCTATCCCTATTTCATTCAACCCATCAACTATATTTATTTCTTATCCTAGTGAGCTACTTAAATTTAAATCACTGCTACAAATTTTTGGGAATGAGATAGTAGCTTTAAAGAGGTATCAAACCCAACATTATATACCATACCAACCATTTAATTATTTTTATCGACATGCTAGGTAGCCTTATCAAAGTAATACACAAGACCACAACTACCTCACTTACCCTAGACCATCTAATACATAAAGTACCAATGCTTATAGCAACTCAAAAGTATCCAAAATAATATATCCCAAGACTATGATTAGTGATTTCCTTGTAATGAACCACATTATTAGGCTACTTGTGTAAATTGAGTGTTATACCAAGATTTGATTGTGTAAAGTATATCATATCCATAAGAACAACCAAAAGAGTCAAATTCACAAAGGAAATAAGTGCATGATTAGGCCAAAACAAAATAAAATTAATCCACTTTGGTAAATTAGTAGGATAATGACTTCATTAGCATAACTCATGGCCAAGTACCAAATACAGTCAACAATCTAGTGGCTTATAAAATAAGTTTGAAAAGGAAAGCAATAGAAGGTGAGAAATATTATTCAGTAGTATAAGCCTCTATTTTACAGTATCCATGTGAATTTGTCAAAGAGAAGGTGACTACTGCCACCACCCAAGCATAAAAAAACTAACCTACTCAAAAAGAGAATAAACCTCAAGTTAGTCAACATGTTAAGGAAGATGATACTATCTCAAAATTTTAGATAAAGGAGCCCAAATTCCTATTTGCCATTTTTGGCCTACATATCAAGCTTTTAAAAGCTTAATAGAGTTCATGTGGAATGAGCAAACCAAAGGTTTGAAACATGTCTAAGATTTCAAAAATGGAAAGGATCCAAGTAGGTTCTCATATGTTTCAAACATTCATAAGCATGGACTAGGTTTCACAAACCTTAAGAATCCATCACGACCTTGAAGGATTGATCAAAGAATGAATTATGCAAATTTAAGGACAAGGATGTCACATAGCAAAGAACAAGCTAGTCCACTTGTGAAATTTTTATCTTTTCTAAAGAAGACTTGTAAAACTAGTAGACCATGTGTAATTGTAGTTCTACATACCAAGATCATTATCTAAAATTTGCATGCCCACATGAAATTTTAGGTTCAAGTTATAAGTTTGAAAAATTAGACCTGCAATATAAGATGTTCACACTAACATCAAGTTTAAGATCAAATAGAACACATACTTTTGAGATTAAATTTGATAGTTGTGTGAATGTTAATGATAGTCATGTGATTTTTATTTGATGGGAGCATGGATTTCATTTTAAACCTCATGAAGTAGCCATTATTTTTCAAATAGTGGGTCCCACTAGATTTAATTATCCTCACTCGATCATACATCTTGATCCAATGGTAAGAGATGATTCAAGTAGTCAAAGAACTCAAGAGATTGACATATGGTACAAGTGAGTGAGGCTACACACTGAGATTGAATCCTAAAAATTAACACATTTTTGAAACATGGCACAAACTTAGATAGAGTTCACAAGCTAAGGACAAGATTGATGGTTGATACTTGATTGTATAGATTAAGATCAATGGAGAAAGAAAATTTCAATATGTCAATGTGTTGAGTCAAATATTGAAAACCAATGAGAAAAGTGAAAGCTCAAGACTTTTGACGAAAGTTGAGAAACCATTTTTGATGGAAGCAAATAGGTTTTGAAATAACGTCCACCACCATTAAAGCTCATTTAAACACCATTAAAATCCCACAACCATGTAATCAAGTATAAATAACATAAAAGGACCACCTTTGGAGCTTAATATATACCTTTGGTTTGATATTTTATAGCTTTTAGGGTTTTTCTATGACTATGTTTGCCATTCTTCAAATAGGACTTATGTATACAATGAACTCTTGGTTCCTACAAAGACTGAATGGGTGTTTTTAGACCTAATGGGAGTTCAAAAGGGGGATATATAGTCTATATATCTTTATTAATATAAATAATATAATGAAACTAATAATATTATATTAGTTTTCCATCTATAGTGGATATATGATCATGGTGCAAATATGAGTGATTAATGCAAAAAGTCTCATTTGTCGATGTGGCTCCATCATTGATAATGTAGGTACTAACCACTATCCATATCATGGCACTATTAGTTTAAAGATTCAAGGATTTGATCCTAGTAAACATGTCAAGTGGACTTAGAGTTTCAAGGTGGAGCACTAGTAGTAGGAAGAGTGGTTAAGGGCATTTATTCCAAATAGATTTTGTCATCATGATAAACAAGCCCTTGTCTTCTAGTGGACCTCTTAACCAATGAGGAGAGTTCAAAGGATATTAGAGCTAATTAAGGATTAACTATTGATGATGGGCTAGTCATTATTAGACCAAAGGATGTTGAATCACCCTTTGAAAGTTGGCAACTCATTAATTTTTCTCAAAACATGTTCCTCTACTCTCTTCTCCCCTTCTATATTATTCAATTCTCTTCTCCTTTGAAAAGGTGGTTCTCATATTTTTGAATTTTTATCTTTCTAGGAGATAGGGAAATCTTGGAGATATTGTAAATTATCCTCAAATTGATTAGGCTTGAACCTATCAAGCATTTGTAATAACTACCTCTTGATGAAATATAACACATTCTTTGTCTATCTCTTACCTTGGATCTAGTTTGGTGAGTTATGCATGATGACATTGTGTGAATGAGAGACTTCCTCATCTATTGTCCTCTTTTCTAACCTTTTTTAGGGACTTTTTCAATGTTACTTGTAGGTCTAGATTAGTGTTCTACTTTGAACCTCTTCTATGAAATACTTATTCAATTAGCTTGATCTTGAGGTTGTGTAAGCTAGTATTATCTTATGAAGATCTAGTGTGAGTTAAATCTTATGGTAGTTTCCCTTTTAAATTTGGTGCATCACCTAGTTGACTTTATTAGGAACCCTTATCCCCTTCCTAACCCTTTTCTCCATGAAGCATTAGTTTAGAATTAGTTTAGGTGAGCATCAAAGAGGAAGCTAGCCTACTGTAGAGGTTCATCCCTAACATAGGTTACCCACAACCTAAGGTTGTCCTAATATTGTGACTTAATGGGAGAGAGCCTGAATAACCCTATCCAAGGGTGCACATTAATGTCATAATAGTTTTTGACATGCCTGATGAGACTAGGTCCAAAGCAGTGAAAGGATTTTTGATTTTGTTATTATACATATTAACCTTTAGAGGAATTATACAAACATCAATGGCAACTATGATAATCTATCAACTAGTTAATAAGCCTAACTAAGTGCCTAATCATCATAATTTGGTATGTATTATTAGTCATATTTTGATCAATATGCTTTTCCCCTACCTAAAAATCACACTTATCAAAAGGGGTCATTTTAAGAGGCCATATCCCAAACCCCCTTAGATTCATTTAGGTGAATCTGATTCATAGCTTTGGCAAATTAGCATGTCCAAAATGTTCTTCAAATCAACATTCCACTACATAGATTTAGGTACCAATTATATTACACATTATTTTTGACATATACACCTTCACTCACAAACAAGGTATTTCTAAGTCAAACAAGATATTTCTAAGCCAATAGCTCTTATTTTAGTGTAGTTTAATTATAGTTAAACCATTCAACACCTATGATAGAGCTGAATAGTTCTTCCCATGGTAGAGCCAAATGGCTTTTCCCATGGAAGAATTGAATGGATCTTCCTATAGTAGAGCGAAATGGATTTATTGGTGGTAGAGTGAAATGGCTCTACCCATAATAGAGACTAATGGTGATACCACATTAATCTCTACCATGTATAGATCCACTCAACTCTCCCACTAATAGATCCACTTAGCTCTCCCACTGGTAGAGTCATTAAACTCTACCAAGGTCAAAGCCATGAAGATCAACCACTGACCAATTCATTTAGCTTCACTATCTGATTGAGTTGTCTAGTTTTACCAAGGGTAGAGCCTCTAGGATCTACCATCCAATTGATCCATTTAGCTCTACCATCCATCTAATCCATCTAACTCCACTATCCACCTCCACCATCTGACTGAGCCATGCAACTCTGCCATGAATGTTATATAGGTAAGACCGGTCTTTTTAGACTAGTTGTAGGTGTAGCCACTCTACTACTAGGTTTATGCCATAGAGAGTTGAGCATCAAGATTTAGCACTCCAAAATCCATTTGGATCATATGAGCTCACCAAAAAAGGTCAATAAAAAATATAAAACTCGTGGTGACATAAAAATTGAATTGTTGCATGGGTTCAATCTTTATGTCCCTTAGGGTTTTATATTTTTTAATATGGACCATATTTTTAGCTAATTCATATGTTTCTCTATGAATTATAAACCTATCCAAATTATAATGAATCTATGACATGGTTTCCGTAGACAGCTTCACCAGTTCTTGATTCAAAGGTGAACATGCTAATTTTTGTTTATACATTTAATGCTTGTCTTTTAAGGCTTGAAATTCTAGTTTCCTTATTTTTTATTAGTTTTGTAGCATCATTAGACACTATCATTTGGTTCTCTTTTTTAGTTATATCATTCAACCATGTCATTTGCTCATGCCATTTAGTTGATCAGGGTTCAAAAATGTTTTGTTGTTTGATATAAGGATTGAGGGGTATATATATGTGGTAAATTAAACTATTTTAAAAGATAATACTATATAGGGTTTGTGATTATACCCATAAAATAATATATATCCCTAAAATTTTATTGATCCATTCCTATCTATTGACCCTATTTTTTTTTCCAAAACTAAAATCTAAAAATTAAAACATTCATGAATTAATGAATATTCACCACTAAAAATAACCATGTGTATCAGTCAAATAATGTTTATGTGTTC
The DNA here is from genome assembly GCA_037957365.1 of Torreya grandis. Taxonomy (NCBI): domain Eukaryota; kingdom Viridiplantae; phylum Streptophyta; class Pinopsida; order Cupressales; family Taxaceae; genus Torreya; species Torreya grandis. The sequence goes on from JARHVA010007396.1 coordinate 177,811, forward strand.
CCCTCAAGTGGCCCTAAAATGTCCTCCTTATAATCTTACATATGACCAAGTTTAGGCTCTTTTTCATTTAAATCAGTCCTCTATTTCTCCTTATCAAAACTAGGCTTACCCTATTACATGTTTGTCAAGAGTCAAGTAAGCATTAACAGTTTATATTGGGTCGATAACGGAGATTGGTAAAGGTTTAGAGTTTTCTCCATCCATACCTATCCATGCTCTATAAAAAGAAAGGAGTGATCTTTAGTTATTGAATTAAAGATGGTAAATTTGTAAAAGTGAATGATGGTCATCTTGTAGGAATGAGGACATAGCAATAATAAGAAACATGGTCCAAAATACACATAGTATGCTAATATCTTATGAGGGTAGAAAACTCATTTGAAATATAATTATATTCCCTCTCCCCTCTAAGATCCTCAAGCTCATCGTTCAATATTCCCTAATCATCCCCATGTCAACCTTGTCTAAGTCCATCCTTGTCAAAACTTGAAGAGGCAATATTGGACCAAGGAAGAACAATCATGAAGATCAATGAAGGGGTAAAACTTAATCAAGATTTCATTATTCATTCCATGTAGGGGATAAATATATTTTTACAAGAGTTATGGACTGTATGGTCATCCATTGAAGAAACTGACTACCAACACGTTGAGAAGCAAGAGATGAAAGGGTGGGTATTGTCCATTGAAGAAGTGTTTGAGTAATGGTAAAAAGAGTATGTCAAGATTGAGATAATTAGTTTTCCATCTCCTAACCCTATGCCCATTTTCACTCAAGATCATGAATATATTCCATATTGGATCCTCTCCTATGACCCTAACTATTTCATACTCTCTCTTGTGAAACCACCTTTTTCCACACCCATTTAGGGAAAGGAGAAGGTGGTCAAGTCTAACACATTCACCTCAAGAAAATCAATAAAGGAGGGGAAAAAAATGAAAGGAAGTTGTTAGTTGAGGAAATTTAAGAACTAGTCTTGGTATAGAAAGGGTTAGTTGTGTGATAATTGAATCAAACAACCATAACTTAGCTCATTTACCTTGGTGTACACGATTTCTAAGAATCTCTCTCCTTAGTTCAAGAGCCACCTAAAAAAGCATTCAAAGTACCTAGCCATAAGGATACCCTCTTAAGATAAAATCAAGGTGAACTTATTCATCCTCCCACTATCTAATTCATAAATGAAGATCATGTTATACAAAGGATAGAGGAGGAACTTGCAGTCATAGGTGAATCAAAAGAAGATAATGTAATTCTCTATGATGAGGAAATCATGATAGGAATCCCACTTCACAGGGATGAGAATTTTCAAGATTTAATATTGTAGGAGCTTGATGAAAAAAAAGATGACAACCTTCATGATCATATTATGGAGGCCAAGGGTAGCTCAAGTAATTTAGAAGATCAATGGTAGTATTTTTGCACAAATTTCTTAAGTGAAATAGAGAAACTTAATGTTGTAAACTTGCCTGAAGAAGACAATCCTCAAGTTAAACATAAGGAAGAACTTGAATAAACTACCAAAGGTCTATTATACATAAATGATGAATAGGATTAGAACTAGTATCTAGAGGTTTGTCCACTTTAAGATGAGGTGTCAGTTGAGGATAGCCCTGATATGTTAGAACTAGAGGAAATCATATCAAACCTTGATCATGATAAATGTGATGTGTTTAATTTTGGATGGTCAAATCAAATATCATTTTTAGTTGAAGAACAAGATTAAATATTAGTGAGGTTGATGGAAACATCTCAAGTTCTCAAGTGATTCAATTTGATAAGCATATTAGTGAAAAGTCGAAAGATTTATGGAAATGGTTCAATGCCATAACCAAAGAATTTGAATAGGATGAGGGACATGTCCTTATTTCATAAATATATGAGCATGATACTCTAAGAATGATCAATCCTAATTTATATTATGATAAGGTAGAATAACATGGTATTTTTGAACCACCAATTGAACTAAGTGTAATTACTCCCAAGAGCCCAAAGGAAGTCTTCATGCAAGATTTTCTCAAGAGTGATGAATAACAACAGGTAAGTGCTCCCATAGTCCAACATAAACCAAGATTGGAAGACTTGGAATAATATGTATACATTAGAGACATGTTCATTCCTTTTTATCCACTAAGGAGCACATCAAAAGGACTGGTAATCAAACTACCTAGTGCACCAATTCTGGTACCTCTAAAGCTAGGTATTTTTCATCTTAGTTTGTTATAAGTGAATGAAAATCAAAGTTTTAAATTTGACTCAATTGGAAAATCATTATGAATTGTAACCCTATATTTATTAAATTATTTTCATGCCTTTCTCTAAGTTCCTTTGTGGACTTTTGTTTAGTAGGTTAGTTATTCTTTCTTTCCTATAAGTGCTTACATGCATTTGCCTTTATTGTTTTGTTTTTGGTTCTTATTGTTTCAAGATGGGGTTATAAACAAAGGGTTAGCCTTGTATCAAATTTTATAATTGCTCAGTTATAAATAATTATGACTCCATACCTAATGGATTAGACTAGGCAAACAAGGTCTAGGTTCCCTTACATAAATAGGCATGCAAACCCTGTGAGTCACCAAATATGTTTTCCATTTTTGGCCCACATACCAAGATTTTCAAAGTTGAGCATAATTCATGAGGAATGAGTGGACCAAAGGTTTGAAAAATGTCTAAGATTGAAAAAATGGAGAGGATACAAGTAGGTTCTCATATGTTATAAACATTTAGAAGCATGGACCAGGTTATACAAACCTTAAGAATCCATCAGGATCTTGAAGGATTGATCAAAGAATGAATTGTGAAAATTTAAGGACCTAGATGTCACATAGAAAATAATGGTCTAGTCCACTTATGTAATTTTTATCTTTGCTTAGGAAGCCTTGTATGACCAACAAATCATATGAAATTATAGTTCTATATACCAAGATCATCCTCTAAAATTTTCATGCCCACATGAGATTTTAGGTTAAATTTATAAGCTTCTAAATTTGGACCTATAACATAAGATGTTTTTTGCTAACATCAAGTTTAAGCTCGAGTAAAACAAATCATTTTGATCTTAAATTTGATAGTCATTTGATGGGAGCACAATAATCATTTTTACACTCATGAAATAGCCATTGGTTTTCAAATAGTGGGTCCTAGTGGATCTAATGGTCCTCTCTCAATCATACATCTTGATCCAAAAGTATGAGATGAGTCAATCAATCAAGGATCTTGAGAGATTTACATAGGCACAAGTGCATGAGACTACACATTGATATCAAATCTTGAGAATTAACACATGTTTGACATATGGCACAAGATTAGATAGAGTTGATAGGTCAAGAGAAACATCAATGGATTGTGCTTAATCATATAGATCAAGATCCTCAAAGTGCGCAAAAGTTAATATGTCAATGAGCCGAGTCATATATCGATAACCAATGAGTAAAGTGCAAGCCTAAGACTTTTGATAGAAGTTGAAAAGCCATTTTTGATAGAAGAAAATAGGTATTCTAGGAATGTCTACTGCCATTAAATCTCATTTGAGCACCATTAAAATCCCACAACAATGTAGTTGAGTATAAATAACATAAAGGGATTCCTTTGAATCTTAATATAGACCTCTGATTAAACATTTTATAGCTTTCAAGGTTTATCTATGACTATGTTCACCATTTTTAAAAGAAGACCCATGTATACAATGAACTCTTAGTTCCTATAAAGACCGAATGGGTCTTTTTAGACCTAATAGGAGTCCAAAAGGAGGATATATAGTCTATATATATTTATTAATATACGGAATATAGGAAAAAAAATAATCTTAGATTATTTTTCCATCTATAGTGGATCTATGATCATGGTGAAAATATGGGTGATTAATGCACAAAGTCTCATCTATCAACATGGCTCCATCATTGATAATGTAGGTACTAACTACCATCCATGGCATGGCATTGTCACTTTAAAGATTCAAGGATTTGATCCTTATGAACACATCAAGTGGACTTAGTGTCCCAAGGTGGTGTAATGGTAGTTGAAGGAGTAGTTAAGGGCATTGATTCCAAATTAACTTTGTCATCATGTTAAACAAGCCCTTGTCTTCTAGTGGACCTCTTAACTAATGAGGATAGTTCAAAGGCTATTAGAGCTAATGCAGGAATAATTGTTGGTGATGGACTAGTCATGATTGAACCAAATGATGGTGGAACACCTTTAAAATTTGGCATCTCATTAATTGTTCTCAAAACATGCTCCTTCTTCTCTTTTCTTCCCTTCTCATATATTATCTGATTCTCTTCTCCTTTAAAAAGGTGGTTCTCAGATTTTAGACTTTTTATCTTTTTAGGAGATAAGTAACTCTTGGAGATATTATAAAATATCCTTGGCTTGAATAGGCTTAACCCTATCAAGCATTTGTAATAACTACCTCTTGATTCAATATAAGACTTTCCTTGCCTATCTCTTGCCTTAGATCTGGTTGGTGAGTTGTGCATAATGGCATTGTGTGAAGGAGAGCCTTCCTCATCCATTGTCCTCCTTTTTAACCTTATTTAGGGAGTTTTCAATGTTACTTGTAGGTCTATATTAGTGTTTTAATTAGAACTTCTTATATGAAATACTTATGCAATTAGCTTGATCTTGAGGTTGTGTAAGCTAGTATTGTCTTTTGTAGATCTAGTGTGGGTTCAAGTTTATGGTAGTTTCCCATTTAAATTCGGTGCATCACCTAGTTAACTTTATTATCAGCCTTTATCCCATTTATAACTCTTTTCCCCATCAAGAATTAGTTTAGCATTAGTTTAGGTGAGCACCAAAGAGGAAGCCAACCTACTCTAGAGGTGCAAACCCAACATAGGTTACCCACAGCCTAGGTTTGTCCCAATATTATGACTTAATGGGAGAGAACCTAATAACCCTCTCCAAGGGTGAAAATTAATTTCATAACAATTTCCTTTAACATAGTATAACAAATGAAAAAAATAACTTTAAATGTGACCAAGTGAGAGGCCCTATCCATTCCTTCTTAAATTAATTTATTGTAAGAAGAATTGAATACCTTCCATATGCATAAGCCAACATAGGCTACTTTGGTTGCTTCCAAAATTTTGTGTTAACCTATAGATGGGGAGTTTAGTAAGAGAATCAAGCCACCACCATTTTATATCTCCTTGATCATAGGTAAAATCCTTATCCATAACTATATGATTTATTTAGGTGTAAGTAGCTTAGTAATGCTTAAGAACATAACTGTTATGATCAGTATAAAGTATAACCAAATTTTAGAAAGAGATATCCAACTAGATGGTACAGCTATAAAAACTATAGGGAGGATTAAGGTTTTAAATTTTACTCTACATGCTTACCCTAGACTCTTCATCACCTAAGACATCTTTGTTATAGATATGCCTCCTTATTTTTCCATTTGTCTTTCAATAGAATTCACTACAACAATGGGTGGGTAATTGACATCTGATTGGTCACACATGTTATTGAGGACTAGATATGGAACCAAAGTGACTATCAAGGACAAACCCATTTATAGAGATCATATTGAGCCATATTCACCTAAACCAATTGACATAAATTGAATAATACATGACCAAGAATATTTTTGTACTCTTCATGAGACTACCATACCTTTAGAGGAGGTTCTAGTTATCACATTGGATGAGTGGGGTAATGAACACTATGGATTTGATCAATATGATTGTATCAAGGAAACAAGGATGGAAAGTTACTACATCCTTGAGGAGGACTTTATTTTGAAAAAACTCATAAACACTCAAGAAGACCTTGAAGGAACATGGATACTAAATTTTGATGTCTCTAGAATTAAATTTTTTTTTATGTGTAGGTGTTGTGATGATCTCTCCTCAAAAGGATAAATATTTTCACACATACTATAATTTAGTTTCACAAACATTGTGGTCAAATATATGGCATTGATCCAAGGCCTCTAATTGGTGAATAATAAGGGTATTAAGGTTTTTCAAGTGTTTGGGAAAAAAAATTTAAGTCGTATTAGAACCTAGAATGCATCCAAGAACAATATGTTAAAAGATTACAAACATAGAGTGTGGGACCTCATCAAAGGATTTGATGCCATCAACATTTAAGTTGTATTGAGATGTAGAATGTTTATGTTGATAGGATTGAAACCATGAATTATCAATATAATATGCATTAATAGGTTATGAAGGATCCATAGCAAATTTTCAGGCTCATAGTTTAACCAGTAGTCCTAGACAACATGATTAATTGGTAGGTGTTTGAAAGTGATGAGTAGATCGTGAACTTATTATAAGAGGAGGTAGAGTTATCTATAAGAAACCAATAAAGGTTTCAATAAAAATATGTAGATAAAATAATTTATTTGAAAGGAAACAAGATTCCCAAAGGATTGGTCACATTATAAAATTTCTTCAACTCAAATGATCAATCCAAAGGTGAGAAGAGGAACATACCAATCAATAAGGAAAATTGTGAGAAAGTGGTCATATCTAATGGTAAATATATAAAGCATAGGAAGGTATGTAATTAGCCTAAAAATGATGATTTTAGTCATATTTTATAAATTATGATTATATATTTACATGGAGTTATCAATACCTTAAAGGTTTTGATCTATCCTTAGCCCAACATATAATTTAGCTAGACCCTGATGCCAAACCGATTAGGCAAAAGTAAATTAATATAAATCCCAAGATTGAACCCTTGATGAGGATGGAGATATCTAAAATTAGAGTTAAATATCATATTCCCTATCAAGCATTCCTCTTTAGTAGCCAACCTAGTCCTAGTTAGAAATAAAAAAGGAGAGATTAGGCTATGTGTGGATTTTAAGGACTTGAATAGAGAATCCCTCAAAGATTACTACCCCCTTCCACATATGGATTAGATCCTAAAAAAATAGTAATTTTTTAAATGTTTTCAATTATTGATGGGTATTTTGGATATAATTAGATACTTTTCTAAGAATCAGATCAAATTTTTATCTAATTAGAAATGCATCAAATCCACAAATCAATCCTAGCTCAAAGAAGGAAGATCCTACTTAAACTTAAAATTGGGGATATAGTATATAATAGGTAACATGACCAATATTGATCTAATAGACCTAAAGAGGGGATCTCTTATCACAAATAATATCATTAGGGAGGGTTCCAAAGCCTCTAGTCAAGAAAATCATGTAATAACCCCAACTAGGTCCTATGTTTTCATATTCACTATAGTAATAACAAGTAAAGCAAATAAATATAATCTAGTTTTCACCAAAGTTTGTGGGATAAAGTGGGGGTTAGTAAACAAATTAAAGTAAACATGCATATGTAGTCATATAAAATTTCTAAATTGGTAGTTTGAGTGTGGCTTGTGACACCCTATCCATATCTCTTTTTTGCATGCTCTTGTGACCCTTCTAGACATATTTTTAATCATTACCAGTCATCCAAAACCTTCTAAACAATAATTTCACCTTAGTCATACTATATTTCCTTGGCCAATCCTATTCCACTAGGTCTTGAGCCTATAGGACAAGAGCACCATACTTGGACTATATCACCAGACCCTAGGTTGTCATGTTTTTAGTGCTTCTATCCATTTGCATTTTGATACCCAATGATCATTTTCATCTAATCCCTATCCTTCATGATGTCAGCATAGCATGAATATGTCTAACCTATGCCCAATGGTTCCCTATAAAATCCTATCTAAAGATCATTTATAAAGGAAGTGATAAATATTAAAAAGTAAGCAAGAATACAAACAAAACACTAAGGTAAACTTCTCTATTCTTTGTATACAGTCACCCAACATAGATGCAAACATACTCTAACCCTCATTCTAGTATCAAGCCACCTCAATAACTCTTAATTTGGCATAATTTCATCTACATCACACTATTTCAAAAATCACATTATGTGGGAGAACTAAATATGGCTTGATCTTTCTTTGGAGTATTAGTATGTAGGTAGCATGTCGACACAAGGGGTGTGGATTACACGTTCAGTGCATATTACATAATAACCCCCTTCTTATGTGATTCAAACATTATTTTATCATTAATGATGGAAGGTTAGGGTTTAAAGGTTAAATAAGCTCTATAGTGAGTTTTGTTGACAATCAACACTCAAGATTTCACAAGAAAGTTCACATAGGAAAAACACAAAAACCCAAAAAAAATTAGGTCTTTGTTACCAGTTAGACAACAACAGTAGGAGTGAATAATAACACTAGACCCTAAAGTGTCCTTTTTTTGATGCTCTTATCTTTTTGTCAAATAAAATATATATTCAAATTCATGACACTCTTAGTCTTGCATAACTAGTTTCAACCTTTGTATCATCTGTCTCAGTCTAGTTTCAAGCTAAGTTATATTTATCCTTATTTATTATTATTTTTAGAAAGGTAGAGAAGATAAATAAGTTATATAAATTAGGACTATATTTATTGCAATATTTTTTATTGATTCATTAATCTAGACCCTTATCTAAATTGGGAATAAACTCCATTATTCTCAAATAAGTTAAATCATTTAATGAACTTGACTTACTTTGTTTGCGCACAAAAACCCTAGAAACCCTAAGAATTTTTTTTCTAATTTTATAAATATTATTCTAATTTTTCTTGCATATATAAATCATAATTTCACATTTAATTTTAAAAATTTACCATAGTAATTTTTAAAATTACTTCTTTCAAACCATATTTGCCTATACTAGGTCCTAGTATTTTCAAACCCTAGCTTAGGGTTTCAAAATCAAAATTATGATTTTTTCACATTGGGATGAATATTATAATTTTGATAATCATGATTTACTTATGCAAAGTTTTCTAGTTTCTCTTGCATGTTTTTTTCCTTTCATTTGGCATGAATTCAAAAATTACATAAATACATATGTACATGCTATTTTAATATTAATTCAAATATATTTCATATTTCATTACTTATTTAACATGATATCTCTCTATTATGTGTAATTAAATTATGAATAAAATCCTTACATATTTAGAGGATCCATTACATAAGCTAACAACCACCTATCAAGTTTCAATGCCATATCTTATGCACAGGAAATACTTTCCTTCTCTCCCTCAAAAGGGTGATAGATATTATTCCTAATTCATACATTCAACCTATAGTTTCTTAAAACTCTCTTCAACATATGTGCTTACATGTTAAATTGAAAGGAACTAGGGTTTGCACTTGTGAGACTCTACGGGATCAAATCACCAATATGAGCAAGTTAATTTTATATTTACAAATGAAAAATCAACTATTACATTAAAAGATCACAACATTAGAAAATTAGATTTTAATACAAAAGCCTCAAAGGCACCCTAGTGTCAATCATGTATATACACCTTCACCTAATCAATTGGTTGCATGCAATGTTATATATCAAAACAAGAAATCACAACAAAGTAAGTCTACAACTAGTGATTCAAAAAGCATTCAAAGATCAAATAAGAGTTCAAGTGAGGTACTAAGGTAAATGATTAAATCTAAGTTGATAAAACTACCCCCTCTACATCCAGTGAGAATATCTAGATATTATTATGCATATCATAGAATGCATGGACATCACATAGATTCATGTTTGGCATTAAAAAACATATACAATAGATAATTGCTAATGAGGAACCTATACAGGTAAATCAGTCAAGAAATCCATAATGACATAGGAACCCATTCACAAAGATTAAAATTTATAAATGGTATAAAAGTGGTTACCAAAGAATAACTTAGAACAACAAAAGTATCAACAACCAAAATTAGAGAAATAAATAGTACCACAAGCATAGGTAAAGAATGAAAAAGATGTAAATCTGCCTCTCCAAAATGAGGTTCAAATTTAAAGTTAATATGGACATCATGTTCCATCCCTCCTTGAAAACTAACAACTAACTAGATTTACACTTCTAGTTTAGTATACTACACATGCTATTACATTGTTACATCTATTTAGGCATATTCCTATTGATCTAACCATATCGAATATAACTATGCTATATCTTGAGACATCATTTTAATTATAATTACTATATCATGTATTTCATAGCATAACACACTTGTAAGGATCTTTCTTTTTAGGGTAGTCATTGCAGGGTCATCATTCCTACCCTTAGAAGAGGGGACAACAAACAAGGGTTTTGTCATAGAGATTATAGCCTTTTATCGGTGTAGACACCGTAGTTGTGTCTAACCCTTGTCATCCTCCCCTTAACCCCCATTTTTAGTTTTCCACACCTATTTAACCCTTGTCGACCATTTTCCCACAAGCCTTGACCTTGGCAGCATGTAAAAATGAGCAGAGAGCTAAAGTTAGCCTTTGTCCCCATTCTGCATCTGCCGATGATGGTCGTAACTCGGCCGATGTCACCGACGTCGGTCACTTATCAACCAATGTCGGCAGTCCTGTTGATGTCAGTTATCTTTAACACTGCGTTCTCGACCTGAAGGTAGGAACCATTATCTGTTATCTATTATCCATTCGGTTGCCAATCCGTTTCTCGATCGGTTATCTGACCTTCCTTCGTATCAATCAGCAAACCTCTTCAATTTGGACAATCAACCAATTCATGCATCCCACCAATTTGCAATCAATCTCTCGCATTCTCTCTCTGGTATAGGTATTCTACTTCAGTCATCTTGCTGGAGGTCTGCTACATCAAACTTCTGCGACACAACGACAACATCAATCATGTCTCCGACTTTTATCTTCAGTGCGTAACAGGTAAGCTTTGCTCTATGTTTTTGTTTTACTCTCTGGTTATTATCTAATATCATTACCCAGATTTAGAGTTAGACCATAGCCCCGACCTTATTTCCACTCGTATCACCTCTATCCACCCTGTCTGGAAAATACAGTCTGTAACTCTGCCCAAATCCCTGTACAAACCCTCAAACAAATCTCTCTGACTCCTAAACCGGCTTCTCGAACCCTCAGATAAAAACTTCAGACCCTTCTACAATCCTAAGACCCTATCCAGACCCAACCAGACCCTGTCCAAAACTATTGCCCCGACCAACGCCGGTCATTACCCCTACCGACGCCGGCACTTCAACTGATGTCGGCACTCTTCTTGACCGACGTCGGCATAGAGACCGACACCGACGACTATGTAGAGTAGTTTGATGCTTATCATGTACGCATTCTACTTTTTTGTCTTTTATTTGCTTTCATTCTGTCTTTCATTATTTCTACTTCAGTCAAATATTTTATTTTTTATTAGTGGGTTGATATCCCTTAAGGAAGTCTTCGTACTTCAGGGATCAAGCGTTTGCTTGACAGCCCACCGTCTCTTCGTCTAACATTTTTTGTGTTTAGTCTCTTTTTCTTCACAGGTGTCATTCCTCCATAGCCAAAGAGGAGTACCTTCCAACATCTAATTTTGGTGCGCATGACTATATCCAGGTATCTTCTAACCCTAGACCATCTCTTAGTTTCTCATTTTTATCTTTTGAATGTGAAAGCAAAATTAGCGTAGAAACATTCTGGCACGCCCGGTGGGACCCTAGGGCCTTCCTTGGGTTATTTCTTTCTTTCATTCATATAGGTGCATTAGGTTCCTTCCTTTTCACCTATTTTGTCTCTTCTAAACAACATCATAAGCAGGAATAAAAAGAACTTTTCTTTTCTTTCTTGCACTTCTAGACTAGTCAAAACTCATATTCTTTGACTCTTTCTCCATTCGTCTTCATACGAACAAACATTTTGACTTGGGCTTAAAACACATTGCACTTTCATTTCTGTTTACTTGCATTTCTTAGACCACACTTAGTAATTAATAAACACATATTGAATTAATCTAGTCCACTTGATGTTACACGACCAAACCACTTGCACAAAACAAACATCTTAACTTACCTGAGACAAGGCTTGACTGGGATTTCATCCCCTAGCGGATACCTTACCCATCCCAGCGATCCTACTTGGACTTCATCACCAAGGGGAAAGCCCACTCTGTTCTCTGGCAAAGTCTAATCTATAGGGGAAGTATATTTTGGCTAAGTGGGCCCAGTTTATCACTGGACTTGTGAAGTGAGGGGAGCTTGCTCCTTAGCACCAGGCCTTGTACGAAACCTAACATAGACTTCTTGAGCACCATAACTAACCCAAAACCATCCATAGACTAATTCTTCTAAGACCCAACTCAAAAGCCAATCTTCCTCTACATACATTCTAAGGCATAAGCCACTATAATCCTAATAATTTGCTCTTAGGGTTTTAAGATCTGCTTGTGTTCTTCATCTTTTATGTTCTTATTTGCTTGTTTGAGCTTGTGAGGATGTTCTTTCTTGTCTTGAATGGTTCTGACTCGTAGTCAAGCCGAGGCTCTAGTCGATCACGCGAGGCATCACCCGCTTCCATCTACCCCGTCCATAACCAGTCCTATAATGGAGTTTAACTCAGAGACTGAAAGAACTCCTACTAGACTATCCCTGACCCAAACGCCTATTGTCCCAGAAGGGGACCAAGATTTTGCATGATTCTTGGACCTCAATGTCAAAGCCTTGCAACACTATCTCGCGAATAGCTGAACGCGAGACTCCTTGGGCAATCCAATCTATGAAATGCTGACCTCTCTTCTCGAAACTATGGCCGTATCAACAGCGTCCGTAGTTCAACCTTTTGACACCCAGGCTATTACCTCGACTAATGACCAGCCTTTGACCAACCATCCAAGTGTGGCCTCTCCCTCCATCTTTGGGCCCACTTCCACCGAGGTTTCGGCCCCTATCAACCTCAACCCACTCAACCACTTTCTACCCCCTTTCAGAATTTGGTCATCTCTATTCCGCCTACCCTGGCCCCTATCAACACCAGGGTGGCTACCTATCCATTGGCCCATGTTACCACTAACCAACCCCCCGTGACAACATCGAGCCTAGCCGTGCCTTCAACCCAACCATCCTTAGTCTTCTCTTCTATCCCTATGACTAGTCATCTGTACGTTGCGCCCTTACTGGTACAACTGACTACATCGTATGCCTCTTCTAGCCTCTTTCAAGCACCTTACAATCTAGGGGGCACTCCACCCGCTAATCCATTAGTAGATATCATCAAAATGCTGATGGACAAGATGTCCAGCCTAGAGACCTCCATTTTCAGCTCACACAATACTCTCTCATACGAACAAATTTGCAACGAGCCCATCCATCCTTCCGTCCCGATCTGACCATATCCCAGCAAGTGGGAACTTCCTAAGTTTTCTCATTTTCAAAGCAAGGAAGACCCACAATAGCACTTACAGGCATTCAGACATGCCTGTTACCTTATCGCCCATGACGATGCATTTATTTTACGCACGTTTCCTATGTCTCTCTCAGGTGCTGCGCTTGACTAGTACAGCTCCCTTACCAGCCATTCCCTCTTCATGTTCACTCAGCTGGCCCAGCTCTTCCTTAACCATTTCTCTATCAACATTACTAAGAAGGTCTCAATCACAGACCTCTATTCTATCTGCCAATTCAAGGACGAATCCATTGCTGATTTCGTTGCTCGATGGAGGGGCCTTATCAATCAACTCTCCTTTTCTTTACCCCAACTTGAGCTTATTGAACTTTTCTCCCAAGCCTGCGCCAGACATATTTCTTCCACCTTGAGGGTTCAGACCTTCCGCACTTTTGACGAAGCCTTCACGATGGCCCGTAAACTTGAGTTACATGCCGTCGAGGAGAATAAAGTCAAGTTGCGGAGCAAGAATCCCAACTCCAAGACCAATGACCCCTCTTCTAAACCTTCCTCATCCAATCCTAAATCTAAAGATTCAGCAAACGCTATGGTTGTTAGATCTTCCTCCTCTTCGCCTTCAACTAATCATCCTGAGCCATCCACATCTCAGAGTGCCACCTGCCAATTTTAGTAGAGATACATACAATGACAATATACTCCACTTGAAGAATCATACGCGTCTATGCTGTAAAAACTCATCAAACAAGGGGTCCTCAATCTCCCCCAGATCCGACCACCTCCACAATTTGATCCCTCACGCACCATCCCTGCATGGTATAGGGAAAACGACTTCTGTAACTACCACCGTGTTAAAGGACATGACATGGGCAACTATAAAACCCTTAAAAACATCATCCAAGACATGCTGGAAAAGGGTGACCTCATCCTTGACAATCCCAATGCACCACCTAATCAGGGCATCGACATCTTCAAGCAACCATTCCCCAATCATCCACCAACTCAGAACAATATCCAGACCTTGACTGACAACATTCACGAACACAATATATGAACAGTCAATATGATTTCGCCCTTCATTTCCAACCAACCTCAAGAGGTGAGTCCATCCATCAGTCCATCACATGTGGACAAACCTCTTTCTCTGGTTAGTTCTCCATCAACCTCTCTCATCTTGGAGGATGCTTCGACCTTACCAGCACTGCCAGTTTCACCATCCTCCTTCCTGCTGCCCATGGAGGACCTAACCCTTCCTACTCCTCGACCACAAGTGGAGAGCAAAATCATCCCTACTCTTTACCTGCTTGAGGAGCCTCATTCTCTGATTTCTTCTCCACCTAGTGAAGAACCTGCCTCTCCTTTGTCTCCAACCACAGACGAACTTGTCATGACTCCATCATGCCTTGGGTCTGAGACCGCTACACCAGTCTCATCTTCAACCCCACAACCATCCACATCTTCTCAAGAACCCAAACCTCATCCCACATCTTCTCAGCCATTTTCCTGACTAGTGGAGAAACTCAAACTTCTCCCTTCTAGGAAAGTGGAGCATTAGGGATTATGGGAGCGTCTCACAGCTCTTCAACATGCTCGTGCCCTCTCATCTCATGCAACTAATCCTCCCATGGCAAAATCTCCCAAGACCTTTAACAAACACCAGACTCCCATTTCTAAGCCTCAACTGACCCCATCAAAACCAAAACCTGCATCTACCCCATCTAAACCTATCAAGTCATTTGGCATTCGCCCTGTCTCCAACCTCACTCATCCGCAAGTGAAGGTGGACCTAAACTAGACCTCGACCAATAGTAGTCTTCAACCCAAGTCACAGAAGACTGCTAAACCATAGAGGTGAATGCCTCCTCCTCCGTCATCATTGCCCTCCATTTTGGGCCCCCATCCTTCGACCCTAACCAGAGTCCTTCTCACTCTGACTTTTAATCAAAATCAGTTGCCTCCTTTACTTCCTTTGCCTACTACTAGCCTACCCTCTCCCAAAAGGGTGGTACCTCTCATGAATAAAGTACCATCTCCACCTGTCGCCACACCGCCAATCTAAAAGGTGGTACAAAAGCCTCCTTCGACTCCGCCCAAGCAAAAGTCACCATTATCGCACACATTGACGAGCACAGACACTTTAGTGGGCTCATACTCTTTGATCTTACATCAAATTTTGCAAACTTCCAGCATGACCCTTCTGCCCATCAGACCTTTCCAACCTTTCGGGTCTAATCCCTCCTAGTTCAACGACATGAAGATTTGCTTATATCATCGTATGCCAAGACACGATATCGAGACTTGTTGTGCCCTTAAGACCGTCATTCACCGCTATCTGGAGAAAGACACTCTTTTATTTGAGGACACTCTCGACCGACCCCTGACTCCTCATAATCCTCCGACCTCTTCAGACCCATCAACATCTCATCAGTAGACCACGACCCCTTCATCTCCTTCACCCCCTATCTTCAAAATCAATGCCATTCACATAACCACCAGGTCACAAAAGGACAAGGCGAAAGAAAAAGCTGCCATTCCTTGGACCTACCCTTTCATCTAGCCACCTCAACCGCCCAAGCCTAAGATTTCTATCCTTGGCACGCCTCAACCCTCTTCTTCTTCCTCTTAAGGGGCAATTCATGACTCTATGTTGAAATAGCTTCACTAGATGCCTGTGAAGATGTCCCTTTATGACCTCATCCAAACCTCACCCCAGCATTGTCAAGCCCTCATCAGAGCCCTGCAGGCAGTGGAGGTTTAACCCGAGGACCCCCAGCCACTTGCTACCCTTGTCCACTCTTTAGCCCCTGTTGCCTCCATCACATTCAACGATTCTGAGATTCCCACATCCAACATGGAAGATCAGGATGCCACCCTCTTCATCATTGCCTATGTTGATCAGACACACATTAAATGCATTATGATCGATAGAGGTGCCAACATCAACATTATCTCCACCCATGCCTTTGAACAATTGGCTCTTCCCAAAAATTACATCTCCAAAACTGACGCAATCTTGCATTCCTTTAATGACACCACTGCCATGACCATTGGCACAGTCGTCCTTCACATCCACGTTGATCCACACACAGTCCCAGAGCTCTTCTATATCATCAAAGGAGAGTTTCAATACAACATCTTGCTAGGCTGACCCTGGATCCACGCCATGACCTATGTCCCCTCCACCCTGCACCGTTGTGTGAAATTTGAGCATGATGGGCAAGTCCATACCATTCCCACTGACCCTTCACCCTTCAAAACTTGTAACACCACCTACCATCCAAATGACGTTCTCATTCCTATCAAGCCATCAACCCCAGCACCACCTCCATCCGCAAAAGCTTCAACCAGTTCGCAATCGGTGATCGCCCTCACACATCCCCTTCAAGCGACGACCACAGATCCCATGGAAGACATCTTCGAAAGACTTTCATTGGGGTAATATCACTTGATGGCCTTAGATATGTTCCAAACTCCACAAGAGTATGGATGCCTTCATCATAGCCCTAGTTATGACCATCGAATCAGGATGATCATGCTTTATGGTCCTCCTCACCTCCGAAGCAACCTTGTCTATGGGGGGCTCAATCAAGCTCCTATTGATGGCAATCCTCTCTCTTCATCCCAACCTTTCACATCAAATTTTTCATTTCTTGGCAACCCCACCTTTGCACACACTTACCTTTACAGGTGTGCATGGAAGGGTTTTGGTTTTGGACGTTATGAGCAGGGCTCCCATTAGCCCATCAAACTGCTCAACGATGATGATGCCAAGAAATGGTATGGCCTGGGATATCACGACCCCACTCAGACCCCTATAGACCTTTGTCCTGAACCAACCATTGACCAATCTCCTCCAAGCTCACCCATTCCTCCTCCTTCACCTACGGAGTCATTTGTTTCCATCCCTCCTAGTTTTTTTTTCCATAAACACCATCTGCCTGGAACCCTTGACTTATCAGCTCAATGGGGTGTCCAAGTCTCTCCCTCTCATTTTTCCCAGCATGGTAGAAGATGAGTCGGCAACCATTCACACTGTCCACTACATTGACAACGACGCCATTCTTTCCTACATGGGCATCGATGACTCTTTCATCCAGCACTCTCTCCCTTCTGAGACCCATGTTATGTTAAATGAATCAACCATTGACATCAACCTCCCTTCTTCTGATGTTCCTCACGTCTTAAAGATTGGACAATCTTTAGATGCTCAGGAGCAACTTGACTATACCCAGTTCTTCTCAAACCATAGCAAGGCCTTTGCCTGGACCTACCATGACATGCCTGGCATCGACCCCACCATTGCTACCCATAACATTATCACCAAACTAGAGGCTAAGCCTGTTAGGCAAAAGCTTTGAAAGATGCATCCTCACATTTCCCTCCTTGTCAAAGAGGAGCTTCAGCACCTCCTTTCTGTCTCCTTCATCCACCCCATTGATTATCCGCAGTGGGTCTCTATAACATCGTCCCAGTCACCAAGGCGACTGGGGGGATCCGGATCTGCATAGACTATTGTGACCTTAACCTAGCCTATCCCAGAGATGACTTTCCTCTTCCTAACATTGACCAACTTGTTGATCTCACGGCTGGCCATGAGATGCTATCTCTCATGGATAGGTTTTCAGGATACAATCAAATCTTGATTGCTCTGGAAGATTAGCACAAGACCACTTTCATTACCCCATGGGGGACTTTCTGCTATCGCGTCATGCCTTTCAGCTTAAAGAATGTAGGTGCCACATATTAGCGTGCCATGACCTACATTTTCCATGATCTCCTCCATAAAATCATGGAAGACTATGTGGATGACCTTCTCAACAAGTCCAAGCTTCACCGTGACCATTTGACCATTCTCAAAATCATCTTCTCTCGCCTTCTTCAATATAATGTCTGCCTTAACCCCAAGAAATGTGTCTTTGGGGTCCTCTTTGGCAAGCTTCTCAGCTTTATCATTTCTTTTTGTGGCATCGAGATAGATCCCGCCAAGATCTGCGCTATCCTTGAGATGCCGCCCCCGACCAATCTCAAGCAGCTTCGCAGTCTACAAGGGAAGCTCCAGTCCATTCACCGTTTCATCTCACAACTTTCTGATCGCTGCCAACCTTTTCATCATCTCTTTAAGAAGGACATCTCTTTTACATGGGATAAGGACTATCAAGAGGCTTTTGAAGCCCTTAAACACTATCTGGTCTCTCCACCAGTCCTCATTCCACCTAAAGATGATCAACCCTTCTACCTTTATATCTCTATCACCAACCATTTGTTAGGTGCCATGATCACGCACCGAGACGAGCATCACCATGAGCAAGCAGTCTACTATATCAGCCGAACACTGGTTGACTATGAAACTCGGTATACTCATACCGAGAAACTCTATTTGGCGTTAGTCTTTGCCGCTACCAAGCTCCACCACTATCTTCTTAACCACAAAAATTTTGTCATCACTCACATCGACCCTCTTAAGTTCATGCACTCCAAGCCATATCAACATCAACATATGGCTCGGTGGCTCATGCTGCTTGCTGAGCTTGACCTCGAATTCATCTAGCAGAAATCTATCAAGGGGCAACCATCACTAATCAACTGGCAGATGCCCCTCTTCCCAACAATCAACCTTCGTAGTGCAAGTTTCCTGATGAGTTTATCACTGCGCTTTCCACCGATGACACTGTCTACCAAATGACCATGTTATTCAACAGCTCCAAATGTCAACTTGGTGGGGGTGTGGGAGTCATTCTCATCCCACTCGATGGTGAGCCCATGCCTTTGTCTTTCAAGCTTGACTTTAATTATACCAATAATATGGCTGAATACGAGGCCTTAATTTTGGGACTTCAGACCGCCCTCTCTCTCAGCATCAAGTCCATCAACATCTTCGGTGACTTGTAGCTTGTCGTCAATCAGGTCAATGGTTCATACCTCTGTAAAAATGAAATTTTGCAAAGGTACAAAAACTGTGCTGACATTCTCCTTACATCTTTTGACCATTACCTCTTGCAGACTGTTCCTCGATCCATGAATAAGTTTGCTGACACCATGGATTCTCTCGCTTCGCATATCCCATCTTCCTCATGTACATCCAAACTTTTTGTCATGGTGCATCATGTGCCATTGCCTTCCTATATCTCTCCTAACATTAATCATGTCAACACCATAGACTCTAGCCCACGAGATGTTTGGTATAAGCAACTTGTCGACTACTTATCTTTTTTTGTCATTCCTCTCAACCTCTCTAACAATGCACGGTGAGCTTTTATCAAGCATACCGCTCGCTATACCATGCTAGGGGGTCTTCTCTATAAGCGAGGCTTCGACGGCCTCCTTCTTCGCTATCTCACCTCCACTGAAGCATCTCAAGCCATTAAACAAGTCCACGACGGGATTTATGGTGGACATTTTAGTGGGAATTCGGTTTCCAAGCGCATCCTTCATCTAGGCTATTATTGGCCCACCCTTCATCAAGACTGTAGTGACTATGTTCGGCGTTGCATCAAGTGTCAACAACACTCTAACTTGCTTCATCTTCCTAGTCATGCCTTACAAGTCACTCAAGATTTCTGGCCATTTTCTCAGTGGGGCATAGATCTCATCAGTGAGATTAACCCTCATTCATCTCTTCGTCATCAATCCATCATCACTGCCATCGAGTATTTCACCAAGTGGGTGGAAGCCATTCCTCTCATCTCCACAAAAGCTGACAAGATTGTCGACTTCATCAGTAGCCACATCATCTGCCACTTCGGTGTCCCTCATAAAATCATCACCGACAATGGCAAGTCCTTCAAAAACAAGACTATCCAAAAACTCTGCGACTCATTTGGCATCAAGCTCAGTTTCTCTTCACCTTACTACCCACAAGCAAATGGGTAGGCTAAGGCTTCCAACAAAATCTTGACTAAAATTCTCATGAAGGTGGTCAACGACATTGGAAGGGATTGGCATATTCACATTCCCTTCGCTTTGTGGGCCTACCGCACTAGCATTCGAACCTTCACGGGTGCTACCCCTTTCTCGCTTGTGTATAAAATAGAGGCTGTCCTACCTCTCGAAGTACAGATCCTGTCTCTCTACATCTCCCTGTATGATATTCTCTCTAATGATGACTTTCATCAAGATCGCTTAGCTCAACTTGAGCTACTTGACGAGAGTCATCTTGCTGCCCTCAATCATCTCCATGTCTATCAAAATTGCATCAAGTGAGCCTATGACAAAAATCTGTGAGAACGAGATTTCAATATCGGAGACTTCATCCTCAAATAGAATCAACACGTGACCAATATGGAGTGAAGTAAATGAGGCAAGTTTGCTCCTAATTAGCTCAGACCTTTCATTATCACGCACAAGTATGGATCAGGGACGTATCGTTTGTCTTCTCTCGACGGACGACCAGAACCTGAGCCTCTTAATGCGTTGCATCTGTGACCATTCTACTATTAGTCGAGTACTCATCCACTTGACACTTAACTTGAGATCGTCCCTTGAGCAATCCTCATCCTCTTAATCCTCATTCCTTTCAACCCCATTCCACTTAACAAATCCTCTATAACCCTTTTATAAAGTATGGATGCTTTGTCCTAATAAAAGGGAACCCTTGACCTTCTATAGTCTGGTCCATGACTCACATTTCTGTCAAAACAAATCAAGATGTCAATAATATCCAAGGTCACCAAATCGCATCAAAAGATAGACTGCTCCCTCGAAGGACAGCTGTATTATCATTGCTGTAGCTAATAGACTGCTCCCTCGAAGGACAACTATTCAAAGCCCTTATATATAAAGCAAAAATATAGACCACTCCCTCAAAGGATGGCTATGACTAAATATTGCTATAAACAACACTTTTTTAGAAGCTTCCCGCATTGATCAGCTTCACAAATGACCACCAAGCAAAATGACATCTCTCTGCAGACTTACCGCATCGATCAGTCTGCACAAAAAAAAAAAAACACGGGTCATGGACTTGGCTTATAGTTGTCTCAGGGTCTCCTATAAAAAGTGGTAAGGTTATCTCTACTCTTAAAATGGGTTACCCTATATCCTCCTATCTTAACACCTGCTCAAGGGACTTCGAGCTCACTTTAGTGTCAAAGTGATTCGATTACCTCTCTAACACAACCTCTAGTCAACGATGTAATGCATGAATGGGGCTCTTAGTTCTAACAACCCCTATCTATGCTATCAATTTGGTCCTTGTCAATAAAAGGGTGATTATGCCTTTCACTTCTTTTATACTTTGGTCACATCTAATCATTTGTCATTTATTAAATCAGCTCAACCCTCTTTCTGACCAACCACCTAGCCTATTCACACTGGTTTCTATGGACACCAATACACATGGAAACTGTAGACCACTCAATTTATGTCTAGCATAAACCATTACTTGCTGGCGCATAAATAGGCTCATTTCATTTTTGGCATATGTCCATCACCTAATATGGGTAATTGCTAGGGGTGAAAAAACCTTGACTTTTTCTCATCATTTCAAGCATGTTCTCTCAGACATATGAACGTGCTAGACCATTCTCATGACTAGACCAACTCTCGACCGCTTTGTCTCCTAGTCTAAACTACATTGGTCTAAGGCCCTTAGGACAAGGGCTATGTAGGTAGCACTCAGATGACACGACTATCTTTTGGGGTTAGCTCGACCACCCTCATTTGTTCATCTATTTGATGGACAAACCCTATCCTCTTCGACCCATGACTTAACCTCGACCATAAGCAATCAATAAATTTGACCCTTTTCCTCCCTCTTTGGGAGAACTACATTGGCCTGAGGCCCTTAGGACAAGGGCTATGTAGGCAGCACTCAGTTGACATGGGGTCTTCTGGGGTTAGCTCGGTCACCCTAGTGTCACTTTCACTCCCTTGGCTCCAGAGCTCTTTTCTCTCAGTCAACTAAATCACAAATGACTTCTGGTTAGCTGCCAATCCGGTTTTGTCAAATTTGACAGGCCACCAATGTCGGCATAAGTGTGCCCTATACCATCGATGTCAGTTGATATCCTATCGACATCGGTCCATTTATGTCTCTGATGTCAGTTTTATCACCAACGTCGGCAACGTTCAAACCTCTCTTTTTTTCATCACGTTGCCCCACAATCATGCCCTCAATCAGTCAGCCCTCCAGTACAAGTCATTTTGGCCCCCTGGGGCACACTTGAGATCACTTTTGCCTCCATCCATCGACCACCAGACCTTGGAGATCATGACCATCTCCTCTAACTGTGACTACTTCCAAAGTGATTTTGCCTTGGTTGTTTTTGCATGTATGCTACCTCATGATTGGTTAGCAAAATTGTGCACACACTTTTAACCTTCACAAGTATAGGATCGCAAGCTAGTTGATCCCCACTACTTGTGACATTTTCATGTTTTCTGGGAGCACTTCCTAAGCCTGAGATACCTAGAACACAATGACCATTTGGAGCTTCAACTTAGATTGAATAACCCAATCAACAGACGACTAAATGTTGGGGCCCAATTATTTCAATTTTGGCACTCTTCGACCCTCGACCTGCGACAATTTGACCTGACCATCCTCATGAAGTAGTGTACGCGCAATCACAACTTTTGCAGCATTCTCACTCTATTTTCACCCCTTTTTCATCCAATCTTTGTCAAATCAGCACCCGATTCCAGGTTCCCTTCTCTCTACTCCTACTTTGAGGGGGAATACCTCATCCATAATCAGGGCAACTAATCCACCTCCTATTTTTGTCTTGCAATTCATCCAAAACAACCAACAAGACAAAAAGGGGCAAATGTAGACACCGTAATTGTGTCTAACCCTTGTTGTCCTCCCCTTAACCCCCATTTTTAGTTTTCCTCACCTATTTAACCCCTATCAACCATTTTCCCACAAGCCTTGACCTTAGCAACATGTAAAAATGAGTAGAGAGCTAAAGTTAGCCTTTGTCCCCATTCTGCATCTACCGACGATGGTCATAACCTGGCCGATGTCACCGACATCGGCAGTCCTGCTAACATCAATTATATTTAACACTACGTTCTCAACCCGAACGCAAGAACCATTATTCGTTATCTGTTATCCATTCGGTTGCCAATCCATTTCTCGATCGATTATCGGACCTTCCTTCATATCAATCAACAAACCTCTTCAATTTAGACAATCAACCAATTCTTGCATCCCACCAATCTACAATTAATCTCTCACATTCTCTCTCTGGTATAGGTATTCTACTTCAGTCATCTTGTTGGAGGTCTGCTACATCAAACTTCTGCGACACAGCGACAACATCAATCATGTCTCTGACTTTTATCTTCAGTGCGTAACAAGTAAGCTTTGCTCTGTGTTTTTATTTTACTCTCTAGTTATTATTTAATATCATTACCCAGATTTAAAGTTAGACCATAGCCCTGACCTTATTTCCACCCCTATCACCTCTATCCACCCTGTCTAGAAAATATAGTCTATAACTCTGCCCAGATCCCTGTACAAACCCTCAAACAAATCTCTCTAACTCCTAAACCGGCTTCCCGAACCCTTAGACAAAAACTTCAGACCCTTCTGCAATCCTAAGACCCTGTCCAGACCCAACTAGACCGTATCCAAAACTATTGCCCTGACCGATGCCGGTCATTACCCCTACTGATGCCGACACTTCAACCGACGTTGGCACTCTTCTTGATCGACGTCGGCACAGAGACTGACACCGGTGACTATGTAGAGTAGTTTGCTGCATATCAGGTACGCATTCTAATTTTTTGTCTTTTATTTGCTTTCATTCTGTCTTTCATTATTTCTACTTCAGTCAAATATTCTATTTTTTATTAGTGGGTTGATATCCCTTAAGGAAGTCTTCGTACTTCAGGGATCAAGCATTTGCTTGACAGCCCACCGTCTCTTCATCTAACATTTTTTTGTGTTTAGTCTCTTTTTCTTCACAGGTGTCATTCCTCCACAGCCAAAGAGGAGTACCTTCCAACATCTGATTTTGGTGCACATGACTATATCCGGGTATGTTCTAACCCTAGACCATCTCTTAGTTTCTCATTTCTATCTTTTGAATGTGAAAGCGAAATTAGCGTAGAAACAATCGGTAAAAAAACTAGTATTTAGAACAATTAGAATACTAATCAAAAATCAAACTAGGTATAACAAACCAAAAAGATAGTGATGAATATAGAAAAGTGATTAGAAAAAATAAAGGAAAAAGAGAGCCATACTTGGACTACAACACCAAATAATAAAGTGTCCTATTTTTACGATCCTACCAAAATAGTAGAAAATTAAAAATTTCCAAAAATTATAGACAAAAAGGTAAGATCAGTTATAGTTTTTTAGCTATAGTTTAATTTAGACTAGGTCATTTCATTAAAATTTTACTTACAGTATCTAGATACAGGGGGCATCATGTGTGGTATGATGGCTCTCACTTCCAGTTTCAGATTGGGCAGTTGGTACAACTTCCAAATCAGAATCTATGTTATAGACATCATTGATTAGGGGTAATGTGTGTGAGACATTTTGCCTTATTTTATTTCCAAGTTTAGTGCATTTCCTAAGTATTCTTCTCAGTTGCATCCTTATTGTATCTATAAGTGGTTGGCATCATTTCAGAGTAGCTTTCATACAAGCCTACTATCCACCTTTTAGAGTGGCTAAGATTGGCCTAATTCTCAGTACACATTCATCTATCCATGCCACATTATTATATTACAAAGTATTTATGGATTCAAGATCCATCTCATATGACACATATTCATATTGGTATTAGTTCATAGTTCACTACATTATAGGTAATAGTGGAGCCAAAGGACTAGCTAGCCTTTGTATTCTTGAGCCACCTACTTAAAGGGATTGTAAACATAGTCCAAAAATCAATTAACATATGCATGATCACATAAATTCATTTAGTGGGTGATTATAGAGACAAAGGGCTAGACTTTGTATTCTTGATGCAACCTTAGGGAATTGAGCACTCAATTCTATTCATGATATTACTCTTGATACAACACATACCCAACATCACTCAACATCAATTAGCATCACACATCTTCATGGGATTCATCCTTGTAGGTAAGTTTAAGTACACTTTATATTTTTCCTTTGTCTTAGTATTTCACTTTGCTACATCACTAAAGTAAATAGAGGGAAAATGTAGTCATATGAAATGTCCAAATTGGTAGTTTGAGTGTGTTTTGTGATACCCTATCTAAAGCTCCTTTTTGCATGATATTGTGACCATTATAGACATATTTTTGCTCATTATTGGTCATAAAAAACCTTTTGAATGATCATTCCACCTTAGCTAGACTATATTTCCTAATCCAATCGTATTCCCCTAGGTCCCAATCCTATAGGATAAGAATGCATTACTTGGACTATAACACCAGACCCTAGGGTGTCTTATTTTTTATGCTCCTATCCATTTGCATTTTGAGCCCCAATGATCATTTTCATCCAATCCCTATCTTTCATTATGTTGGCCTAATGAGAATACATCTAACCTATGACCAATGGTTCACTATAAAAGCCTATACAAAGCTCATTTACAAAGGAGGTGACATTCTTATAAAGAAAACAAGAATACAAACAAAGAACTAAGGCAAACTTCCTTATTATTTGCATACATTCACCTAACACAACTATAAACATACTCAAACCCTCATACCAGTCCCTAACCACCTCAAACACTCTTAATTTAGAATCTTTACATCTACATCACACTATTGCACAAAGCACCTTAGGTGGGAGAACTACATATGGCTTGATCTCTCTTCAAAGTATTGGTATGTAGGAAACATGACTAGACAAGGGGTGTGGATTATAAATTCAATGAATATTACACACTAACCCCCCATTTCTCAAGTGATTCAAACATTAATTTATCAAGCATGATGGAAGGTTAGGGTTTGAAGATTAAATTAGCTCTATAATGAGTTCCATCAATAATTAACACTCAAGATTTCATAAATAGGCTCACACAGGAACAAGACAAAAACCTAAAAAGTTCTAGGTCTCTATAAATAGTTTGTACAATAGTGGTGGGAGTGGAAAACAAAATCAAACCCCAAAGTGTCATATTTTTGGTGCTCTTATCCTTTTTTTGAATGAAAGCTAGATTCAGATTCATGACATTATCCCAATCCTACATAGCTAGTTCCAACCTTTGTATCATTTATCTCAGTCTAGTTTCAAGTTAAGTTATATTTTTTCTTATTTATTTCTATTTTTAAAAATGTATAAAAGATAAATAAATTATATAAATTAGGATTGTATTTATTACAATATTCTTTACTAATTTATTAAGCTAGACCCATAGTTAAATTGAGAATAAAACTCTATGATTCCCAAATAATTTAAATAAATATAATAGAATCATAATTAAGTTATGTATAAGTAAAAACCTAATGTATGGAGAGGAAGAAAAATATTATTCAAAAGCCATTACTTATACTACTTCTATCTACTAAAGAGAGGATCAAAGTTAGAAATACTTACCTGGAAGATGAACCCATCAAGACTCAATCTCTCCCTTGGACAAAGATTCTTTGCAAGAGGTTTTTATGGTTTGTAAGGATGACTAAGAAAGTATAAATCATCCAAGACTTCTCCACAAGACTAAATTATTCTTCAAGTAGAAACCCTAAACTAAGACTCCTCAAGTGGAAAAATAGATTATAAAGAAGCACAAATGAATAATAACTCTTATCTAATTTTAAATAATGGTAAAATGGATGTGTCTATATTGGCATATCTAACCCTAAACCCTTCCAAAAGTTCTGGCTGATAGGATCGACCCAGTCAACCTAGTATTGTTATTGGTAAAAATTCACTAGGTCATGGACTAGGTCAGCCAAGAGCTGACCTAGACCCTAAATAAGTTTTTTCAATAAGAGTACATGGTCAAGACAACTAATATAGTCATGAAAACTATCAAAATAGGTTTTAGTTTAGGAAAAGGGATAATGAATGCAGAAATGACTAGAAGATTGTGCAAAAGAGGAGATAAATCTTAGGAGAATATTTTTAGGAGCTGGTTAGATTGATAATAAGTGGTAACAAGCAGAAACAATCCTATGAAGCACTAATGGTTTTCCCACCCCTTTATTGGTGTACCCCTTAGGGCATGCACTCAGAGATATTTAGACTTGATGGGTTCTTACAAGATAGAAAGCATCAGTAATTGATAAAGTTTGAAAATATTATATGTATACATATGCCCCACTCAAAGTTCATCATGTGTCACTCAACCATATTTTAGATATATTGACTTCAACCTTATTTTAGCCTCATAAAATTAGGTGAAATAAAAGTGGTATCTTGACTTCAACCTTATCTTAGCCAATGTGGAGTGAAAGGAAAGGAAATCAAGAGGAATGAATCATGAAACAATTTGAATTACTTCAAATTGTAAAAAAATGTTACAAAGGGTGAAAAAAGGATACAATGACAAAAATGTGTTATTCATTATCATAAGAATGAGGTAAATGGAGGGACACATGATAATATAATTTTTTATAGAAATTTCATTTATCAAGGAAGTAAAGCTACAGCTGAGAACAAGGATAAAAAACTTGTAAGCATTACAAAACACATTCTAAAAAAGCAATAAAAAGATGGTGATTTTATAAGGAAGGTCAGGTCCTATCCATGGTATTACACTACAAATCTGTAGACACCAACATTGTGTTGACCTCCCCTTGGTCCCTTACACATCTTATTAATTTAAAATAAACAAATTATTTTAAATTATGACCTCACCTCGACACCTCACCTTGGACACCTCACCCTTAGACCATTTCCTACCTTATGACTCACCCTATGACTAAGTCCTTCACATCATAACTACCTAAGACCTATTCCAACTCTTTAACTAACACTCGTGCCTAATAAACCTACCTTTTGACCATTCTCCAATGGTAGAAGCACTTGATAGATGGAGAAACGCGCCACATATCCCTTTTACCCATTCTCTGCCATCGACGTCGATCAACTGTCGACCGACGCCGATGGGATCATCGATGTTAGTTACATAACCCGATGTCTAAACATTGAGTTACCCTCTTAGAAGGCTCTTAGACTCTCTAATTACTGATCTCAAATTCTTCGTCTAGGATTCTCTCTCTCTCTCTGGCCCCCAGACTCTGGTAGATCGACGTGCACACTCTGAGACTAGGCATCAAACATTGACTTTAGATCTTCAGGCTACAGAAACTCTATAGAATCACTCCAAACATTAGATTGGAAACATTGCATGAGATCTTTGACACCAGCCACAACTAGAGCTAAGTATTCTTCTACCTCTTATTTTAGTATTTAGAATTCATTAGTAATTAGTTCTTATTTACTATTTCTAGATACTATCAACCAAACCCGACTTCTTCTTGGAGAGGCTGAAAAGCCTTCCCCATATCCTTATCCTCTTTACACACAAACCTTCTACCTTTGTCCCTTCTCAGACCCTACTCACTGTCCTGCAACCCTGCATAACCCTGTAAGCTTCCATAGAGTCTTCTATCGACCACAGACATAATCTAAAACCCATCCAAGGCCCATTGCCCTGACCGACATAGACCACAACCCCAACTGACACTGATAACATAACCGACATCAGCATATTGACCAACCGATGCCGGCAAGACTACTGACATTGGTGACTATGACAGACTGACTGCAGAGAACAGGTATGCATTGTCTACTTTCTCTTTCTTAGTCATTTGTCATTTCTTTATTTACAACACTTTTAATCATAAATAGTGGGCTGTCATCCCTCACATAGCTTTACACTTTTGAGACCAAGCGTTGCTTTGTAGTCCACTTTATCTTTATCTAACATTTTTTTGTGTTTGAGTCTCTTTCTTTTTACAGGTTTCTTCCTCCACAGCCAAAGAGGAGCTCCTACAATGTCTGGATATGGTGCGCAACTTAATCTGGGTAATGTACAAACCCCTGACCCTTAACTTTTAGTTTCTTCTTATTCTGAATGTAAATAGCAAAAACGTAGAGAAACATTCTGGCACGCCCAGTGGGACCTTGGAGTTTTCCTTGGGTTCATTTTTTATAAAAAGTAAACTTTCATATAGATGCATTAGATTCTCTTCTTGCATCCTTCTCTAATATCTTTATTTCAAAAAGACACCATTAGCACAAGTTAAAAAGAACCTCTTTCTTTTTCTTCTTGTCACTTTTTGCTTGCATCTTAGAGTAGTGAAAATTCATACTCTTAACCCTTTCTCCACTTGTCTGCATCTAAACAAAACATTTCAATTTGGGTTAAAAACACTATGGCATTTCATTCCTACTTGAATGCATATTTAGCCCTCTCACTTAGTAATTAAAATGCATTATGAATAAAGCATAGTGCACATATGTTACACAACCAGACCACATTCACAATCAAACATTTTAACTTACTTGAGACAAGGCCCGTCTAGGATTTCATCACCTAGCAGATACCTTACCCTTCCTGGTGATCCTACTTGGACTTCATTACCAAGAGGAGGACCCACTCTATTCTCTGGCAGAGTATAAACGATAGGCAAAGTATATACTGGCTAAGCAGCCCAGCTCGGCTCTAGGTTCGTGAAGTGAAGGGAGCAAGCCCTAGCACTAGGCCACGTATGGAACCTAATATAGATTTTTGAGCACCAAAACATAACCTGAAACCAACCATAGACTACCTCTTTAGGACCTATTCTAAAATCCCAATTCCCAAACATATTCTTCTAAGGCATAAGCCACCACAACTCTAAAATTTATTCTTAGAAATTTAATGTTTAGAGGTTGCTTGCTATCATCATTTCTGCTATCTTTATCTAATTATTTGAGCTGGTGAGTTCACATCATTCTGAGGTCCAAAAACAACTCAGAATTTCTCCTTTATTCCAAAAACTTTCAGTTTTCTGAGTTTTTGTAAATACACAAACACTGACATTAGTTTTTCCACTGATGTCGGCAACTTTTCTTCACCGACATCAGTTTTTCCACTGATGTCGGCAACTTTTCTTCACCAACATCAGTTTTTCCACTGACGACGATCACTGTCAACAAATTTTCTTTCAAAATAGCAAGCTTAAAACCTAACTTTTTTTTTACTGTTAAAACACACATTCTAGTTTTATGAAACTGAAATACACAATTTTTGGAACCTGAACCCATTTTGCCTTGGATGGTTTTGACACGTAGTCAAGCCAAATCTCTTATTAACCATGCAAGGCAACAACCACTTCCACCTTAGCCTTTCATAACAAGTCTTCTAATGGAGTATGCTTCAGACACCAAGCGTACTCCTATCTAACCTACCCCCAATCAACATCCAATTGTTCTCGAAGGGGATCAAAATTTTGAGAGATTCCTTGACCTCAATGTCAAGGCTCTCCAACACTATCTCGCAAGAAGCCAAATGAGAGACCCTTTAGGTAATCCTATTTATGGGATGCCAACTTCTCTTACTAAAGTGGCAATGATATCGAAACCATCCACTACTCAACCTATGGTCACTTAGGTTGTTGCCTCGACCAATAACCCAACCATGGCCAATGTTCAAGATTTGGCCTCCCCTTCTATTTCTGGACCTACCTCCATTGGGGTTTTCGTACCCCCTCAACCACAAACAATTCAACCAAGTTCGACACCTTTTCAGAACTTGATTGTCTCTATCCCACCCACACTTGCACCCATAAATACAAGAGTGACTACCTATCCTCTAACTAGTGTTGCCACTACCCAACCACCTTTGGGGACATCTAGTCAAGTTGTGCCATCCAACTTCATGGCACAACTTCCCTTGGCCTTAACATCAATCCCTATGATGAACTACCAATATGTTGCATCTACACAAATGCAACCAAGTACATCATACACCCCTACCAATGCCTTTCAAGTACCCTACAACTTAGGGGGTGCTCCTCCTACCAATCTATTAGCTGATCTAATCAAGATGCTGATGGATAAGATGTCCAACCTTGAGACATCCATTTTTGGTTTGAGAAATGTTATTTCATATGAACAAATTTGCAATGAACCCATTCACCCTTCAATCCCTATTCAAACATATCCTAGCCAGTGGGAACTCCCAAAATTTACTCATTTTTAGAGTAAAGAGGACCCACAACAACATCTACGAGAGTTTAGAAATGCTTGCTAGCTTATAGCACATGATGATGTGTTATTACTTCACACATTTCCCATGTCACTTTCTGGCACCGCCCTTGATTGGTATAGCTCCATTATCAGTCATTCCCTCTTCACCTTCACTCAACTAGCCCAATCATTCCTCGACCACTTTTTAATCAACATCACCAAGAAGGTCTCCATTACAGACCTATAATCTATCAGACAATTTGATGACGAGTCAATAGTTGACTTCGTTGCCCATTGGAGAGGTTAAATCAACCAACTCTCATTTTATCTACCTCAACCTGAGCTCATTGAGATCTTTTTAAGATCATGTGCCAAGCACATCTCATCTAATTTGTGGGTTCAAACATTCTGCACATTTGATGAAGCTTTCACCATGGCCCAAAAGCTTGAACTCCATGCGGTTGAAGAAGATAAGGTCAAATTACGTAGCATAAATACCAATGCAAAATCCAATGACCCTTCTTCCAAACCTTCTTCTTCCCACTCCAAGTCCAAGGGATTGGCAAATGCTATGGTACTTAGGTCATCATCCTCTACCACAACCAACCAATCTCAGCCTTCTACATCAGAATACATCACAAAACAATTCCAACAATGATATATATAGCATCAATACACTCCAATAGGAGAATCATACGCTTTCATGTTGGATAAACTTGTCAAGCATGGATTCCTCAACCTCCCTCAAATTTGACCACCCCAATTTGACCCCTCAAAAGCCATCCCTACATGGTATAGAGAAAATGACTTTTGTAATTATCACCATGTCAAAGGTCACGACATAGACAACTACAAAACCTTCAAAAACATTGTCCAATACATGCTAGACAAAGGGGATCTTGTTTTGGATAACCCAAATGCGCCAGCTAACCAAAACATAGACATCTTTAGACAACCACTCCTTAACCATCCCCCAAGTCAGAATAACATTCAGACCATAGTCGATGACCTTCAAGAGCATAATATACACACGGTCAACATGGTTCCTAACCAACCTCTCCCATAGTCTGAAGAGGTTAATCAACTTGTTTGTCCACCACAAGTAGAAGAGCCTTCTTCTCCTATTTGTCTACCATAGGTAGAAGAGCCTTCTTCTCCTATTTGTCCACCATAGGTAGAAGAGCCTTCTTTTCCTATTTGTCTACCACAAGTAGAGGAACCTTCTTCTCCTATTTATCCACCATAGGTAGAAGAGCCTTCTTCTCTTATTTCTCCACCATAGGTAAAAGAGCCTTCTTCTCTTATTTGTCCACCACAAGTAGAATAGCCTTCTTCTCCTATTTTTCTACCATAGGTAGAAGAGCCTTCTTCTCCTATTTGTCCACTACAGGTAGAAGATCCTTCTTCTCTTATTTGTCCTCCACTGATGGAGGATAGTCCTCTATCCAACCCCCTTTCACACATAGGAGAGTCTACTTTGACCTCTCCCATATTGGAGGATGCTTTGATGATACCAATGCTGGTGGCCTTGCCCTCATCCTTCTTATCATCAATAAACGATCATACTTTCCCCACTCCTAGACCACACGTAGAAGGCACGATCATCCCTGTGACAATTCACCCCAAAGTCTCTGACGAGGAGCGGGCTTCCACGTCTAAATTGTTAGAAGCTCAGCCTTCCATATCTAAACCCAAACCCTCACAGGCATCCACCATACCGAAGCAGATTAAATCTCTAAGTGTTCACCCCATATCGAACCTCACTCACCCACAAGTGAAGGTGGATTTGAACCTCACCCCACACAATAGTAGTCCTCACACTAAACTAAAGAAGACTACTAAACCACATCAGAGAACTCCTCCCCCACCATCACCATTGCCCTCTATTTTGGGTCCACACCCTTCTACCTTAATAGGAGTGCTTCCTACTCCAACACCTAATAAAAAAAATTTGCCTCCATTAGTCCCTCCACCCATCAAATATATATTTCCTCCAAGACATTAAACACCTCACACCAAGAAAGTATCATCTATGCGTGTGGCCACACTGCCAAACAAAAAGATGGTACGAAAAACTCTTACAACTCTTAAATAGAAGTTGTCAACCCTTACTGCAACAATGAGTGTAAACCCATTAGTAAATTACTATGCTTCATGGTTATGCCAATTGTTGCAGTATTCTAGCATTGCTCTCCCACCAATTAAACCATACCAACCTCTCAAATCAAAACCATCTTGGTTCGACGACACTAAAATCTATGTATCATCGCACACCTGGGCATGACACTGAGCGTTGCTACGCTCTTAAGGTTGTCATTCCTCAACACTTGAAAAAAGATGCCCCTTTCATCAAGGATCCTCTTGAACACCCTTTTAACAAACCATCAACACCATCCCATGCCTCCCAAACATCGTCACCCTTATCGGGATCCCATCATCAAACTATGGTCCCTCTACCACCTTCTCCTCCTTTGTTCAAAATCAACACTATCAATGTGGCCACCAGGTCACAAACCATGAAGGATAAAGGGAAAAATAAGGTTTATATCCCTTGGACATATCCATTCGTCAAGCCATCTCAACCACCAAAACCCAAGATTTCTATTTTGGGCACATCTCAACCAACATCTTCTGGGGCAACTCGTGACTCCATGGTGAAACAACTTCACCAAACCCCTATGAATATGTCTTTGTATAACCTAATACAAAACTCTCCACAACATCGCTACGTCTTAATCAAAGCTTTACAAGAAGTGGAGGTCTAACCTGAAGACCCCCAACCATTGGCTGCTCTAGTCAAATCATTACCAATTATTGCCTCCATCACCTTCAGTCATTCTGAAATTCTAGACTACAACCTGGAAGATTAGGATCTCAACCTCTTAAACTAAGCTTATCAGGCAAAAGCTTCATAGGATGCATCCTCATAGTGCACTCCTTGTCAAAGAGGAGCTTCAACATCTTCTCTCCATCTCATTTATCCAACTCATTGATTATCCGCAATGGGTATCAAACATTATCCCTATCACCAAATCAACTGGGGGGAATTTAAACTTATACTGACTATCACGATCTCAACCAAGCATCAACCTAGCTGGCCTAAAGGATGACTTTCCTTTGCCAAGCATCGACCAAAACATGCCTACAATCAAAATCTAAAAGAGTGAGATTTCAAAATCGGAGATCTCATCCTTAAAGAAAACCAACATGTGACCAATACAAAAAGAAGCAAACAAGGAAAGTTTGCTCCTAATTGGCTCGGACCTTACATAATAACACACAAGTGTGGATCAGGGACTTATCGTATGTCTTCTCTCAAAGGCCAGCCAAAACATGAGCCCCTTAATGCTTTACATCTGTGACCATTTTACTGTTAATCAAGTAATCATTCACTTGATATTTAACTTGAGCTCATCCCTTGAGCTACCCCCATCATCCTCATTCCTATTCCTTTCAACCCTATCTCCTTATAACAATTAGCTAACCCTTTTTCAAAGTGGTAAATGCTTTGTCCTACTAAAAGGGAAACCCTTAAAACTCTATAGTCAAGTCCATGACTAAATATTCAGTCAACAAACAAACATAAAATTGGGATGCCTAACCACATGTCATAAAATATCAATGTAGACTCCTCCCTTGAAGGATAGCTACATCATTGTTGTAATTACTAGACTACTCCCTTAAAGGATAGCTATTCACAGACATATAAACATACAAAGCAAGATATAGACCACTCCCTTGAAGGATGGCTATGACCAAATTTTTCTACATACACATCACCCTCTCAGAAACTACCCGCATCAATCAGCTTCACATGACCACAAACACAAAACAACATCCCAAAGTGGACTTCCTGCATTGATCAGTCTACCAAAAAAAAATTGAATGACAAACTATTAAGTCATGGACTTGCCTATAGTCATTCTCAGAGTCACATATAAAAGGGGCAAAGTTATCCTTGCTAAAAATGGTTACGCTATCCTCACATATCACATAATCAAACCTATTACCCTAACATACTCAAGGGACTTTGAGCTCACTTAACATTAAGTGATTAGACCACTTCTCTAACACAAACCAATGGTCAATGACGTAATGCATGAATGGGGCTTTTGTTTACAACAACCCTATTTATGCTATCATTATGATCCTTTTCAATGAAAGAGCAAAGTGCCTTTCACTTCTTATACAACCTCATCACATGTCAAAACATAATATCTTAACCAAAACATTTTTATAAAACCACTAATATAACATCATGATTTATTTAATACAAATACCAATTTGTGTTATATAAATTATCATAGACCATTCACACTAGTTTTTATGGAAAAAAATACACATAAACCATCAACTTAACACAATTTATGTCAAGCATATACCATCACCAATATGGAAACTTGCTGAAGCATAAATAGCACTCAATTCATTTTTAGCATACATCCATCACCAATATGGAAAATTGTTAGGAATGAAAAACCACATAACCAATGTTATAGAATACACAATCACATAATATGGAAAAGGTTGTAACATCATCATACTCATTTCATTTTTAGCATACATCCATCACAAATATGGAAAACTGCTAGAGATGAAAAACCATATAACCAATGTTACAGAACACACCATCACATAATATGGAAAAGGCTATAACATCATCATACACTCATCATTTTCTAACATAACCAAACCAACTATCAACCTATTTGACTCTTCTTCCCTTTTGGGGATAACTACATTGGCCTGAGGCCCTTCCCAAGGGCTATGTAGGCAACACTCAGTTGACATGATGTCTTCTGAGGTTAGCTCGGTCATTCATTCATTCATCTACCTGATGGACCAACCATATAACCTTTAACCATGACCTAAACCAATCCATAACTTACCCTCTTCTTCCCTTTCAGGGAGAACTACATTGGCTTGAGGCCCTCGTATGGGCTATGTAGGCAACACTCAGTTGACATGGCATCTTTTGAGGTTAGCTTGGCCATTCATTGGTTCATTTACCTATTGGACCAACTATCTAAACTAGTCCAAAATCATACCCAAATAACCAGCCCTGACATTGTAGAAGTCATCTTAGACTCCTCATGGGGCACATTGGAGATCACATACATCTCCCTGACCATAACAAACAACACTTGAGATCACTTATATCTCAACTTGACTCGACCAATGACCTTGGAGATCGTGACTATCTCCTGACCACGACCACTTTTGAGACAACTTTACCTTGGTTGTTTTGATTGCATATATGCTACCTCACAAATAGTTAACAAATTGTACACAACCCACATTACGACCCTCACACCTATTATCAGATCACACCCAAGTTGATCCCCAATATTTGTGACATTTTCATGTTTTCTAAGAGCACTTCCTGAGCCCAGGATACTTGGAACATGATGACCATTAGAGCTACAACTTTGATCAATTAACCCAATCATCTATGACTAAAAAGCTGGGGACCAGTTACTTTGATTTTATCACTCCTCGACCTTGACCATGACAATTTGACCTACCTATCACGTGAAGTGTTATATGTGCAATCTCAACTATTACAGCGTTCACACTCCAACTTCACCATACCATCCACTACCTATCAAATCAACACCCGATTTTGGGTTCCCTTCTCTCGATTCCCAATTTGAGGGGGAATACCTCATCATCATACTTGGGGCAACCTACACCTTAACCCATACTTGGGGCAACTTACTCCTGTTTTTGTCTTGCAGTTCGTCAGAATGACCAACAAGACAAAAAGGGGAAAATGTAGACACCAACATTGTGTCGACCTCCCCTTGGTCCCTTACATATCTTATTAATTTAAAATAAACAAATTATTTTAAATTATCACCTCACCTTGGACACCTCAACTTGGATACCTCGCCCTTAGACCATTTCCTACCTTATGACTCATCTTATGACTAAGTCCTTCACATAATAACTACCTAAGACCTATTCCAACTCTCTAACTAACACTTATGCCTAATAAACCCACCTTTTGACCATTCTCCAATGGCAAAAGCACTTGGCAGATGGAGAAACGAGCCACATAGCCCTTTTACCCATTCTCTGCTACCAATGTCAGTCAACTATCTACCGATGTTGGCAAGATCGCCGATGTCAGTTACATAATCTGATGTCTAAACATTGAGTTACCCTCTCGAAAGGATCTTAGACTCTCTAATCACTGATCTTGAATTCTTCCTCTGGGACTCTCTCTCTCTCTGGCCCCCAAACTCTAGTAGATCGATGCGCACACTCTGAGACCAGGCATCAGACTTCAAATTTTGCTCTCTAGGCTATAAAAACTCTATAGAATCACTCCAGACATTGGATTGGAGACATTACATGAGATCTTTAACATCAGCCATAACTAGAGCTAAGTATTCTTCTACCTCTTATTTCAATATTTAGAATTCATTAGTAATTAGTTCCTATTTACTATTTCTAGATACTATCAACTAGACCAGACTTCTTCTTGGAGAGGCTAAAAATCCTTCCCCATATCTTTATCCTCTTTACACACCAACCTTCTACCTTTGTCCCTTCTCAGACCCTACTCACTATCCTGCAACCTTGCATAACCCTGTAAGCTTCCACAGAGTCTTCTATCGACCATAGACATAATTAAAAACCCATCCAAGGCCCATTGCCCCAACCAACATCGACCGCAACCCTGACCGACACCGGTAACATAAATGACATTGGCATATTGACCAACTGATACTGTCAGGACTACTAATGTCGGTGAATGTGACAGACTGACTGCAGAGAATAGGTATGCATTGTCTACTTTCTCTTTCTTAGTCATTTGTCATTTCTTTATTTACGACACTTTTACTCATAAATAGTGGACTGTCATCCCTCACAGAGCTTTACACTTCTGGGACCGAGCATTGCTTGCCAGTCCACTTTATCTTTATCTAACATTTTTCTGTGTTTGAGTCTCTTTCTTTCTACAGGTGTCTTCCTCCACAGCCAAAGAGGAGCTCCTACAATGTTTGGATACAGTGCGCAACTTAATTCGGGTAACGTACAAACCCCTGACCCTTAACTTTTAGTTTCTTCTTATTTTAAATGTAAATAGCAAAAATGTAGAGAAACAAACTCATAAAAGAGAAACCCAATGGGTGCCAAAAAGTATTGAAAAAATAAGATAAGATAAATATGGTATTTATAAGGAAGGCGAGGTCATATCCATGGTGTCACACTGTAACTCACAAAAGAGAAACCTAAGGGTTGTTAAGAATTATGTAAAAAGTATGAAAATAAAGAGGATAAAAGTACATCATGAGGAAGAATAATTCTTGTATGTAGTTCTACATTATAACTCACAATAAAAAGTGAAACCAAAAGACCAAAAGGAGGGATGAAGGTTTGTGAAAATAGAGAACTACTATAGAAGGTGAGACCTATGTAAGTATCCTACAAAACATGTTAGATATATAACATATAAAAAGTGTGAAAATGAATGAAAGGATTTAAATTAACTTCTTGAGGAATTGTGTGTTGGTGGGATCTTTAAAAATATGGCCTTCATTGGTTTGAAGGTGGTAGGTACTTGGACCAATAATATATTTGACTAAATAAGGGACCCACTATTTTTGGGTGTATTTAACTTCTTTGTCATGAGTGTTGTATAATTTAAGGACAAGATCACCAATATTATGAACTTTAACTCATTTGTTATGTTGTTTGGAAATATGAGCCTTATATTGGTGATTATGTTGTAAAGAAAAAATATGATGCTCATCAAGAAGATCTAATATCAATAGCATGAAGGTGAGCTTCATTTAATTATTCATCAGGTATGATACCATGAAGAGATATATGGAGAGAGGGAATCAAAACTTCTAATGGAAGGATAGACTGAAAACCATATAATAGAGAGAATGGTGTTTACCCTAGTGGTAGTGCATATACTAGTGTGATAGACCTAAATAAAAAGATAGAGATGAAGGTGTCAATCTGTACATGTTTCATGAATTATCTTTTGGAGAATTTTGTAAAGAATTTTGTTGGTGGCCTTAGTTTGGCCATTACATTGTGGATGATAGGGTGTGGATAATTTATGATTGATTTTAAATTTAGAACAAAGTTGTTAGATATCTTTATTTTTAAAATTATAACCATTTTCTAAAATGATAGTATAAGGGATATCAAAGTGGAAGATGATTTGATTAAGGATGAATTCAGATATGGTGGGACTAGTGATGTTAACAAGGGGTATAGCCTCAACCCACTTAGTGAAATATCCCAAGTTTGTGATTATAAATACATTCCCATCTTGATATTGAGGTAATTTCCCTATGAGATCTAATCCCTACATATAAAATGGCTAGAAAGATTCTATGGTTTTAAGTTTAACTGGAGGTAAATGAATTATATCATCATAAAGCTAGAAAGGAGTAAAATTTTTAGAAAATTTTATGGCATCCTTTTCATTAGTAAACCAAAATTATCCCATACATAATCATTTGTGGGATGTATCATGTCCACTACAATGGCCACCATAAATTCCCCCATGTGTTTGTTTAAGAAGAGGAGGGACCTCATATTTCATAGCATAGCATAACAAGGTACCTTCATCATTATGATAATATAGGATGTTATATCAAAATACATACTTAAAGGTACCTTCACAAGAGTTAAGTTTTGGAGGATAAGTTTGGTGTTCCAAAAATTGATTGATGTATTTATACCATGAGCTTTGATGAATAGTGATAGCCTCAATGTGGTAGATAAGTGAATCTTGTGGTAGAAGGTGGATATTTTATTATTTGGA
Organism: Torreya grandis; assembly: GCA_037957365.1. Classification (NCBI taxonomy): domain Eukaryota; kingdom Viridiplantae; phylum Streptophyta; class Pinopsida; order Cupressales; family Taxaceae; genus Torreya; species Torreya grandis. The sequence goes on from JARHVA010007396.1 coordinate 217,838, forward strand.
TAAGAAAATTTGGATCAACATGAACTTGGTGTGGATGAAAAAGAGATGTTGAAGAAGCAAGGGAATCGGCACTAGAATTTTGATCTTGAGGAACAGGCTTTATAGTGAAAGAGATGAAATATTTGATGAGAGTAGTTACAATTTGATGATAAGAAATGAGATTCTCACTTTTGTATTAGTAATAACCATTGAATTGGAAAAAAATGAGATGGGAATTGATTAAAGCATGTAGTTATTGGATATCTAAATAAAAATAAACTTCCATGCCTAAGATTAAAGCTTCATACTCTGCCATGTTGTTAGTGACACCAAATATTAAGAGAAAAGATAAAGAGATGATTTTTACAAGAGGAATTTTATGAATAAAACCCACCCCATCTCCTTTAAGGCATTTAGTACCATAAAAATTAAAATTCTAATTATCCTCATGTAAATTGACATTAATTTTACAAAGTTATTTGATAACTAATTTTATTTTATTAGTATTAGGGAGGATAGCAGATTGATCGAGATTACTTTCTGTAAGATTAGTAGTGAAGTTATGGAATTAATATTTAAGGGATATGGCTTGATTCAAACCTTTAATATAGATAATATAGTCATTGAGACGACTATCTTGAAGGTGATCAATAGTGGGCATGGGAGCAGTAACAAGGCAATCAATGTGACTTATTCTTTAAAAAAATCGAGTAATAATTCAAAAATCAAATCATATGAGAAGGATCATCCACTTGCCAATTTTGTCTCTAGGAATAAAGGCTTTAGATAAAAAGTGATGAAGGGGATCAGAATGAATGATAACATAAGTGGTCTAATAAATCATATAATATCAAAGTTTTTTAGCTAAAAACTATATGGTGAGGCAATCATGTTCAACTTTTGTGTATGTTTCTCATAATCAATGAGGCCTTGGCTAATATAGAATATGTAATACTCTCTTCTCATATCATCTTGTTGGGCAAGCATTTCTCCAACTAATATGGGTGTGGAAGAGGTATATAGGATTAAAGGTCAATCATTTAAATGAGGACAAAGAGTGGGTGGGTGAAGCAATGATTCTTTCATATTATCAAATGATTTTTTATATGGATTTGTCCATTCTAGAGAATTTCCCTTCTTAGGAAGAGAATTGATGGAGTGGATATGATAATCTATTTAAAGGATGAATCATCTAATTTCCCCATGTCTATCTAGATAAGTGTGAATGTCTTGAATAAATCAAGGGCTGTTCATATTGATGATAAAACTAATCTTAGTAGGGTCAACATCTATGCCCTAGAGAAAGACTAAGAATCCTAATAGTTTATCAGAAGTGACACTGAAGACACAGTTGTAAGGATTTAGTATAACTTTTTATTTAAGAAGATGGTTAAAGATGATGGTAAGATCAGAATGATGAGTATTAAAAAATTTAGACTAAGAAATGAGCTCATACACATAGGTTTCTATAATTTTTTGGATAAGATAATGAAAGATATGAGTCATTCCTCATTAATAAGTAGATCCACCATTTTTTTGTCTGAAGGGAATTTTAACATAACAATAGGTGACCCATTATATGGTTAAAGTTATCTCATGTTGGTCTTTAGGGGAAATGTGAATTTGCTTATAGCTTGAAAAACCATCCATAATAGACATACTTTTATAGCCATCTATGGAATTGGCAATGGCATCTATTGAAAGTAGAGGTAAATTGTCCTTTTGACAAGCAAGATTGAGATTATGGAAATCAATGCAAATGTGAATGACCATGATAATTTTTTTCTAATTATGGACTATGTTAGAACCCTTTCAAAGTAGTCCACTATTTTGATAAACTTAACATGAAGAATTTTGATAATTTATTTGTGACATAAGGTGGAAAATTTGGGTGGAAATTTATGTTGGTTTTGATGCATAGGTCTGACATCATAAGTGATGATATTATGCAACAAAATTATAGGGTCAATGTTAGGCATGCCTTTGTAGGAACATGTAAAGATATCAAGATATTTATAAAAAAATAAACTAAATTTATCATGTTCAGTAGTTAAAGTTGATGAGATATGGTAATAGGTTGAGGGCATGATGGAGTAGCATATTCAATGCAAGTAGTTTCTTTGATAAGCATAGCATTGCCACCTTGGAAGTGGTATGGTGCATTAGGTAAAGAATAAATTGGATTAGATTTAGCATTGATGATAGTGATGATGTTTTTGAAGCAAGGGGATATATTTTTGAAATTCCCAAGTTTGTGATGTTGCTAAGGAATTTTAGGTTCTCACACATGAAGTAATTCAAGAATAGTTTCGTCACTAGGCAAAGTGGGAAGATGACCATAATACTCAACATATAATTTGAGATCAAGAATTTGGTTATCATGGTGATCATATTTAGAATGTATCTGATGGACATCTATGGCCTTGGCATCTAATTTAATATTGGGAGTAGGACGAGTAGATTGATCAGATGAGATTGGTATATTTTTAGTTTATTTGATGGGGGAAGAATTATATGTAATGATTGGATCTATAGATGTAATAATTTATAGTTTTTTTAAAGGTATGATTTATTATACCACCTAAAGAGTATCAAGAAGTGGAGAATTAATGGGAGGTACATGACCTTTAGGAGCTAATTTAGAAACCATGAAAATGGTGTGAACATCCTAATTGAAAGCATGTATTTGAGCTAAATATTTGTGATAATATCAAACATCCAAGTCTTGAGATTGGGCTTGGTCCATGATGTAGTTATCATCATAGGTTGGAGAAATGGTACATGCTTGAGATTTAAGGGGAGGTTTAGAAGGTGAAATTCTAATGTTATTTAACTTTTATGGAGACATGATGGGAGGGTTATGGAATAATATGGCCACTCCATAGTCATTATAGGTGGAGGAATCTTCTAGGTAAGAAGGTTCTTGAGAATTACATGGAGGAGGAAAATCGGTAATCTCATCAATGAAAGGAATAGTATAGTCATGATGTAATAAAGGAGGAAGCCACTCTAATATATAGGGATTAGATTATTAGTGTTATAAGTCATTAGGTTCATCATCATCTGAATCAACAAGAGTGACTTGTAATTCTATATTGATGTTGATGAACTCAGGAAAGGGAAAACTATTGATGTTAGGAATGGTAGGGATGTGATATTAAGATTTTGGATTAGGAAGTTGAATACTCCAAGGGTTGGGATCAGCTTCATTCTTATACCATTTTTTGTTATGTAAGAATTTGATGCATTAACTACCATAAGAAGTGATGGCCCTCATTATATAAGTCTAAGGGTGACCAAGTAGTATGTTATAAGATATGGGAAAATTAAGGACCATAAGTTTAGTTTAAACAATCTTAGATCCAATTGTTATGGGAAGATAAATACAACCAAATGGATTTTGATTAGTTTTATCAAATCTATAACAGATGAGGTGGGTTTTCTTGAGATGATTCTTATTATATCCAAGTTGTTAGATAAGCCACAAAGATGTCACATTAATATTGGACCCTTCATTGACTAAGACTTTATAGATAAAGGTAGTATTCATGGATATTTTAATGAATAATGGTGGATCATTAGCATGAAAAAAGATTTCATCATTAATCATGTCATCTTAATTAAATTCAATAAAAGGTTTAAAATAAGGACAAATAGTTTAAATGGTATGCAAGTTAGTAGGTTGAGACTTAATAGAGGGTGGTTATTCATCTATAGAATATGGATCTTTGATTTCTTATAATTTTTGCATAAGGAACTTGTAATGATAAAAGGAAGTACAAACTAACTCCATAAGTCAAATATTGCAAGGCATGAGGTTAATTTCTTCTAAAAATTTTTAATGGGATTTAGAAGAAGAAATAGTGTAAGTTTTGGAAGGTAAGGTAAATTTTGAAGCAATAGAAGTTATTAGGGGTTTAAAAGAAGGAGGTGGTTCCTTAGGGGCTTCCAAAGCTAAATGAGTGGTGGCAGTATCTTTGAGAATTTACTCTTTTAAATATGGTTTCTTAGGTTTTGTCATAGGATATTTTTGAGATAGTTTATGATGATAATTAACCTTAGCTATGTTAACATATTGAGAATTATGGTAATATTGGTCATAGTTAGCATCAATAAGATAAACATCCTTAGTATTTTGATGATTATTAGACATGGAAAAAGTTTTTTGGTTATTAGAACAATAATATTTGTAAGTTTGTCATCTTTGAGAAGTAATGTTATAATCTTGATGATGAAGGTTGATCATGGATTTGTGATTGAAGGAATCACCAAGCATGTAGGATACAAAAAAAATTAGTAAGCCCTTAACAATTTTCATGGGAGTGACCAATGTCGATGTGGAACCAATAAAATTAATTAGAGTCATACCATTTAGGAGGATTATTAGGATAAGTAAAGGGTTTATAGGGTGGTAAGAATTGTTTCATTTGTTGCATAGTGAGTGGTATGTGAGAATATGGGGAGTACCAGCTTTGGAAATTCTTGGTTTATTTTGAGGAGTATTATTAGTGATAAAATTAGTACAAGTTTGAAACTATACTTTAAGTAATGTGGGACTAAGTTTGAGTTAATTCATGAGGAAGTCTTGATGTTTAGCTTGGTCAACAGCCCTTTTAAGCATTTGATGATTAAAAGTGTGAACCTTATATTGAAGAGAAGGATTTAAAGTAGTTATAAGGAGTTTAAACAAATTATCATCAAAAATGTTATGTTTAGATTTATGGGCTAGATATTTACATATTTTGATAAAATCATGAGTTGATTTGGTGGGATTTGATGAAATGGCTAAGATAATTTCAAATAAGATCATAATGTTAAAAATATTTGACTATAGGATTGACTAAATCCTTAAGTTTACAAATAGAATGCTGGGTAAGTTGGTTGTACCATTCAAATACATATCTAGTGAAGGTTTTAACTAGAATTTTAGTTGTGGGGAAAGTATTAGTTTAGATCCACTCATTATAAAGATTACCAAAGGATTTGAGAAAGGATGCAAGGTCTTTAGTCCCATCATACTTTATAGTTGGAGATATATTACCAATATCAATGGACATGATGAAAGGAGATAAAGGCTTATTTTGGATATTTTGAAGAATTTTGTTATTCCTAATAGGTTGAGGAATAAAATTTCTTGAGGCATCTCTAAGAGGTGGAGGGATAAAATTTAGATTGGCTTGAGGATTGAGAGATGGAGGCTGATTAGTCATATTGATCAAATGACATTGTAATTATATCATTTTAGAGATATTATAATTATACATTATGTTCATTTGTTTTATGACTTAAGTAATAATTTTATTCATATCAATTGGTGGGTTGGAGTTTGTAGGATAACTTCCCAAATTAGTATTAGGGGGAGGGTTATTGGAAGGTGGATTACCTGTGGGATTGTTGATAGACTTGTGTTAATCTATCCCACATTATGTTGAAAGGTTTGAAGATGAGAATTATCTTAATAGGTATAAAAAGGATCAGATCCACCTACTTCATATTGAGGTGTGATTTGAACCATGTTGCAATCCATAGATGAAGGAGGGAAAGAGGTGCTCCAAGAGTGAGGGTTCTTTTTGGGAGGAAAAGAGAGGTAGAAATGAATATCCCATATAGTGTCTAAATGGATTCAGGTTATCCAAGAATATTCTAATATGGGACTTTATGATGATTTAAAGAAATGAACATAATGTTAAGGAAAGAAAAAATGATAACTAAGTTGGAATCAGGGTCAGCAATAAGAGTACAGAGTTGACTAGGTCAACCTAGTACTATAAACTAAGAAAAACATAGTTTGATAAGATGATAGGGTTGACCAAGTTGACTTATTACTATAACCTAACTATTCAAAATGTATATAGAGTTGACCAATTTGACTTAGTACTGTACGTAGGGAAAAATAAAGTCTATTAAGAGATTATGTGGAATATAATGATAATGTACTAAAAATAGGGAAATATTTTGTAATGTAATTTGAAATAATAAATGAAATAAAATAAACAAACAATTGAATTAATGAGAATTATACAATTGGTACACAACACAAAACCTTGCACCAATGTTGGACAATGCAAGTTTTTACAATACAAAATATAATGAATAACGATCAAATAGTCAACTAAAAAATAAAATTCTAGATAAATGGCCATCTTGAATGTTTTTAGATTATTATAAAGTGTTTTTTTAAGTGTGATAGGGAATTTGGATGAAAATAGGGAACTATAAATAAATCTATAGATGGTTTTAGGATGTTTAAGCTAAAAGGGATCTATCTTGGCAATGGTACTTGATTGGTATTAGAGCCTACCCCCTCACTTCAAAAACCCATATGGATAAGGGTATTGGGTGATTTTAAAATATATACCATTAAACACAAGTTTATACTTGGCCAAAAAACCAAGTCGACTTCTCCCTTGGTGATGAAATCCAATTAGGTAAGCCTTGGGTAGACAAATGTTTTAAATATGTTTTGAAATTATGTCATTTGTTAGTGTGTGCAAGAAAGATAAATATAGTGAAACTAAATGGTATATTGTAAAAAAACCTAATTAGACTATGTGATCTACTTTAAACATTAAAAAAATTGAAAATGAATGTCTGAATTAATTACTAGCATATAATTATTCATTCCCAATTTAAGCATGGTACAAAATTGGCTTAGATGATAGTGTATGAAAAAATTATAGAATAGACTCAAAAGGGCCACTAATATACTATAGAAGTAGGATTCCTTAAGAACTAAGTTGATTATGTCAACCTAGTCTTTTAGATAAAAGATAGACTACAAAACTAAGTCGACCAAGTCGACCTAGTTTGCTATAAGATTGTAATTTTAAAGACCTAAAATTTTACAAAATAGAACTGTAATGAATAATTTAATTGAAAGAGAGAAAGAAAATAACCTTGGTGGGTTTAAAGATGTTGAGAACTATGAAGTTTGTGTTGAAGTGCCTTGAATTTTTCTTTCAAGTTTTACCAACTATGTTGACTGGGTTGACCTGGTTCTACAATTGTATATTTGTTGAAGCTTGTTAAGATGACTGAGTCAACCTAGTTTGTTATCTAGAAGATAAATATGATACTAAGTTGAATTTCATGACTTAGTTTACTATTCTAGATTTCAATAAGAGGCTAATTCAACTTATCTGACATAGTCTATTATCAAGAACTGAATAAGAGTACTATGTTGACATGTTTGATCTAGTAACCTATATCTGATGAAGACCTACATAAAAAAATAGAGTTGTTTTTATGTGATTATGTGTTAAAACTAAAAATAAAAGTTATAATTTATACTGTCTTGGTTGACCTAGTATCACAAAAACATAAAAATAATAAAATGATAGAAATGATAAAGCATGAAAGAAAACCTACAAAGGTTAGATTCACATGATGTTCACTATAATGTATACAATCAAAAATGCATCAGATCTACAAATCAATCCTATATCATAGAATATAGATCCTATTTAAAAATTTTATTTGGAATATATTAGATAATTAGGAACATGATCAATATGGATCTGCTAGACCTAATGAACAAATCTCTTATCATAAATAATATCACTAGGGAGGGTTCATAAGCCTCTAGTCAAGTAAAATCATGTAATAAATATTGAAATTTGTCATTAATGTCATATGTCTGAGGTCATTGTTTTCAAAATAAGTGTGAGATTAATTTTTTGTTGAAAATATTATTGCTATGATCATTGGTAGAGTTCAATTCTTTGTGTACTAGTATTGAGAAGCGTAGTCTAGCCCTATGAGAAGGTATATGCATGAATCATAGTGAATCTTGGTGAAATATGTCAATAAATGAAAGAGAGAGTTTATAAATATGTTTTGGCATGATAATGAGTCTTATAATCCATCTAAAGTGGTAGGAAGGTCTCAGAGTGGTATGGTGCCTAGTATGTATGTGTGATTGGACTTATTCTTGAGCATAAATATGGTATGATGAGGCATCATGATCAGGTTTGGATACTTGTGAGATTATATAATCATGGTATGAGTATGTATGAAATGGGTATGAGGTTTTTATATCTATGAAATAGTTTTTAATGTACATTTAAGGTCTAAAGTGTGACTAGAAGTTCAAGACATAACATGCAAAGAGATCTAGTGTGGCCTAATGAGGGGTCAAAGTTAGTTTCCAAGGTGATAGAGATAATTTTATTTTTTAAAGAATTATAATATGTTATTTTAATAGTGATCATGAATTTTTACCTCCTAAGTTGAAGGAGAAACAATGAAAATGACTTTAAAGGTCTCCTATGTGTGCAAAATGAATAGATGAAGACCTGAGAAGGAACTTATTTTTCTTGTTGACACATGTGATTTTGGTATGGGAAGATAATATATTAAGGAGAGATTTAATATGTTCTTATAAATTTTTTCCAAGCATTAGTATTTGGTTTTAGGGATAAAGTTGTATGAATAAACATTAAGAATGGAAAATGGTCTAAAACCCTCTCAAAACCCTCATAATGACCTGATGTTAAATAATTGATTAAAATGTGATTATAATGGTATTATATTCCTATTTAAGTGTTTTTATGTTGTAATAAACTCCTTCATACATCTCCATGTGGTAGCATTTTGTCAAGAGAGTGAGTGAAACCTATATGAAAATGCTTGTTTTTGAAGAAGTTGATATAAAAGATAAAAGTTACATTAGACTAAATATTTAAATGGATGAATGGAGAAGATAGAGACTCATTATTTATGTCCATTAATTTATCTTGTAAATTTATATCCTCTATTTCAACTATTTTGGTCACTCATGTTGACCTATCTATAAACTGGGCTAATGATAAAACCAGAGAGAAAAACTAGTCAGAGTGAGAAGATGATTAGGGAAGCCTTAACATGCCTAATTTGTGTGAAATACACCATGGATTATTTTTATATGAATTTTATCACTTCACCATGCATTTTTATTGGTTCCTAATCATCTATAAGGGGTGAAATTTTTTTTCATAACTTGTCATGTCAAGTTCTGTTGTGATAGTGAAACCTAGGATAGTGAGATTGGTTTGTAAGACCAATATTACCCTTTGAGCCTATGATATGGATATTTTATGTATCTATAATTATATTATATTATAATTTTCATTCATTTAAATTTTATTAAATTGGTTCTATAGGTTCTCTAAGTCATGTTCACCATGATTGGTTCTCAAGATATAATGATAGTTCTAGGTATGCTAGGTGGAGTGAAGAGTTTGAGGCTCTTTGATAGGATTAAATGTATCCAATTCAATTAACATTGTTTTTTGAGATGTACATTATCTATAAATTATTTATTTAATGTTGAGAGTCACTTTAAGTAGTTGAGATATGGAAGCCAAAATAGCTTGTCTGGCTGTGTAAGAACTATGAAAGAGAGCTTAAAAAATTGGTTTGTAAGACCAATGATTGACACTAAAAATAATGATATATATATATATATATATATATATATATATATATATATATATATATATATATATATAATGATTTTAAATAGGTCACATAGTAACTATTAATGTGAATTATAAGTCATGGAAGTTCCCTTACAAGTTCTAAAGACAACATTCTTCATTACTATGTTTTTGAAGCTATAGGCAAGTTTCTTTATGTAAGTGAGTTTGATGTTCTTGTGTCATTTTTATCAATTTAAAATTACAAATATAATTTTTTGATGTATTATATGTTCCATTGGATCTTATACATGCATTTAGAATGTTTTTAAGTGTATGTACAATTGTTAATGGTCAAATATTCTTGACTATGTTTTGGAGATTTTTGATAGAACAAAGTGAGGTTTTTAAAGAAGTGTTTATGAGTGCTTGGAGATGATATAATATGTATAGTTTATTTTGTTATGACCTTGAGGTCATGAAGTTTCCATACATATTTTTATTGTTCCTTGAATATAATTCTACAATTGGATTGAGCTTCCTCTTTGAAGACTATGTTTTTGGGGTATTTAGGCCTAATAGGTATTTAAGGCCTAAAGGATCTCTCATGACGAAATTGAAGGATGTGTAACTTATTGAGTATGAAGGAGGTAATTTTAGGTTAACAATTAAGTGTTTGAAAGGTTGGATTTGTTTGGACAACCTAATGTATAAGGTCTTTAAGTAGGCTTTAGAAGAGAATGTGGTTTAAGTGTGTTTAGACAACCTAATAATGTTGTTATTTTAATTGAATATTATGTGTAACATGTTATAAAACATGTTTTTTGTCTGACCCTAATGGGTTAATGTATTTTCTAACCAGAGTGTGAGTATTTTTGTGATTGGTATAAGTACAAGGCATAATAGACCTATTTTCATGTAAGTGACAGAAGAGTTAGTAAATGAAGAAAAAATATCTTTAAGGAGAATAATTAGGTCATGTAGACCATCAAATGGGAGTATAGGATCAATTATTAATATCCTACATAGGTTATAATTATGATTATCAAGGTCATTTAACCTAATAAGCCTTGTAAAAGGAATGTTTGAGTGAATAAGCCTAGAGGCTATTTTGAGAGGGGTAGAAGGTTGAGAAGAGCTGAATGAGTTGATTTTTAGTTGAGAGACCATCAGATTTGCATCATATATGTTTTCTTAATGTATGATATTGGGTAGAGAAGATAGAGAGTTGAATAATATGTCACCATCTATTAGTTAAGCAACAAGGTGTCTTGATGTGATCAAGTTTGTCTTGGCTTAGTTAGTGCTTAGTCAAGAGGAACTAAGAATTGCCTTGTAGGTTAGAGCTTGAAATTTTTACCTTTAAGTGTATGAGTTAGTGATAAATCACTTAGGGTATGGGTTCCTCATTACAAGTTATATCTTACTAAAGGACTATTAGAGTTGGTGCTTGATTAGTGAGGGGTTAGTGCTCTTTATGGGGTTGGTGCTTCACTAAATGTTGATCTCTTTCTTATAATACTATATTCCAAGTTGTGTGTCAGTGGATTTTATCCCCCATGAGAGTTTCCCACACATATCTTGTGTTATTATGTTACGTTCTTACTTCATTCTCATATGAATGGTTTATCATGCATTATTATATCTCTAGATTAGTTTGAATTTTTGATGAATGATAAGTGGAATTGAAAGTAAAAATTTATAAAATAATTCACACCCCCTCTCAATGGTTGTGATTCGAAAAATTAGTATCAAATCTTGGCCCTTTGGATCACTGCTAACATATGGAAGGTGATCTTAAAAGCACAACATGGCCAAGCAACTAAGGAAAGAGAATCAAGAATTGAAATTAGTGGTCAAAGGTCTTAAAGAATAGATTAGTCTTTTTGAGACAAGGTGGAGTAACACTAACTCCAAGGGAGATGAATATGATATGATCATTAAGAATCTTAAATAATAGACCAAATATTTTATATAATGTGAAAGAGAGATGAGTCATCTCCAAACAAAGCTTAAGGAAATGGTTTAATTTGTCAAAGAAGATAAGAAAATCATCAAGGATCTCAAGAGTCAGCTAAGGGATGTAAAGACAAATATGAGTTCAAAAGAGGAAGAATGTTCTAAGTTAAAATTTGTGTTGAGTGTATTGAAGGTGGAGATTGAACAAACCAATGTCTAGCTATCTTTTGAATAAAGCAATGTGGTTCTCAAGGATAGCAAAAAAGAGTCATCTCAAGTTAATAAGGGTGATAGTCACTCTAATGGAAATAATAAGGATAAAAAAAATAGGAGGGCAAATCAAGTCAAGCAAACCAATGCATTTAGACATTCAAGCTAACTTCATGGTTAATGCTTTATGTGCCATAGGTCTGGTCATAGATGAAAGGATTGCAGAATGGCCTCAAGGAATGAGTTGTCATGGGATCATGGAAGAAGGAACAATCAGAGAAAATGTAAGTTTAGTAGACTATTTGATACAATTTTTATAAGATTGGTCATATTTTTAGATTTTGTCCAAATGGAGATCTTATAATGCATAAGAAAAGATAAACCTAGATATAGAGACCTAAGATAGTTAAGTATGATCAAGTTAAACCCAAAATTCAAGATAGTTTATTTGCTAAGATGTGTTAAGAGACCCTTTTGTTAGCATGTGTTGTTAATTATCAGAAAGGTGTGCAAGAGGTCAATGATTTAGCTTAGATGGAGGAGAAGAAGGAATATATTGATTCAAAAGGGGACATCAATTCTAGAGAGTTTTAAATTAAGAATAAGATCAAGAGCATTCAAAATAAAGATTACCATCCTCATGATTACAGGGTGATTGAGAGGAGTAGATTGGAGAATTGGGAATCTCTAAAATTCATGTTGTTTTAGAGCTCCATGAGAAGGGGTGTCTTTGCTAGGCTTCATGGAGACTCTTTAGTCTATAGAAGAATGTGAGGTTGTAGTTAAGGATTTTATAGTAAGATGATTATTGAAGAGAAAGGTATGATTATGTATATTTTTGTGTAATTTAGTAATCTTACATGGTCATTACAGCAATAATTGGTATGCATGATTTGGTGTTAAGAGATACACCTAGAGGAAGGTCTTGAGAGAGTAAGAAAGTGTATGGTTAAATAATGAGACCTTGATCCTATTTGGAAGAAGTTTGAGTTAAGTAACATCTAGTTTTGTCATGTGTTCAAGTCACACAATGACAAATGTTGAGGATCTATGGGTGATCAATAAAATTTCTCTAATATTCAGATCTATTTGTCAATACCAAAGGCCTATGATGAGCATAAAATTAGGAGGAACTCATGTATTACTTCAAGAGATCTTTGAGTAGGTTGTCATCAAGTTCAGGTCTAAGGATAAGGTGGTAAGGTATGAAAGATATTTTTCCAAGTATTTTTAAGTGAGAGAAAGTCTAACTTTAAAGGGCAGATCTTATGAAGAGTTGAATGGATTCAGGTAAGATCAAGAGCAAATGATGAGCTATAAGAAAGGTTTGTGGAGTCATGATAGACATGTGTTAAGTTATTAAGTCATAAAGGAAATTTGAGAGATATAAATTAAATAATTATAAGTTTTAGAGACCCTTTTTCATTAATTTCAATTAGGGAGAGAGATCAGATTGATGGAGAAGTTGTCTATTGAAAGGATGTTCAAGCTTGAAGTGTGTTTGCCATCAATAAGTTTTGCCATCAATAATAAAGGGGAACATTATTGAAATTTGTCATTTATGTCATATATTTGAGTTAATTTATGTCAAAATAAGTTTGAGGTTAAGTTTTATTTCACAATAAGGTGGATATGATCATTGGTAGAGTTCAACTCTCTATGGATTAGGTTTATTGAAAATCCTAGTCTAGCCCTGTGAGAAGGTGTATGGATGAAGCATAGTGAAGCTTAGTGAAATGTGTCAGTATAAGAATGAGAGAGTGTATAAAGATTTTTTGGCATGAGAATAATTATTAGAGTTCATCTATGGTGGAAATAAGGTCTCAAAGTGGTATGGTGCCTAGTAAGTATGTGTAAATGGACTTGTTATTCAGCATAGATATGGCATGATGAGGCATCATTATCAATTTTGAGGATTGTGAGCTTATTTAATAATTTTATGAGGATTTATGAAATTGGTATGAGGTCTTTATATCTATGAAATAGGTTTCAAGGTATATTAAATGTCAAATTCAATTGGTAGTTCAAGACCTAACATGCAAAGAGGCCTAGTGTAGCCTAATGAGGTGTCAAAGTCATTTTCCAAGGTGATAGAGATAATTTAAGTTATTATATAAGTACAATAGGTTATTTAAATATTTATAATGAAGTTTTGGGTCTTTATTTGAAGGAGAAATCATGAAAATGAGTTTGAAGGTCTAATGTGTGTACAGAATAAAGAGATGAAGACTAAGAAAAACTTATTTTGCTTGTTGACAAGAGTGAATATTGCATGGTAATATAATATCTTGGGAATATATGTAAAAGGGTCTTATAAATTATTTCCAATCATTAGGATTTGGTTTAAGAGACAAATCTATATGAACAAAAGTTAAGAATGAAAACTAGTCTAAAACCCTCTCAAAATGCTCATAATGACTTGATGTTGAAGAAATTGTTCAAGTGTGCTCAGAATGGTATTTTATGCCAAGGTAAGTTTTTTTATGTTTTATTAAACTCACTCAATAATCTCTAGGTGGTAGTGGTTTGTTAGGATAGTGAGTGAAACCTACAAAAAAATGCTTGTTTCTAAAAAAGTTGATATAGAAGATAAAAGTTGCATTAGAACATGTATTAAAATGGATGAATGGAAAATATAGAGACTCATGATTTATTTAAATTAAGGCATATATGAAATTTATATCTTTTGTGTTAAATATTTTTGTCACTCATGTTGACCTATCACTCAACTGGGTTAATGATGAAACCATTGAAAAAACCAATCAGAGTGAGAAGATGATTACAGAAGCCTTAGGTGAAATTTATGTGAAATGCATCATGGAGTGTCTTTAGAGTAATTTTATAAATTAAACACTAATTTGGATTTTTTCCTAATCAATTTTAATGGGTGAAAATGTTTTTCACAAGTTGTCATATCAAGTTCAGTTGTGATAGTGAAACCTAAGACAATGAGATTGGTCTGCAAGACCAATACTGCCCTTTGAGCCTATGATATGGTTATTGGAGGTATATATAATGAAATTATAGGATCATGTTCATTAATTTTAAGTTTATTAAATTATCTATATATGAGATCTAAGTCACGTTCACGATGACTGGTTCTCAAGACAAAATGATAGTTCTAGGTAAGCTAGGTGGAGTGAAGAGTTTGAGACTCTTTGACAAGATTCAATGTATCTAATTAAATTAATTTTTTATATGTATATTAAATATCCATTATTTATGAAATTTTTATATTCAATTTAAGTATTTGAGATATGGAAGCTAAAATGGCTTGTCTAGCTATGTAAGAACTATGAAAAAGAGACTTAACAAATTAGTCTATAAGACTAATGATTGACACTAGAAATAATGATATATCAATTTGAGTATGTTAAATATGTCACATATTAAATATTAATTTTAATTATAATTCATGTATGTTCCCTTACAATTGATAAATACAACATTCTTCATGACTTTGTTTTTGGAGCTACAAGTAGGTTTTTGTATGTAAGTGAGTTTGATGTTCCTATGTCATTTTAATTAGTTTGGAAGTAAAAAAATAATTTGGTTATGTATTATAGGTGAAATTTGATCTTATTTATATATTTTTAGTGTTATAAAGTGTCTTTATATTTGTTAATGGTCAAATAGTCTTGACTATGCTTTATTTTTGACATAACATATGGAGCTTTTTAAAGAAGTGTTTCTAATTACTTAGATCTTGATAGAAGATATATAATTGAATTGATGATGATCCTGAGTTAATTTAGTTTCCATAAATATTTTTATTTTTCCTCGAAATAAATTCTAAAGGTGGCCTGAACTTCATCTTTAAATACTATGTTTTTGGGGTATTTAGGCCTAATCGGTCTTTAAGGCCTAATGGAGCTCTCATGAGGAAAGTGAAGGATGTGTGACTTATTGAGAATGGAGGAGGTTATTTAAGGTTAAAAATTAAGTTTTTAAAGTTTTTATTTGTTTTATGAGGGCCATATAGTCCATAGTCATTCAAGTTGTAAGGTGTTGCTTAAGGTAGACCTAATACATTAGGTCTCTAAGTAGGCTTAAGAAGAGAAGGTAGTCTAAGTGTGTTTGAAAAACCTAATAGTGTTGTTATTTTGATTTATTATTATGTGTAGCATGTTATTAAACATGTTTTTTGTCTGACCCTAATGGATTAATGTCTTTGATAACCAAGAATGTGAGTATTCTTGTGATTGGTATAAGGCATAATAGGCCTATTTATGTGTAAGTGAAGGAAGAATGTGTAAGCAAAGAAAATGTCTCTTTAAGGAGAATAATTAGGTAATTTAGACCATAAAATGGGATCATAATAATAGTTATTAATATCCTACATAAGCTCTAAGTATGATAAGCAAGGTCAATTGACCTAATAAGCCTTATAAGAGGCATGCTTGAACGAAGAAGCCTAGAGGTTGTTTTAAGAGGGGTAGAAGGTTGAGAAGAAATAAAAGAGTTGATTGTTAGTTGAGAGGACATAAAATTTTCATAAAATATGTTTTCTTGATGTATGATATTTGATAGAGAAAATAGAGAGCTGAATAATAGGTCACCATCTATTGGTTGAGTAACAAGGTGTCTTAAGGTGATCAAGTTTATCTTGGATTAGTTGGTACTTAGTCAAGAAGAAGTGGGAGTTTCCTTGTAGGTTATATATTTTATAAGTTTAATTTAATTTTATATTTTTTTTCTAATTCACTTAAGGGGTGGGTTCCTCCTTACAATTTGGAGATTACTAAAGGACTAGTTGAGTTGGTGCTTGACTAGTGAGGGGTTGGTACTCCTTGTGGGGTTGGTGCCTCAATAAATGTTGATACATTTCTTATAGGAATATATTCCAAGTGATTTATTATTGTTTTATATCCCTCATGATGGTTTCCCATATATATCTTATGTTCTTATGTTATTTCTTTCTTCATGCTCATATTAATGGTCGACCATGCATTTCTATATCTCTAGACTAGTTTGAATGTTTGATGAATGATAAGTGGAATTTAAAGTAAATGTTTAAACTAATTCCCCCCTCTCAATTTTTGTGCTTCCTAAAATAACCCTAACTATTTATTGTGTTTTCATATTCATTAAAATAATAATAAGTAAAGTAATGAAAGCTAATCTAGTGCTCACCAAAGCTTGTGGCACAAAGTGGGGGGTTAGTAAACAAATGAAATTAAACATGTATAATATAATAATAATTAAGATATGTTTATGTAAAACCCTAATTCATGGAGATGAAGAGAAATATTATTCAAAATCCATTACTTATACTACTTTTATCTACTAAATAGAGGATCAAAGTCAGATATACTTACCTATAAGACTAACCCATTAAGACTCAGTATCCCCCTTAGAAAAAGGTGCTTTGTAAGAGGTTGTTGTGGTTTGTAAGGATCAATAAGAAAGGCCAAATAATCTAAGGATTCTCTAAAAGACTATATTCTTCTCCAAGTAGAAACCATATACTAAGACTCCTCAAGTAGAATGGTGGAAGATTATATTGTAAAGAAGCACAAAAGAATAATAATTCTTGTCTACTTTTAAATAATCAAAAAATGGATGTGTTTATATAGGTGGATATAACCCTAAACCCTTCTAAAAGTTTTGGCTAATAGGGTAACCCAATCATCCTAGTATCATTATTATAAAAAAACTCATTGGGTCATAGACTAGGTTGGCCAAGAGCTGACGTAGACCCTAAATAAGTTTTTTCAATAAGAGAACAAGGTCAAAATAGCTGACATAGTCATGTAAACTATAAAAAGAGGTTTTTAGGTTAGGAAAATGGATAATGAAGGTGGAAAATGATTGGAGGAGTGTGAAAGAGAGGATACAAAGCTTATGGGAATATTTTTAGGAGCTATTTGGATTGATAATAAGTGGTAATAAGGGGAAACAATCCTACGAAACACTAATAATCTACCCACCCCTTTCCTAGTGCACCCTTTAGGTCATGCACCCAAAGAGATTAAGAATTGATGGGTTCCTATAAGATAGAAAGCATAGTAATTTATAAAGTTTGAAAATATTATGTTTATACAAATTCAAGATAACCTTTACCATTAAAGGGAGTACCTATGCATATAGGAAGATGCCTTTTGAGTTGACCAATGTTGATGCAACCTTTCAAATAGCTATGCATATGGAATTTAAGGGACTGATAAATAATATGATCTTGGTTTACCTCAATGATATCACTATTTTCTTTAGGAATGCAACTAATCACTTGGGTTATTTTAAAATAAGTCTTTGATAGATGTAGAGAGTTTAGGGTATCCCTAAACCCAAACAAATGTGTATCTTTAGCTGATGAGGGAAAATTATTAGGGCACATTATTTATAAATATATATTGGCTATTGATCTATAAAGGTTAGAGGATATCATGTCCCTTTCCCTTACAAAACACAAGAAAAGTCTCAATAGATTTTTAGGAAAGATAATTTTGGTGAGGAGGTCCATACTAGACTTTATCTCCTTGGTCAATCCACTCACATCCATCCTTAATAATAATGCCACATTCATCTATACAAGAGAGGTCAAGAGAAGATTTTAAGTAATAAAGAGAGAAATATCTCAAGCCTTTACACTTGTGAATCCATTCTATGATAAAGGTTTCATCCTCTATGATTTTGGAGGATATGAAGGCATCTCAAAAATATTAGTGCAACAAAACAATGAAAAAAAGGAAAATCCTATTGCTTTATTCATTCAAGTGATTAAATAACAAGTGCTTGATGTCATTAGGTCATTAAAAAAATTTAGACACATGCTCTCTAATAATAAAAGTTAGTTGATGGTCTCACATCCAAGAGTGAAGGATTTTCTATTGAATAGGAATATAAGTGAAAAAATATTTGGTTAGATCACCAAGGTGATGGAGTATGACATCAAAATCAAAAACACCAAGATCATAATGGGAAGAGGATTGTATGATTATATTGAAACAAATTTATGAGATGATAATAAGTCAATTCTCATGCTACAAAAGGACCAACCAACTAATCATGGTGCCCCTAATGATTAGGTTCAAACTATGAAGGCCTTTATCCAAATATATGAGTATACATAAGGGATTGACAAATAAAGATAATATATTTTATATTTAAATCTATTTTTTATGTGCTAGTAAGTGGTGTACTATTTAGGAAGGACATTAATGAAGTTATTTTAAGGTGTATAGAGCAAAATTACATTGATATGATATTTCAAGAATTTCATGATGGTCCATTAGGGGGAATTATTTTCCCAAGACCACTAATTTTAAGATAATGATGGATGCCTATTATTGTCCAAGTTATTTTAAATATTATCATAAATGGGTAAGTATTTATAAGAAGTGCACCTTATTTATTGGTAAGTAGAGGTTAGTATCTCTTCCACTTTGCCTAATACAACCAGATCAACCCTACACTCAATGGGTCTTAGGTTTCATTAGAATGATAAATCTTCCTTAAATCACTAGACACAAGAGGATTATAATAGCCATAGACTATTTCACAAGATGGACAAAGGTAGTGGTGCTCAGGGAAGCAAATGAAACATCTTTACTAAATTTATATGAAGGCATTATCACTAGGTTTGGTATTTCAACCACCATTATCTCAGATAACACTATGGCTTTGTTGTTGGAACTAGAATTAGTACATAGGCTATCAAGTATGGCATCTATTTGAGAACCTCCACAAACTATTACCCTTAAGGTAATGGTTTGGATGGGATACCCAACAAAAATCTAATATGAATCATCAAGTGAACCATGGAAGAGAATGAAAGGACTTTTCACAAATAACTTAAAGCATCCCTATGGGTAGATAGTATAATGCTTAAAAGAGAAATAGTCAACTCTCCTTTTATGATATTTTAAGGGAGAGAAGTAAGTCTACCTATGTCACTTGAGTTACCATCACTAGAACTACCCATTAATTAGAGCTGATTGAAAATTATACTATGACAATAAGGATAGAATAACTAATTGAAATGGAAGAAACTAGATGTCAAAAAATACACATGATGGACCTCTAAAAAACTCAAATGAATAAATATTTTGATAATATTACTATTGATATAAGTTTCAAATAAAGAGACCTAGTGTTGAAGTGGGATGAAGATAAATAAAATGCTGGGAGTCATAAAAAGTTTTATGCCATATGGAGTGGCCCCTATGTTATAACTATCTATAAGTAGACCAATGATTTTAAACTCTCAAAGCTAAATGGAGAGGATCTACCTATCCTAGTCAATGGGATCCATCTTAATCATTGATCTTAAAATTGATTTTTAAAGTTTTAAATAGTATTTAGTTTCTTCTCTTTTCTCCAAGTGCTTTCACACATTTACTATTTGATGTTATGAGTTTTACACACAAAAAAATATATATGAGGTAACCTATAATGTTTTGTAATATCTATAAAGGATAGCTTCATTATGGGGAATGAGTTAAGGGTATTGGGTCTTTCATTGACTACTAGTGGAATAATAGTGAGTAATATAGGAGTTAACTCAATTAGTTTAGGTATGGCTATGGATCCTAGCTCTACTTTAATGAAATGGGGTGATGATGGATTTACTATAAAGTGGATAGGACTTGATGAAACTATAAAATAGAGGGTAAGGTAGGGAAGAGAAGGATATATACAAACATAGAGCATTAATTCTTTCCAACCAACTTTAAGATAATTACAAATGACAATAAACTAATTCTTATAGATTGCTACTTTAGAACATATAAATGATAAACATAATAAAGGGATTTGAGGGGTATGATGTAGTTTAATCCAAGTCATTAACTAAAATTTAATTTTTATCAAGACTATTGTAACACATATTTACTCCAAGATTATAGTTAATACTAGAGATAACTTTAGACTAGAGCCACCTAAGAAGTTGCACCAAATGGTGTTTCTACACAAATTTCAAAGAGTAACTTAACCATCTTATTACCAAGAAAAAAGATTCATTAACTTGAATTATGACTACACATCCTAATTTATAAAACCTTATTAATTGATTACAATCTATTTGAAACTACTATTACGTATATCAGGAAATATTAAGCTATTAGTTAGATCAAAAGCATAAACACTATAATACATAGATGAAAGAGAGAGAATAAATTATGAAACACAAACTTGAATAACAAACTGAAGGATTTCTTATCTATATTGATATATAAAAAATTCTCTTCTTTTTGCAATGAAAGAGACACACATATAAATAGGCTTAGGATAGGGGTGCCTCATCACTCAAGGGCATTGTCAAAGTTTACATTTATTTCATATAATATCTCCTGAAGGAGTATATAGAGAACACTTGGAAAAATATGTCACCAATATATGAATTTTTTTACAATAAAAACTTGATATCACTAATTAACATCATTCCTCCTATGATGAAGTAGTTACAGTGGTGTGCTACTATACTCTAACAATGGTTTCCATTGAAGTTGTTGTAATGGAAAGCTCAATTGATGGATATGTTATTAGGAGTGATGTGGCTTAAGAGTCCTAATTAATAACTTGTATTTGTGAGTAGAGAGCATGGTCCACCTAAAAATCATTATCTATCATCTTGAAGTCCAATAAGGGGTGAAGAGTTGGGTAAGCTTGTCCATTAATTTTTATGTTATTTTAATGTAACCCCAATCTCCACATAAAAATTCTCTATGATTAGGACCCTAATTATAACAAAATTTATCAATTTTTTTACGTGTTCATATGTCTTGAATATTGTGCCCTTAACCTCTAATCTAGAATTATTTACAACCATCTGAAGGATGTCTTCAAAGATGGTCTTAAATACCATTTTTCCACTCTATTTAATCACACCATCAACTCTAATTTCCCTTATAATGGTTATGGATTTCCCCTCATAACTATTGAGTTATCATAATAAATTTTGCATTTCTTGATGCCACTTAATCAAGCTATCCCTCTTAGAAACTACATAGTTTTGGACCCATGTTGCTTCCAGAGTAGTTATCAAATTTAGGTGACTATAGACCTTTTCTCTAGTTACTTAGCCAAGAAAACAAATATTGTCCTCCATTTTATTCATTTCCTCTACTAGGGAGAATACATACCCCTATTTGGCCTAAGATTCCCTCTTTACATCTCTTACTAATTAGAAGACATCATATATCTTTTGGGTTACTCCTTATACACTTCCAATGAGGTCACTTTGAGGTTGAATGGTGATCCTCTCTTATAAGACCTCCATAGACTGATCATAGCCTTGAAATATCTCTTTTACTACTTCCCCTATACATACTATGAAATTATAAGGGTCTTCCCTATGTCTGCTCAAGTCATATGGGAGAGTTCTTCATTTTTTATTTAGTTGGAACACATCTTCTCTTTGTTCCAACTTCACTTACTATCCTTTAGCCATTATAATTTTCCTCTTTATTTTTCTCAAAGTCTTAGTTTCTTTGTCAAAGTGAAACTTAACTATGGGTTTCTCTATAGTAACCAAGTCCTACCTATCTACCTATACTTATTACATCTTGTAGATCGATTTAGGTATATTTAAGATAACTAGTTATTGTGAAATTTCTATCTAGCCTATAGAATTAGGTGAGGGGGACTACCTAGGGGGAATCATGAGCTTACAAGAATATGTTACTATATGATGGAAATGGGGAATGGTCTTTCTCCATCTGGTGACCTTTTTTGGAGTCATTACCTTAACTATTATTTTTCCCTTCTCTAACTCCTTTACTAATATAATGGTGGTGGACTCTACTTGGGCCACCTAGAAAATTTTAAGGTCTAATTAGGTGGATGGATTGAAAATATTTAATAGGGAAGAAAAGATGGTGGAGGAGACTAGATTCTCAAAGTGTTCATGTTTATTGAATCCAAAGGACTAAGTGCTAGAGCTAGTAAATAATGAGTAGATAGGAGGCGTACTGAGCAAGTTTTGAAAATAATCAACTATGGATGCATGGGTGGCCCAAATATGTCCTTTTAAGGTTTGGTTAGGGTACCATATCCTGAATTATGGGGGTTGGGGTTAGTATTTTCAAACTAGTCCTATAGTTGGCTGGGCCTTATTTATTTAGGCTAAAAAATCTAAAATAGATGCCATTATTATGTTAGGAGGGATTAGTAATAGAGATACACTTACTAATTATCCTTATGTTGAAGCTAAATGTTTTGACTGTAATTCATATTCATTATCTCCACCATGGTTATGAAGTAATTTAGTGGATCTTGATTTTGTCTTTAAAATCATAGTATCCCTAGATTAATCTTCCTCTGCCAACCATTTATCCTTTGGGTCACTCTCTATAGTTTCATTGATGGTTTCAGATATAGATGTTTTCATCTTTTCTTATCATTCCTCTTCAATGAACCAATCTCCCTCTAGGATCCTTTATTTATCATCTTTGTTGTTGTCTAAGATTTTAGGGGTTCTACTTCATTGAAGTTTATTCTTATATTATTTATTTTTCCTGGTCTCTCCTTAGAGGCCCTCTATATTGGACTATCCTAAGGGGAAATAAAATATTCCTTAACCTTTATTTGGTATAAAATATGTCAACTTATGGGAGTGGTATTTATTTTTAATGGAGGGAAAGCAATAATAATTAAAACCAAAGGGGTATTAGATGGTGATGATGAGGGAATGGTAGTAATAATTAATGGAGGTGGAAATGGGTAAGTAGATAAGCTCAAAATTGGAATAAATATGGGAGGATTACATTTTATACCACCATGAGTGAAGGGAAAGGCAACATATAAAGTAACCCACTAGATTGAGTTATGTTCATAGTGCTTGATGCAGTGGTAGCCAAGTGAGTGGGAGAAGCCACTATAGTGGTTGTTATAATGGTAACCCCCAAGATGGAATGTTGAGGAGGACCTTGAGTGATTATTTATTTACTCCTTATATTAGCATGCCTCAATGGTCCATATTTCCCCTATCCTTGGATTCTAACTTGTGAGGGAGATCCAGAAGGAGGCTTTAATTTCTAACTCTCCTTTTTAATTCTTAGAGGGTCTTCCTTAGTGGTGTTTGGATTGTATTGGATATGCTTAATCACCACCATAGACATACTTGCCTTATTCATCTTGTCTTGAACTTACATATAGTTCAAGGCATTTAGGAACACATCATCATGTGGATATGACACATGGACATAATCAATTTTCATCATAGTTTTGAGTTTATCTAGTTGGTTCAAAACCCTTTTTATTAGATCCCATTTCATATAAGATGTCCATTTGAAATCATAGGATGTTTTGGTCCTACCTACCAAGTGGAAATATTTAAATTTAGTGTACTGAATTCAGCCAATGCTAAAAATCATTAGATAGATGGATCCTTATTTGGCACTCCTTAGATTGACATCTACTAAATCTACCAACTGAGCTACAATTTATTGCTTAACCACTTTATTTGGTAATAATCAAGGAAGATACATTGGAAGGTATTTGGTTCCCTCTACTCTAAATATTGTACAATCTGGGTAGAGAGAATAGATGCTAATCCTTTCTAGGTTTCATCTAATATGATCATATATTCTATAAATATCCTTTCCATGAATGGCTTGGTATAGCATTGGATAGTCTCTGTCAACCTAGTCTTGTTTTTTATAAATCTATGGATGTGGATGATATTTAACTCATCATAAATTCTATTCTTGGGATATTCGAGGGAGGGTTCCTAAGGTTCTTCAAATTTTGAGTATACATTCCCAATTATAACATCCACTAGATAAGACATCATATATAAGTTTCCATCTAAGTGATTATCTATGTTTCTAACTTAGTGAATTAATTTAGCACTGATGATTTCCCTAATGGTGATGACCTTGGTAGAGGTGAGGATAATGTCCAATAGGGGAATCTAAACCTCCTAATGTAGGTTATGGTTAGGAAACCATATATTCTATTTAATAAGGTCATAGAAATACTAATTCCTAGCGTAAAGGTGAAAACTAGGATGGTTGAGATGGATCCTTTAACCTTAAAGGTGGCTAGATCATGGGCCTATTCCAACTTGTTGGTAACATTATTGATTGACATCCACTGATCAATTATTGTTTAGTTATAAGTTTATTCTAGGTTGGGAAGGAGGTAATACTTCTCAAAATTGTGTCCATTAACATAGGCTATAGGAATGTTATTTTGATGGACATGTAGGATCTTGCTATAAAATTAGCCATTTATAAACAAATCATAAACTAGGACTATGCAAGGTATTACCTATAGTTTTATTTCTACATAATGTAGACCTATTGATTAAAATGATATCAAGCACTGTCTATACCTCTATGTAGAGGCTAAAAGTTGATCTTTAGAGCCACAGGGGTCTTCTACCTCGACTTCCTCCAAAATGGCCAAGTAGTGATTGAATTCATGCTTCAAAGATAATTCATTAAACTTTGTATTTGTATATTGGTCTAACCTTGCAATAGAATATGTAGAAGGGGGATGTGGTAGCTTTCAAGAGGAAGCCATTTCTAGACACCTAATCTATGGTTCTTTGAAATTGTGTGAATATGACTTAATCAATGTAGAGATTAATTTAATGCTTATACCTATTAATTCAATAAAAATATGATTGCAATAGACTTGGTTAGTTAAATATATTGCCTTTTGGATTTGTTTGCTTTTTTAAATTGAATGAAATCAACTAATTCATGCAAATTAATGTCTCTAATGACTTTATCTCCTTTTTTTGCTTTTGCTTTTCATATTTGAGTTTTCTTTATAATGTTCCATCTCCAATCTTTGCTACCAAGTGGCACTTTCCATATTATACTTGAGTTCTTTGTCACCTCTCATTTGACACTTTCTAACTTTTTTCTCTTCCCAGAAGCATTAACTTAAGGTTGCCAAACATTTAAATAGTTTCAGGGACATGTGGTAAATTTTTTCCTCCTTGCTACCTATTAGTTAATTTTGTGTCTTGTTCTATGATTATTATTGTCTCATACCCTTAGGATGGTGACACTTAGAAAAATCTCACATGCTCACCCTTCCTAGGAGTATTTTATTCTTCCTTTTGCTTTGTAAACTCTAAATGATCAAGATGATGACACATGTCATAATCTCTATGTGTAGCTTGCCTAGAGGGATTATAAACCTTTTGAATGTTTTTTTTAATCATAATAGGTCAATGAGATTGAGACATGTAGACAAATATCATTTCTATGTTTTTCTAGAACTTCCATACTTTGAGATTTAAATTTTATCAGTCACCAGGTGAATGGGATTATAAAACTTGGAAATATATCGATGCTTCTCTTACCTTGAAGTATTTTAAAAGATTTTAAGTGTTTATAAAGCTATGGCTCAATAGGGTGTCACCACATGGAACTAAATTCTTTCAATATTAAAGTTTAAAACTTTACCAAGTTATAAAAAGGGGGTATGAAGTGTTTTAGTAAATTTCAACCTATATTTTGAGAAAGGAAGAAGAAGAAAATAAATATAGGTATGGTTGAAAAACTTATCTAGTTATGTGTGCATTTAATTAGATTATTATAGAGAGATATTCTTTTCCTTGGGAGGATGACTGAATATTGATCAGATGAGTGGTTGAGGTGTTTGGCTTATTGGCAAAATCTAGTACGTGGCTATTGACTGAGGGGTGGTGATGAGTTGAATCTATGACCTGATCATTGGATCATTAGATTTATAGAAGAAATGACTTGTAAAGAAACTATAGATGCATAATCGCTTGAAGTCATGGATGGATTGATTTTCACATTTTACTCCTCTCTTCTTATAGGCAAGGAAGGAGAGGTGCAACAAGATGTTAACAATGGTTCCAACTTGATATCTAAATATAACTCATGCATGCATTAGATTGCACATGAATTATATGGGCTAACTATAAAAAAATAAGTTGGAATAAATTGTCAGTTAAGTTATTTTAGATGGTAGAACTTGACTATTGGTGATCAGGGTGATCATCAACCATTAAGGTGACCATTGATTGTTGAGCGCCAAGGTGAAGTTAGTTTAAAAGGTGGGTTTAAGTGGTAGGTCAAACTGATTAGAGTTAGGCTTGGTTTATGATCAAAAAGCCAATGGTTAGGTCTAAGGATGTTGTAAGGTAGCTCAAGGGGATTATGACATTTGAAACCATCATGTGTAGATTTTTGGTGTCTACATTTTACCCCTTTTTGATTTATAGCTTGTATCAATAAGATGCAAAAAAAATAGATTACTGGTTGAAGGTTCAATTTCCTTGAGCATGGGATAAGGTGTTCCCCCTCAAATTTGGATTCGATGAGGAGAAATAAAATTTGGTGTAGGTTTGATAAGTGGGTATTTGATGAAAAAGGTGAATGTCATGAAGGTGGGTGATAGGTTGGGCATTGAGGTGAAAACATGTGCAAAAAGTGTGACAAAAATATGATAGCTAAGATTACACATTGACTAGGTTACCATAGTTGGTAAAAATAAATGTCAATGCTTAGAAGTACACATGACAAGTAGACCATGTGACTACATTTAGGTGTGGTAGCTAGGAACACTCATAAATGTAGGTCTCTAAGGTAAGGTGAATGTTTTTATGGGTATTCAAGGTAGGAAGTGCTCCTAAGGAAAACATAAATAGGTTAGGTGAAGTCATAGGTATTAAAGGTAGGAAGTGAAACTAAGAAGACATAAGTAGGTCTGGTATGCATAAAGTAACACAACCTCAAAAATTAATCAACATGGAAATTATTTTTAGTATAGTCAAAAAGACCAAGAAAAATTTGTCATAAAATGCAACTAGTTGCACCAAAATAGACCAACATCGAGGTGACAAGGTGGTTGTTGAGGTGGGTAGATAAGGTAGTCTCTATGGGTGGGTTCTTGGTTAGGTTTATCAAAAATGTTGTGGGTAAAAATGCTTGTTGGTGATAAAGGAAAACATGTCCCAACATCCTGACTATCGATGCTCAAGGGGATTGTAATCAAACATTAATGGTCACCATAACTATCAATATTCAAGGTTCAAACCTTAAAATTTTAGAGGTTAAAAGCAAAAAATGAGTCATTTTAGACACATTTGAATAGTTGAACATTGCATTTTGATAGTGATATCTTTGCAATTTTTTGAGAGGTGTTGACAATGAGTTTAGTGGGTGATTTTCTAAGGCGGATTAGCCAAGCTATAGAGGGTAGATTGAGCTAGCATTCATCATAAATGAATATGAGGATATGTCATGGGTCCCAATATTCCTCCTTAATGATGGTTGAGAAATGAGGTAGGGGTTGTAATGAATTGGTAGATTAGTTTGGTTTGTTTAAAGGCAATTAAATTGGGTATGTGTTTGGTTAAACTGGGTGTAAATGTGGGTGTGTTGGGTTTTGCCCTAGGGTTAGGGTTGTCTTGTTTTCATTTTTTTTGATGAAAGTTGGTAGTTAAATTTGAAATTTATTAGGGTAAGGTATCTAGGGTAAGTTAGGGGATGGGCATAGGTAGAATTTTTTAAGTATTTGTGTAGATTTAGGTGTGTTTGGGTGGGTTAGGTTTGGGAGTTCTCTACTAGTGGTCACACATAGTGACTATTGGTGGTCATCTCAATTGTCAGTGGTCAATGACCATAGGCAAAAGGGTCACCTGATCATCAACAATCATCATGATCATTAGCAGTCAGACTGAATGTTAAAAAATTTTAAGGATAAGGTTATGGATTGTTCTAGGTTTGAATGGTTGGTTTTAATTGAAAGTAATGTTTTAAGGGTTTGATTTGAAATATTTATAGCTTTGGGTTTGATATATGTGTGTAGGACAAATATGGGGTAGTGTTTGAGATTTATCAAATGGGTAAGGTAGGGTAGGTTTAGAAGAAGGTCATAAGGTTGTAAGTAATGATAGTATAGATAACTAAGTGTGTTTACTAATGAACTATGTACAAGATTAGATTTAGATGCATGATCAGGTGCCATGCATATTTATAGAGATCTACCAGGGTATAATTGCTATAGACTAGGCTCATATGGAGGAGGTGAGCCTTGGAGTGATGAGGCTTTTTTAGCACATGATGCATGATGTAGTGATGATCATGGCCCTTATTGAGAGATGGGATCTAGCCATGAACACCTTCATATTTCCCACTATTGAGAGGAAAATCTTACCAGATGATGTTTATAGGATCACTCGATTACCCATATGGGGTGGCCTAGTTTATCACATAGAGTGGGAGGAGAGAGATGAGCTCTTGGAGCTACTATATGGAGATTACCATGACTAAATGAGGTGGCACATAAGAGGATTTAGCTACATTACATTGTATTAGAGGCTGAGAGATGATATGAGGTTGATTACCTTGATGATGATGATAGTCTCATGTTTTTCTATTCCTATCTTGAGTAGTGGGAGGTTCTTGTACTTGTTACTAGGGGTATTAGTCAAGATTCTACTAGGCTGCATAGTGCTTGCTTAGGTACTTGTGATACTTATGTAGATATAAAGGGATATATGGGGATTCCAAGCTCATAAGAGGTATGACATTACTATGGGTTTTATTCTACACTACTGAGCATATGGGCACATCTAAGTGCTAAGGATGATGGGGATGTCATGGGTGAGGTATGTTTAGATATATTTCTCGATAAGGTTTATGAGGTGGAGAAGTGACTTTGCCATTAAAAGTGTAGTAGGAGGGGTGAATGACATAGATTGGTTTAGAAGGGCTCTAGAGGCCTTAGTTGTAGCTGATGTGATCTAAAGGCCATATGTCAGGTTTCCCAAGTGGGTTGGATATAGGGGACACACCTTATCCTTGCATAGTTATAGGTGAATCTTCAATAGGAGGGATGGGGAGGTAGAGCTCATCTTATTTAAGAGGGTAAAAAGTCAATTTGGCTTGGTACAGGATATCCCAGGCTCATTTCCCATATATAAACAAGAGGATGTAAAGATCTTACTACTTGAGCCACATTTAGTTTAGACCTTGCTAGATCACAATGATTTTTCAGCACAAGAAATAATAGATGATGCAATTTTTATATATGGTTACCTTACATGGTACCAAGATATTTATGCAGAAGTAGACTTTGGTAGGGATGATGGTGGAAAGCAGTGCTAGTGTGGTGACACCAGGTTAGTGGGTTACTTATGTGGGTGGATAGGTAGGGACCTCAAGAGGATAGGCACTAGGAGGCATCAGTGCTCTAGGAGATATTGGTACCCTAAGGGCATAGTCATGATATAGTTTAGATATATTATATGTTGTTGTATATCATTTTGATATCGACTTATAGGCTGATGGGGTGAGATGTACATTTTTAGAGAGAGGGATGTGTATATTATTGTATACATTATGATTCTATTGACTCATGATTTATATATATGATCCTTATTTATTTATTATCATTCATGGCTTTATTTGATGTTCATAATGTGATGTTCATATTGGACATTTAAAATGTTATATGATTATGCTTATGTTATGAATATTGGATATTGATGTAGACTCATCTAGATAGGCACGTGATGGATTTTATCTATGATAATGATGATGCTTATGTCATTTATGGTTATGATGATTATTTCTATGCTAAAATTGAATAAGTATATGCTTCCTTATCTAGATTTAGACATGTAGTGTAAATGGTTGATTTCTTATTGATCATGGATGCTACAATTGTGATATGATGATGGATGTGCTGATGATGTTTATTTATGATTATGATATATGTTAATATTATTTTATGATAATGGTTATAGCTATTTTTCTTAAGGTAAAACACATAAATTAAGTTGAATAACAACATTAGATGTGAGAAAAATAATATAATCAAGAGACAAACATCTTATTGAATATATCAACTAGTCATGACAAGATAGTAAAAGGGCATGATGTTTCTTATTTAGAAAGGACTAATACAAACCTAAAGTTGGATTGGCTTAAGGAACATAATCCCTTATAATGATCCATATTAACATTCATTAGTTTGTTAAAAAGGTACTTGATCACATAATGTCAAGTGAGCTTGAAATCCTTTACTTTATAGTATATGAAGGGGATATGGATGAAATGGAACCTTCTTGTGAAATTAGCATGCCTCTTATGGAGGTTACCAAAGAGTCAATATAAAAAAGTCTATCTCATATAAGGTGTAGACTGATAAATGTGATACATCTACACATAAGAGCTGATTGTAACTTTCAAACTTATGGTTCTTATGAGATCTGATTGTGGATTTCAAAATTATGGTGCTTATGAGAGTTGATTATGGATTTAAAAATTCTTTAATTTTTGTTTTTGCTTGATAATGGTTATTTTTCTCATTTGGTTGTTACTTGGAGGGTTGAGGAAGATGATCAATGGGGAATCTTCCAATAAATTACTTGTTATGACAAATGCTTTACTTAGCCATCCTTCGAGGGGTTGTCTAAGTTTGTGTGCTTTACTTAATGGCTTTGATAGTTATCCTTCAAGGGAGTAGTCCACCTCACTTTGAGCAATTTTGAGTATGTTTTCAATAACTTTACTTTAAGGGAGTAGTTTTCAAATGCTAAGAATGACCCATAATTGTATTTGGATTTGATTTTTCTTTTTTCATTTTTGGATTTTGCTTGAAATATACTTTCTTATATAATCTTAACGTTTCATCTTTATGAAGGAAAAACTAAAAGCACAAGAAGGTTGATTAGTTGTAAAGAGGCTTAGGTGATAATTACCATGAGAATCCATCCTTTTGAAATGGGAAAGAAAGTACCATGAGAATCATGCCATGTGTAGAGTTGTGGTACCCTTTATTCAAGATTAGGTTATGCTTGTGACAGATAATCACATGATTCAATTTTAATTAGTTACCCCTAAAATAGGGAGATGAATATGGTTTGAAATAAAGGGATGAGATTAAGTTAGATACAAGGTAAGGGATGAGATTTAGGGGCTCAAGTTTTGGGTTACCTTTAATAGAGGACAAATAGTAAGATCCTAATCCATAATTGTCAGTTATGATATAAGGTTCAATCCAATTAAAAACAAACTTGCCTCACTTGATTTTCTCCATATTGATGACATGTTAGTTTTACTTTAAGATGAATTCTTTAATATTGAATTATTTCACTCTAAGGTGTTTATTATAGGCTCATTTTATGCAACATTGATAGACATGAAGATGGGTGAAGGTGGTTAAACAATGATCATCAAGAAGCTCAAGCTGGGATAAATGATACTGATGATAATCATCTTCAAAAATGAGATCTTGAAAAGATATGAAAAGAGATGGGATTTGGAATTTGAGAGGTAAGACAACCTCCACTCTAAACACTAGAGAGCATGGGGTAGCACTTGTAGGGGTTTGAATACTAGTATGATAGACCCATAAGGTGAAGGGGATGTGCAAATTCTATTCCTAACTAGATGCATTGAACATTTTAGTGAGCATTTTATTGAGTGTTTTGTTAGAGGCATCCACCTATCCATTTTATTAATGATGATAGGGTAAGGAGAAACTTAAATTAATCCTAAAGGCATCCAAAAAACCATAGACTTGCTTGTTTTTGAAATATTTACCATTGTCAGTGATAATTTTGTGAGGAACATCAAAATGAAATATGATGTGATGGTTTATAAAGTTGACATTTTTTTCCACTTTGGTTGAGACTAGAGGAATTGCCTCTACCCATTTGGTAAAATAATAGGTCAAGATGATGATAGAATGCTGTAACTATGAAGAGTGGGGGTTAATTTCATCAATAAGGTCTAGACCCATGTAGGAAAAGGGCTAGAAATCTATGGATATGTGAAGACTATGGCTAGGCACGTGATGTAAATTAGCATGTTGTTGAAAATTAAACACACTTTTAACATAATCATAATAGTATTGGTTAAGGTTAGGTCATTAATAGCCAAGGCAAAGGATGCATTTAGCCATGGCAAGGCCACTACAATGTCCCCCATAGATCCCACCATACATTTCCTTGATATCATGAGAGGCTTCATGACTATGTAGGTAGTGGAAGAGGAGACCATCAAAGCCAAATTTATAAATAATTTCCCCCATGATGGTCTAACATGAGGTACTCTAAATAAACTCTCTTTGAGAATTACTAGAAAGACTAGAAGGAATGATGGCAAGGTTAAGATAGTTGATGGTTTGATGATACCAAAGGTTAGGTTGGGTCTCTTCCACATTGAAGATGGTGGGAGAATATGGTTATGGAATCTAAGATGTGAGGGAAGCCATGGTGTTGACAAACTTATTAGTAGATCATAGGGTGGATTGGATATGGTAGTGTTTAAATGATGTTAAGATTTCATTAACTAGTTTTTTTACTATTGAAAAACATCATTATTACACTAGTAAGAGAAATTAAATTGAATAACTACAAGCTGAGATTCACCAAATATATTGATTTTCTTGAATCCTAAGGCTAACACAATGTAAAGGCCTATGATTAGGGCTTCATACTCAACCATATTGTTGGTACATTAAAAATAAAGATTGTAAGACAAAGGAAGAGGTTCACCCTCAAGTGAAATAAGGATGATGTTGGATCCTCCACCACATTGACACTTTGATCCATCAAAGAACATGGTCACTTGATAGGTGGAGTCTGCCTAAGAGAGGGTCATGATGGACTCGTCGGGGAACTCAAGAGGAGGAGGTTGGCTATCTGCTAATGGTGCTTTAGCTAATTGGTAGGTAATGAATTTCCCTTTAATTGACTTCTACTCAAGAAAATCAAGGTCAAACTCCACTAAAAGCATGAGCCATTTGGTAATACATTGGTTTTGGTATATCTTGGAGTGCATATACTTGAGTAGGTTGGTATTGGTTATGACATAGGTTTTATGGTTAATAAGGTAGTGGCAAAGTTTGGTGTCCACAAAGATAAAATCTAAGCAAAATTTCTTGGTATGGGTGTACAAAGTCTCATATTTTATAAGAATGTGATTGATGTGGTAGATAATTTACTCTCTGTGTTATTCATCTTGATGAGCAAGCATTGTCCCTAGGGAGTGGTTGTTGGTAGAGATATAAAGGTAGAAATAGTTATCTTTCTTTGGAGGGGTGAGGATATGTGGAGACAAAAGTTAAATTTTTAGTGAATCAAAGGCCTTTTGATAGTCATTATTCCCCTTAAAATATACATCTTTCTTTAGAAGGTGATTGAAGGGTTAGCATCGATCTAAGAGTTGGGATATAAAGTGATGGATGGGTTGGAGCTTCCCCTACAAACTATGGAATTGCTTGACATTGAGTGGAGGAATCATGTCTAGGATTACTTTTATTTTGGTAGGATTGAATTTGATCCCTCGAATGGAAATTATAAATCCAAGGAGATTTCCTAAAAAGACCCAAAAAATGCATTTCTTAGGGTTAAAGAAAACATGGTAATGGATAAGTAACTCAAAGATAATCTTAAGAATAGTTAAATGATCTTTTTGGATCTTAGATTTCCCAAGAAGTTCATCAACATAGTCCTCTACTATCTTATGGATAAGGTTGTGGAAGATATAGGTCATAGTGCATTGGTAAGTTGTACCAATGTTATTTAGTCCAAAAAGCATGACCCTATAGCAAAAGGTAACCGATGTGGTGATAAAGTTAGTTTTGTGATTACCTTCAAGGGTGATTAGTACATGATTATAACATAATAATCTATACATAAGAGATAACATCTTTTGGCTGGCTATAAGATCAACTAGCTAGTTGATGCTTGGTAGAGGAAAGTCATATTTGGGGAAAGCAAGGTTGAGGTCATGAAATTCCACATAGATTCATAGTCCCCCTATGGCTTTGGTGATAGGTATGAAATTTAAGAACCATTGGTGATAGTCAATGGGTTGAATGAAATTGAGAGATAGGAGACACTAAAGCATTTTTATGAGAAAGGCTATGAGGGTGCATTCATCAAAGTTTCTTTTTGATGGGATTAGCATCATGGTTGGTGACTATGTTATGGGCAGAAATGATGGGGCCAATTATTATCATGTTGTTATAAGACCAAGAAAATTATATGCTACAATATTGGAGGAAAGAGGGGAAGCCCCAAAGTTTTCTATAATTCAGTGATTGGCCAAGTTTGACAATGCAAGGGTTATCTAGAGTGCATAAGTTGATATCCATGGTGGATTAATTCAACATGGTAAAATTCATAGGAGGGATAAAGTTTTAGATGGAAGGATCTAAGGTACCAAGATAGGTGAAAATGGAATCATCATCCTAGCACTAAACAATGTTAATGGTAGGAGAGTCATCCCTTATCATCTTAGGATGGGTCATAGGGATGGTTACTATCACTCCTTATTTTTGATAAGTCAATGGTTTGAGGCTGTTCAAGTTGATGAAAAAAATGTTAAGTGGGATGATGTCATCATCCTCAACTTAGGTGGAGGAGAGGTTGGTGGGGAAGGGATGTCTTCCTCAAAAATGGTGATGGTAGGTGGTTTGGTATTCTTCTTATTGGGTAAAATGAAAATGAGGCCATGTTTCTCATGAGGCTTTCTAATTTTAATGGAAATAAAATAATGTAGGCCATGTTCATATCATCAAATATCAAATCCTATATAATCACACCTATGGAGGTATTTCTTAGAAAATTATAGGTTATCTAGGTAGGACAAGCTAGAGGTGAATGGTCGAGGCAAAGAGGAGGTGGTAAAAGTGTTAAGCAGTTTGTCAAGTCCCCCATAGATAAAATGGGTTTCATAATTTGAAGGTTTGATGGGAATAATGGCTTTGATATTGAGGTCATAATTGGGTTGATGATCAAGTTTCCCATACTCTTAGGGAGTAGGGAAAGCATCAAGGGTCAGGAGGTGATATTCCCCAAGTGAAATATGTTTGAATGTGGATTCTAAGTGGTTTGTGGTGGGGATTTGGTTTGAGGGGATTGATGAGCTAGTATATGCCTCATTAGTAGAAGAAGATATGGATTCATCCTTTATGGTTGAGGGCTTGTCTTTGGCTAATGAAGGTGTGCTAGATGGAGGTAGGAGGATGTCATTGTGTTGATAAGTCATGTTGTATGATGAAAAGGGGCTTGTGTCAGTTTGTATGGTGACAACCTAGCTTTTATGTTCAAATTTGATGTAATGATGAAGGGTAGAAGGTACACAACCCATGGAATGAATCTAATGTCATCCCATAAGAAATTATACTAGTATTCACCTTCTACTACATAAAAGATTTTTGAGAGCATACGAGGTCCTATATGGATATGGACAAAATTTTCCAAAGTAGTGGCCATGGTGTCATTAAAGGATTAGAGGATGATCAAGGTTTTGGACATGACATTGTTTGGTAGTTTGAGTTGATCATAAGCATGGGAGGAGATGATATTAATACTATCTCCCCCATCAATCATGACCCATTTGATGTAGGTTTGATTGATGTAGGCAGTAATGAAAAGGAGGGATCTAGGTCATCAAGATGGATAAAAGATATTTCTAAATCCTTGAAGATGACAAGGTTGGAAATTTAGAGAGTGCTAACAAAGGCTGCTAGAGGATGAGGGTCCTTAGGTTGGACCTCTATTGATTACAATGCCTCTATCACTATTTAGCAATAATGAGGTAAGGTAGAAATTAATTCACATAGACTCATCTTCATTGTGGTTTGGTGAAGTTTTTTGAGAACCACTCCCCTGATTGATTTAGAGGGGTTGGATTAAGAGGCACTTGGGTTTGGATAAAGGTAAAAGTGATTGATTTTGACCTAGTTAGGAGGTGGAAGAGGGGTATGTCTATGGGATGGACACTTTAGCCTTCCCCTTATCATTTTGTTGAGCATGTGATCATGTGACCACATGGATAGTATGGGTAGAGGGAAGAGTTGGGGTAGGAGATTGGTTTGATTCCTCATCACTTTGAGGTGATGTTAGGATTAAATACAAAAATTGATGTAGAACAATTTCACAGAATCAAAATAATAATAGATATAAATAGAGATGCAAAAGAATAGAAATAAACATGCAAAATAAGAATACTAGATTTAAGGTGGTTCACCCAATGTGGGATACATCCACCAAGAAACACTTTCTTAGATTTTATTATAAGCCATGAGACTACAAACCACTCTTATATCAATCTTCCCACAATTACAATGCATAAATATTGTTTGGATTTGTGCTCAATAAACCCTCCTAAATTCGCATCTAAATTCACACACTCTAATTTCCTTTCTCAAACCCTTGTCCTCATGATATATTACCTATGAAATATCTATATATACATAATACATCAACAAAGCGGTATTAAAAAACAATGGGAACCAAAACCATGGGCAAAATCAACCCAAAATGGTTTCCCATAAAAAGGGATCTAGAAAATGTTTTGGGGGCTACCACCCTCAAAACCTCATTTGTTAGGGGATATTACCCCCAAACCCCCAATTTTTATGGGTTACCACCCTTGAACTCTGATAAGAATACATATAGAGACTACATTACATTTAAATTGTATAGTATTTGAAAATACATTATAATTTAGAAATAGGCTCCCCAACACAATAGGTGAGATTGGGGGAGTAGGTAGGTATTAGGTATTTGTTTTTTGTTGGATTATTAGTGGGCTCATGGGAGGTTCATCTATTAATATATCATCCTCATTATAGAGCTGATGGATTATGGTTTGGAGAGACTTGTAGTTTTCTATGTCATGCTTGGGTGTCTTATGATAAGAGAACACTTGGCAGTTGTTATACCAAATAGGTTTTGGGCCTAGAGGGTCAAATGGCCTGATAGTAGGTAAGGTTAATAAGGAATCTTGCAATAACCTTTGGAAAATAGCTAAATAAGACTCGGTTAAATGTGGAGAGGGTTTAGAGGTTTTGGCCTTGTTTAGTGAGATGTAAGTCTTTTTAGAAGTAGTCTTTATGGTAGAGGTTTTGGGCAAGATGGTTTTAGTTTTGGTAAGGTATAAGTTGATAAATTAGGGGTAGGAGATTTGAGGGTAGGTAGTTTGGTTATTGATGGCTCAATGAAGATGGGTGTTTCAAAAAGTAAGTGTGTTGGTATAACCAATAGTGGTGGTTAGGTTTTGGTTGAGAAACTTGGCTTCCTAATCAAAGTATAGGGATGATACCCCAAGATAAAGGGCAAGGTTGAGGGAGTTATAATTTTGACCCTCTACCCTTTTGATGTCTTTGCCTCCTTGGTTAATTTGGTTTGGTGTTTGGTTGGTGGGTCTGGTAAGATGAACTCTAGTTTCAAATATGGGTGATTAAGGCTCTATGTCGGGAAGATGACAAGGTTTTTGGTTGGTTTGGTTAGAGAGGATGATTTGGTTATTTGGGATTTGGTTGATTTAGATGGTTGAGAAATAGTTGGGTTGGTATAGGTTTTTATTGGTTTGGTTGATAAGATAGGGGTTTGGTTAATAGAAGTGTTAGGTTGGTCTATCAAAGAGGTGGTTGAAGGTTCATGTTTGGTGTAGGGGAGCCCTAATTACTACCAAAATGTGGCCTGATCCATGTTAAGGTTGGAGACAAATTCCAATCTCTAAACTAATCTAAGGAATTGTTTATAGACTGGTATTGTTTCTTGGATAGTGGACTCAAAAATATCAAGGGCTTGGTTTTGAGGTGCATTGGGATGTTCCAACATAATCTCCCCCTTATTAATGAGGGTTTGGAAAATGCTTTCGAAGGTATTACACCTACTAACCTCATGCCCAACTACTCGATGTAAAGCACATAGGTCATTATTATTGTACTATCTAGGTGTAGGATGAGAGGAATCAAATTGTTAAAGGGGTTTGATAGGAGGAAGATGTATGATATTAACTTTTAGAAACTTCTATAGGATTGAAGCATAATATTCTTAGATCAAAGTAAATTACTTTTGATTATTATGGTTTTGGTTTCTCATGTTTTATTTTTAAGAGTTAGAGGAGTTTGTTTGATTGACAGGTGGTGGAGGAGTGGTCTTAAGGATAACCACATTCATAGTTCCCTTGCTCTTGGTCCCAATGTTGGTTCAATTACTTAGTTTAGAGGAGGAGGCCTCATTGATTTTGTTAATTAAGTTTTTATTTTTTAACATTAAATTTCCTTCATTGATGGCTATGTTTTTTAGCTTACACACCATGGTAAAAGCTTCATCAAAGGTTCTAAATCTATGAACATGCAATGTAGAAGATATGTGCTTGGCACATGCCTAGGAAAAAATTTATATCAGTTTAGGTTGGGGTAAATAGAAGGAAAGTTGATTGATTAAGCTATTCTAATAGGCTAAAAAATCAATAATAGATTCATCATCAAATTTCCAAATAGAGTAGAGGTTGATGATGGAAACTTTCTTGGAGATGTTTATTGAGAAGTGATCCAAGAAAGTTTAGGCTAGCTAGGTGAAGGATAAGAGAGAGTGTTTGGTTATGGTACTATATTAGTCTAATTCTAGAGTAGATAGGGACATGGGGAAGGTATGAATAAGGAGAGTATCATCATAAGTAATCAAATAACATACATTCATATATTCTTTAATGTGTTATTGGGGGTCCTCCTTGATCTAAAACTTAGAAAACTTGGGAAACTCCTACTGAGGAGGATATGGTCTGATAGGGACATATGGGTAAATGGGTTCATTACAAATCTGGTCATATGGTAAGATGTTGTGAGCTCAAAAAATGGATGAATCTAAAGTAGTCATTTTATCCATGATCATTTTAATTAGATCTATTTGGGGTTGTGCACTTGAAAGGTTGTAAGGTGCATATTATTATTGTGGTTGGGTGACATATTGATAATTTATGGGAGGTTGAGAAGCTACCACATATTGGTATAGGGACATCAGTGGTTGGGTGGAATCTATGTAGGGGTATGTGGATGCAAGTGGTTATGTAGTAGGTAGAGGTACATGCACTTGTGGTTTATGGACGCAACCTAGGTTTGGTATAATAGGAACCTATTGGGTAGAATTAGTGGTTAGGTTGGTGATCAAATTAAGGGTAGTGACCTTTGTATTGATTGGTGGTAAGGTAAAAGGTATAAACAAGTGGGATAGTGGTTAGCATATTGAGGGTAGCCAAAGGAAGGTTGGCAATGCTAGTGATAGGTAATCCCATGGTGAGAGGAATATAGGTGGCTAATGGTTGGGTTGCTCCTAGGGTAGAACAATTTTTGGTGGGGTTGAAAGGTATAAGGGTGATTTTAGGTTAAGTAAGTTGGTTTTCTATAGTAGTATCAAATTTATTATTAGTATATGAATAAACTTGGGTATTCAATGGTTGAGTGATGAATATGGAAATATAAATGTTTCCCATAAGGTAGGAAGGCATTCCATAAGGTGGGTCCATAGGTGGAACTGAAATAGGGGTATGATGAGGCATGGTGTATCTCCTTAGGGAACTTTTAGAGGGAAATAAAGAATTCCCAAAGGATGAAGAGAGTCTTCTAGTTTATAAATTTATTCCATGGATGAGGAGGTAAAAGAGGTTGATTGGTTTGGTGATGGATTTTGTTCTGCTAGATTTTTTTGCTACTAGTGAGTTAGAACCATACAAGATAAGGGAGAGATAATGCAAAAACAATCTCACCACTAAAATAGAGAGAAGATAAGAAATGAGCAAGGAAATCAAAACACACACTAAAAATTACATTAAGTCCTAAAGTTATTTTTAGTCTCTCTATTGTCTTATGCCTTAAGCTTTTAAGAAATTGTGTGACTCCACTTGGGCTAATATAATAGTTACTAGAAAAGAAATCTATGGATGGTTTTTGGTTGTTTAGGATCTCAAAAAGGATATGTATTGGAAATCAATACATGGCTTGGTATTGGGGCCTACACCCTCACTTCACACACCACAATGATAAGGGTGTTAGGTGGTTAGCTAATATATACTAATTTCCAAAGTTTATACTCAACTAGAGAGTTGAGTTGGTTCTCCCCTTGGTAATGACCTCTAAGTAGGATTACTAAAAAAGGGTAACTTGAACACTAGGTGATGA
This sequence comes from Torreya grandis, assembly GCA_037957365.1. Taxonomy (NCBI): domain Eukaryota; kingdom Viridiplantae; phylum Streptophyta; class Pinopsida; order Cupressales; family Taxaceae; genus Torreya; species Torreya grandis. Next base: position 258,244 of record JARHVA010007396.1, read on the forward strand.
AATCCTAGTCAAGTCTTATCTCAATTTTTTTGATGATTAATTGATGTATGTGGTTTGGTTTAGTGTGTGAAACCAAAGTAATTCTATGATTGAATTACTTTTCTTTAATTTAAACTATGTGAGCTAAAATTGCAAGCAATCAATGTATGTAGTTGATTTTAAACTCAAAAGAAAATTTAAATATATTTTATGAGCATAGAATAGGGAAAATATAATATATACACAAACAAAAAAACTTGAGTAGAGACTCAAGGTCCCATTGAGCATGCCATAATGTTTAAGTGAATTTCAACTTATATTTAAATAAAGGAAGAAGAAGAAACTAGATATAGGTATGGTTGGAAAACTTATTTGGTTATGTACATGTTGAATCAGATGATTATAGAGAGCTCCTCTTTGGCTTGGTAAGATGATTGAAGATTTATCAGATGAATGGTTGGGGTGGTTGGCTCATTGGTAGAGTTTGTCATGATTTTGATAGAGTAATGAAAGTTGGTTGTTTACTAAGGGGCACTGGTGAGTCATCTCTCTAACATGATAGCTAGATTACTAGATTGCTAAAAGAAATGACCTACAAATAAACTCTAGATGCAAAATATTTTAAAGTTATGGATGGATCATTTTCACCTCCTTCTCTTCTCTTCTTATATGTAAGGAAGGTGAGGTGCAACAAGAGATTAATAAGGAGTTTAACTTCTCTAAATATAACTCATGCATCTATTGGCTCTCACATAAATTAGATGGGATAATTATAAAAAATCAAGTCAAAATGAAGGGTCATTTAAGTTGGTTTATAAAAAAATGTGACCATCAGTAATCAGGGTGACTATCGATGTTTAGGGTGACCATCAATGGTCAAGGGCCAAAGTGAAGTTGGGTTAAAAGGTGGGTTTAACCGGTAGGTCAAAATAATTAGAATTAGGCCTAGTTTGCATTCAAAAGGCCAATGGTTAGGTCTAAAGGGGTCTTGACATAGTCTAGAGGGATTACAACATTTGAAACCATTGAGTGTAGATGTATGGTTTCTACATGAAGCTCTAAGATGTATGAGTTTGAATAGAATATTTGATAGATAATTTTTTTGAAGAACTTGTACGTTAAAGAGAAATGTTGAGCTGAAGAGTCAAACATTAGAATATCTCAATGCCATCTTGGATAACTTGAGCACTTAGGAAACTTTTGAAATTCATTAATAGATTAACCTAAGTAGAATAAATGATGAAAACCTAGATAGATAGGGTAATGACAAATCTTACTAGCATTAAGGTGATTATTATTTAATCAAAAACCTGGGCATAAGAGAACTTAGGAAATATTATTAATGTTAAGCACACACTAATCATCAATATTTGATTTACCTGACATAGCTAGTTCCCCTCAGGCCCAAGTAGGTCCCTACTTAGAAAAATTTAAGGTGGGGTATGTTGGACACAATAAATTATGACTTATAGGGGGAATACTCTAGAGTGTTCAAAAACCCAAAATCTGAAATTAGCAATCACAAAATTAGCATAGATCATATTCTAGAATGATAATCAAATAATATATATGAAAAGAACTCTCTAAAATTCATGAAACATACTAGCCTCACCTATAACTTTGATCTATGTGTGAAGGATTGATTTTATGCTATCCTTATTTTGATATTTTTAGTAGAGACTTAGAATAAAATACAGGTTTCACAATGGTTTTATTGAAGTATAAAAAAAAATATCAGAGAGCTTAGGGATTGATCTATTACCAACCATAAATTTATAGTCCTAATAGAGATACCTTTGGTTCCCCCCTTTTCTCCCTTTGTAAACCTACATGATTCATGATACATTGATCTTATTTTATCATGTGAGTCTTGATCACCTTTAGATTTTCTTTTAGGTTTATTTACTCACTCTTTGGGATGTATCGATCCCTTTTCTCCTTTTTTTGGAACATAAATGTAAAAAAGGGTGGGGAAAAACAATGAGTTAGTGTAGGTATAAAATTAAAAAAATTAATTTACTAGAATTTCCCTATAAATATCATATGTATCAATTATTATTATCTCAAAACAAGTTTTAAAGTGGGAGGTGATTTTGACTCAAGGGATAGGAAATCTTTCTAAATTTGCATGCAGCCTTGAGAGCAAATTTTACATATCTAATGTAATTATATAACTATGATATGATCATAGTTGATTTCTTATTGCATACTTAAATTTAGAAATATAAATAATAGGGGTATAAAATTTTCAAATCAATCAGCTTGTGCACTCCATTCTAGGCCTTCTAGGTTTACTCACCCTCCCTCTCAAGACACAACATCCTAATTTTAGTAGTTAGGTTCAAACAAGTACAAGAAGCATGGAAGATTGGATATTATTTTCCTCATTATAAAGAGATACCATTAGGTTCTTCTATAATGAAGGCCAACTATTCTATAAAATAGGGACCTAAATTATGGAAATATAATGCATAAAATAGGAAAGGCTAAACTAGAAAGCATTAAAATATATTCTGAAGAAATTTAAAAACATAAAAATGGAAAGATATTTAAGAAAATAGTAAGACCTAATATAAATTTTACCTTTATCATGGAACCCTTTATTAAAAAATATACTTGGTGGGGGAATCCTTAAAATAGTGATTCAGATATTACCCATTAAATGGGAAGGTTGGATCTTTTCCTTCAAGGTCTTAGATAAATAGTGTTATTGCCTAAAATTTCAAACACTCGATATGGTCCAATCCATAAGGGATTAAAATTGTCATTTTTCCCCTTATTTGATGCACCCTTAACCTTTGGAATGTTTATGGATATGTGTATCCAACTTGTGGCTTACATACCTCTTTTATATTCTTGTTACATTTTTCTATGTTCTTATTCATGTCAGCCTATGGAACCATGGATAAGTAGAATATATGTAGGAGGTAGTGGTTAGTATTTTATCATAATGTTAATTATTTTTATCTTAGTGAATTATTATGTAGGTTTCCCTCTTGAAGTGGCTCTACTATATTATCCAATATTTTACTCTACTATCAATTATTGTCATGTGATCTCTTATCTTTGCTTATTCTATATGATATATAATTATTTTGTGTGAACATATAAGTAATTTAATTATAATTAGTATCATAAATTTGATTTGGGAAATTTTCATATGGTATTTTTTTATTATTTGGTGAGGTATGACTTATGCAAGCAGAAGGAGCGAAAAAACATGACTTGCAATCTGAGAAGAATTAATTTTTTCTGTTAGCACAGTATTGTTCGAAACACTTTGTTGAAAAAAATATTTAATTAAAAAAGTTTGGAAAAAAATTATATTTTCACATTTTTAGTCATTAGATTTATCTTGATGAGATGATCATAATGGTATATTCTTTTGATAGACTTTTTTGGTGTTAAAAATTTTCACCATAGTGCATAAAATTAGTCATTGGATTCATCTTGGTGAGGTGATCATAATGGTACCATCTCTTGGTACACTTTTTTTGGGTTGAAAACCCCCTTAGGTTTTATGTATGGTGGATTCTACTACTCAAGGAAAAAGGGGGGAAAGATACTCCTAAGACTCCTTCTAGCGATAACATGGAATCTAGAACTTTAGATTTGATGATTTCTCAACTTTAGGCTGACATAAAGTGCTTGGTGTCGTAGGATGTATTTTTTGTAGTTTAAACTGATGTTTTTAGGATTCAAAAATATATTAATTTGGTACACACTCAATTTCATAATATAACTACATAATTAGCTACCATTTCATCTTAGTTATAGCCAAACAACCCTCCACTTCATCATTCAAGTCATCCTCCTCTCAACACTAATAGTTCCAATCTAGGTGTGAAACTGATGTTGCCAAAATTAAACATGCATAAGTTTAATGGTAAGGATACTCTCACTTATATTACCAAAATTAATAATTTATTTGATTTGCACCAAACTCCTAGTTCTTAAAAGGTGATAGTGGTATCTCTATATCTAGAACTTGAGAAGCTCATTTGGTATCATTAGTTGTGTGTTTAAAAAAAAATGGTGCTCTTGTTACATGTTCTATTTTCACTGATGAGTTTTTGGCTCATTATCAAAATAATGTCTCTAAGAACTAATTCAACCAGTTATCCAAATTACATAAAATAAGAACTATGAAGGATTATATTCATTAATTTTAGAATCTATCCTTATAGGTGGAAGACATCACTGAGGCAAATTTGATTGATCTATTTTTGGGTGGACTAAAAGATAACATCCAATTGGAGGTTCAAATTTTTAGTCCATCATTTGTATCTGAAGCTATCCTAAGGGAATGTATGAAAGAATAAAAATAGATGGTCAAATAGAAAACTCTCACTACTGGTCATCATTTCGCCTTTCCAATACCATCATTTCCTTAACCCACTAGATTTACACCTCAACAAATTGAGTAAAAGAAAGATAAAGAGTTATTTTATGGTTATTATATCAAATAGATCAAAGGATATAATTGTTCTCAAAAAAGATGTTTTACATTGAAGGTGTTAATGAGGATGCAAATGTAGAGGTAATTAGTGAGGATGTAGAAAGACCTAAGGAGGAATTTGAAGATTCTCAACTTACTATTTCCTATCATGCCATTTTAGGTATCAATACTCCCCAAACTCTTAAGGTGGTGGGTTTCCTTAAGAAATAAAAGGTCATTGTATTGATTGATTTGGGAATACACATAACTTCATCAATAGTAATTTGGTTGCTCATTTGAACTATTTCATTTATCCTGTTCCAAACTTTTAGGTCATGATTATAGATGGTGGTACTATCAGTTTTTTAAGAAAATTCCATAGTATTAAGATGGACATGTGATACTAATTTTTATATTTTCCTATGTTTTTTATTCCCTTAGGTGGAGCCAACATTATTCTAGGAGTATAGTGGCTCACCACTTTGGGCACTATTGAGATGAATTTTCAATATTCATTCATGCACTTTAATTCTAAGGGAAGGACGTTTGAGCTAAGGGGTTTAAGGGATAAATATTAATAATTTCTTAGCTCCCAACATATGACCAAAATTCTCTGAAAGGGTTTTGAAATATTTGTGGCTCACTCTTTTTCCATTGAAGTATAACCCACTTAGTCATCTACACCTCCTTATCTACAAAAAGTGATTGATGCCCATTTTATTATTTTTGGTGACATTCCAAAAGGATGTTCACCCAAATACATGCATGATCATGTCATAAAACTTATTCCTAGTAGTACACCACCTAAAATCAAGTTGTATACATATCCTTATCCCCATAAAAGTGAAATATAAAATATGGTATAGGATATGTTGGACACAGGAATCATTCACCACAACCAAAGTGAATATTATTTTCCAGTTATCATGGTGAGAAATAAATATGACACTTGGAGGATGTAACCCAACCACAAAGAGATAAAAAAGTACAATATCAAAGATAAGCTTTTTATTCCTATCATTGATGATTTTCTAGATGAATTGGATGATGCTCTTTATTTTACCAAGTTAGATCTACATTCTATGTATCATCAAATCCATATCCATGATGAAAACATACCCAAAATAGCTTTCAAAACTCATGAGGGTAATTATGAGTTTATGGTTATGCCTTTTATTCTAAAAAATTCACCATCCACCTTTCAGAGTTTGATGAATACTATTTTTAGACCATTTTTAAGGAAATTATTTTTGGTGTTTTTTGATGATATCCTCATCTATAGTAAAATTTGGGAAGACTATTTGTAACATGTGAAATAGGTAATCTAAATTCTATAATAACATCATTTGTATGCCAAAACTTATAAATGTACATTTGGAGCTCATGAGGTTGAGTGTTTGGGTCATATGGTTTCATATGATGGAGTGAAAGTGGATCCTAAAAAATCCAAGAAATGGTGGATTGGCTAGTTCCTAAGACACTCAAGAAACTAAGGGGATTTCTATGTCTAATTGGTTACTGTCATAGGTTTGTAAAAAAATATGGTAGAATTGCAGCCCCACTCACCTCTTTGTTGAATAAATAATCCTTCTAGTGGATTGATACAACTACCAGGGTATTTCAACAATTAAAACTAGCTATGTGCACCTCTTCAGTGTTGTCCACTCCTAATTTTTGTAAGACTTTTGTTGTTAAATGTGATGCATCTAGATATGGTATGGGTATTGTGCTCATGAAATAAGGAAAGAAAATTTCATTTAAAAGTCACCAACTTAAGGGTAAAAATTGGCTCAACCCATCTATGAGAAGGAAATTATGGCCATTCTACATGCAATCAAACAATGAAGACCTTATTTGATGGGTCATTACTTTCAGGTAAAGGCTAATCATGATAGTCTCAAATATTTTTTTAAATAATCATTATCATTATAAGAAGAACAAAAGTAGTTAACTAAGATGTTTGGCTATGATTTTGAAATAATCTACAAGAAAGGCAAGAAAAATGTGGTGGCAGATACACTATCCAAGAGGGATGAATCAGATGAGGTATTGATATCTACCATGACCATTTGGTACGAAAATTGGCTAGAGGAAGCAAGATCAAAATGGGAAAATGATACTTCTAGTAATGATTTGATTCAAAATATTTAGTAAGGTTTTGGTGGATTTAAAAAATTCACATAGAAGGGTAATTCATTATGGTATAAAATAAACTATACCTATGTAAGAATTATTTTCTCAAACATAAAATCCTTCGGCAACTTCATGCAACTCCACTTGGGGGTTGTTCAAGATTTTTGAAAACATATCATAGAATCAAGTAGGATTTGTTTTGGGAAGGAATAAATGGGGATGTCTGTAAATATGTGGTTGAATGCATGATCTATCAACAAAATAAAGGTGAAAGCATCAAAACCCTATGTCTTTTGTAGCCTTTATCCATCCCTAGCTAGCATTGGTAAGAGGTGTCAATGGATTTCATTACAAGGTTACTAAGATCTTATGGTTAAAGTGTTATCATGGTTTTTATGTATTTTCTTAGTAAGTATGCTCATTTTGGTTCTTTATCACAACCTTTTATTTATAGTATAGGAGCTTTTGCTTTTCTCAGTATAGTTCAAAAACTACATAGTACTCCTAAGATCATTATCAGTGATAGAGATCCCATTTTCACTAGTAATTTTTGGATTGAATTATTTTCATGTCTAGACACCAAGTTGGCTCATAGATCATCCTATCATCCTAAATTAGATGTAAAAAATAATGTAGTCAATAATTTTCTAGAAAGATATCTCCCTTGTTTTTTTTCTGATAAATAAGATAAATGGGTTCATTGGCTACCACTTGTTAAATGGTGGTATGATAATTCTATTCATAGTTATTACAAATTGTCTCCCTTTATGGCCTTGTATGGATACCACCCTCCATCCATCACTTCAACCTTGAAGGTCCGTTCTAAGGTTTGTGCAGTTGATGAACATATTCACCATCAATAGGAGGTCCTTTCAAGTTTGCATGAAAATTTAGCCATGGCCCAAAATTACATGAAGCAACAAATAGATCAACACAAGAGTGAGAGGCATTTTGACATTGGTTATTGGGTATTTGTTCACTTATATCTATATAAGTAGATGTCCTTGAAGTAATAGAAAAGTATAACAAGTTGTCCCCTAAGTATTATGGGCCTTATCAGATCTTGTAGAAAATTGGTAGTGTGGCCTACAAGTTAGAGTTTCCTTCATCCACTCACATATATCTAGTATTTCATGTATCATTCTCAAAGAAAGTCATTAGACATATAGTTGTTACTCAAACTGAGTTACCAAAAATGGATGGGGAAGGGAGAGTTATTCTTGATCCTAAGGTGATCCTTCAAATGTGTACTAAGAAACTATGGTCTAGAGTGATTAAGGAATACCTGATCAAATAGAAGAATCTATCATGTGAATATGCCACCTAGGAGGATGAATCCTTTATATAGAAACATCTAGAGTTGATTCAACATTGAGGACAATGATATTTTTAAGGGGAAGGGCATGCTATGCCATTAACCTTTGGTATGTCTAGGGATATGTATGGATTACTTGTGGCTTACATACCTCTTTAATATTCTTTTTACATTTCTTTATGTTCTTAGTTAGGTTGGTATATGGAATAACCATGGCTAAGTAGACTATATATAGGAGGTAGTGGTTAGTATTTGATAATTATGCTGAGAATTTTACTCTTAGTGAATTTTTATGTAGGTTGCTCCCTTGAAGTGGATATACTATATTATCTAATATTCTACTCTACTATCAATTATTGTTGTGTGATCTCTTATCTTTGCTTATTTTATGTGATATATAATTATTCTATGTGATATATAATTATTTTGTGGGAAAATATAAGTAATTTAATTACATTATTCTCATGGCCCTTGTCCCATAAAAGAACTAGGTCTAAAATTCTAAATGCTTTCATATCAGATCTTTTATCAAACCATCTTTTAACAATGTCTTGGTGCTTGATGAAAATTTTTAGTGCTTCAATTATCTCATATTCTAGTTGGATAATTTCCAACAATATATAATGAACACTTGGATCCTTATCCATATACTCTTACATAAATTGATAGGTTAGGATCTTGAGAGAAATGGGGAAAATATGTTATCATCCATATACTAACAACAAGGTTGAGGTTTTGAGGGCATACCTTTTTCTTGTCATATTTGTCCATAAGGCAACTTCAATAATAGGTGCCATTATCTTTGTTTGTCTTAGGTTGACTTATTTATGGCATCTATCAAGTTCTTGTTTTTATATTTAGGCAATCCATTCCCTTAGAGTTAATAGTTTTAGGAGGACTTTAAAGTAATCTAGTTATTATAATCCCACTTAGTGAATTCAACTGATTAGAATGTTGGTCCATTATCACTGATTGGGTATATAGGGATGTCAAATCTAGTCATTATATTTTTTTTGAGGAATTTAATAACAATCTAAGATTTGGAATTCTTGGTAGACATAACTTTAGTCTACCTAGTACAATAATTTGTGGTGGTGAGGATGAATTTATGCTCCACTAATGAGTTGGGATTGACTACCCCACTAAAATCAAGACCTTATTTTTTAAAAGGGTGACATTTAATGATTGGGTGTAGGGGAATGGTAGAATTCACCTTAATTTTATTGAAGACTTAGTATTCATGGAAGGTCTTAACATGGTTATGGGTATATTTAAAAATAGTGGGATAGTAGTACCCCATTCTTAATATTTTTGGGTTGTGGTTATCCTAGAAGGGTGTTTATTGCCCAATATTTGGTACAAGATATCCAATATATATATAATGTATTCTCTTTAGAAATATCTTAGGTAGATTCCCTCATAGTTTTTATGGTAAAGTAATGGTATGTTCTAAATCAAAGGAATATAGACAAAAGTCCTTGGTGAAGTCAAAGCTAATCAATACTTAGGCTTGAATAATGACCGTCTTGGTGTCCTAGAAGGAACTCATTACCTCTATGGTCCATTTTATTTTTGTATCATTATTAAACATAGAATTCAATGGTTTGACAATCTCAATAAATCCAAATATGAACTTGCACACAAATTTGATCTTATCAAAGAATAATTTCAATTATTTTATACTATTGGGAGGTGTCAAATTCTAAATGGATTGGACCCATTTTGGGTCAATATAAATCCCTTCCTTGGTGATGATGTGGCCCAATATCTTGTCATTGGTCACTCCAAATATGCTCTTCTTTGGGTTGAGGGACATGCCATATCTTCTACATATATCAAACACCTTTTGCAAGTGGTTTGAATGATCTACTCTAATCTTAGAAAACACAATAAGGTAAACCATATAGATAATGATGCTCTTACTAATAAGTCATTGAAATGCATGGTCTATGCCTTGTTAAAATGTTGACCCAATATTGATGAGGATGAAGGGCATACTTTTTAAGAGTACATTCCCCACTTTATGGTAAAAATAGTCTTCATTTGGTCTTGTGCTTTTACCAGCACCTATTTGTATCTAGAGAAACCATCCAGGAAGGACATCATTTCAAACCCACTAAATACTTGGATTAATTCATCCAAGGAAGGTAGAGGGTAATTATCCTTCTTTGAAGACTAGTTTAGGTTCCTAAAGTTGACAAAACATAATTTTTCCATTCTTCATCCTAATGGGTACCAATTTTTGCATTTAAGTAGAGTGCCTGATAGAAAATATGATCCTATCATCTAATAGATTTTGTAATTTAGTCTAAATGAGGAGTTCTAAGATGGGATTCATAGACCTTTGATGTTTTTAGAGGGGTTTATTACTCAGACTTAAGGGGATAATATGGGTGATTGATTTAATAATTTTGGGAATATTGGTGTATTATTCCTAATTTATTTAAAGGGTCTGAGTAGTAAAATTAGTAAATAAATATGCAATAATCAAGATACTAATTTGTGAAATTTGACTGCAATTCAAACTTTTCTAAAAATAGTAATAAGGGGAAGCAAAAAAAATTTAGTTAGAAACTGATTGAGACAGATGCTGAAATTCACTATGCAGTATTGGGACACTATCATAAACTAAGACCTAAACTTCATTTTGTGATTGGATAGGAGAATCAGAACTAGACAAGAGTGGTACCATCATTTTAATCCACCTCTATCATTTTTTTCCTAAGGATCTAAGATTTCTAGGTTTTGTTTACTATGTCTATGTGACCCTATCTATAACGTTTCAATAGATATAAATCAATAGAACTCCTTGTAGAGTATATTTTCTCTTCAAACCCTATTTTCAATTGTGTTTTGACCAATTTTGAGAAAATGGGGGGGGGGGGGTAGTGTGTGTAAGATTCACTAGACATGGATCTACACCCTTGTGTGTGTATGTTGCCTATATAGCAATACTTTAAAGAAGGATCAAGCCATATGTAGTTATTTCACTTGACGTGCTTTGTAAAATTGAGTGTATGAAGATGCAACAATGATAATCTATATATAATTAAGGTATTTATGGATTGATGTAAATATTTGAATGAGTTTATGAGTGTATTGGTTGGCTATATGTAGAGAATAGGGAAGATTTCTTAAGTAGTCTTGTTTGTATTCTTGTTTGCTTAGTGATATTTACCAACCCCTTCCAAATGACCTTTGAATTAGATTTTATAGGGATATATTGGTCATGGGTTAAATGTGATTACATTAGGCTGACAAGGATAAGGATGGGGAACCTAAAGGAATTTACCATTGCAGCCAAAATTATACTTAGACAAGAGCACCAAAAGTGGACAAGAGTGGTAGTAGTGCTATAGTCCAACTATGGTGCTATTTTCCTAAGTTTATGGGACCTAGGGGGATCGATTAGTCATGGAAAAAGGGGTTTAGCTTAGTTGGGATCAAGTCTGGAAGGCTAAGGATGACTTAAAATTAGTGAAAAGAAGCCTATGAGGGTCATGAGAGAAAGTAAGAGGGACATAAGGGTTGAGTGTCATTAGACATGCTCAAGTTACCAATTTTTAATTTTTATATGAATACATTTCCCCCTCTTTATTTTAGTGATGTAGCAAAGAAAAATACTAGGATAAAGGAAAAATAGATGGCGTACCTGAACTTACATACAAGGGTGAAGCTCATGAAGCTATGTGATGCTAGGTGTGCATAAAGAGAGAAAACTATAAAGTACAACTTTGCAATATAAAATAAAGAGTAAATCAGTTCTTACTAGATACACTATATCTAAAATAAGAATGTACAAAAGCTAGGCAAGAGAGAGAGAGGAAGATAAAGGAATGATTACACTTCATTGGGTATGTGAACCAATACAAAACCTATTATGATGCTTAGTGATGTTGGATATGTTATATATGCTAGGTATGCTAGATGATGCTATACAAAGAGTGATATCATGAATGGGGCTGAGTGCTTAATTCCCTAAGAGTGGATCAAAAATGCAAAGGCTATCCCTTTGGATCCATTTTATCCCACTAAGTGAAGCTAGGTGGCCATGCATGTGTTAATCAATATTTGGACTATGTGTCCAATCCCTTTGGATAGGTAGCTCAAGAATAAAAATTCTAGCTAGACCTTTGGATCCATCATTTTCTACTAAGTGAATCCAGGTGGTCATTGCGTGTGTTGATTGATTTTTGGACTATGTGTCCAATCCCTCTAAATAGGTGGCTCAAAAATATAAAGGCTAGTTAGTCCTTTGGATCCATCATTTCCCCATGAAGTGAATCTATGAAATGATACCAGTATGAAATGTATGTCATATGAGATGGATCCTAAATCCCATGATTTTACTATGATATAACAATGTTGGCATGGATATTCAAATGTATGCTAGAAACTAGGACACTCTTGGCCACTCCAAAAGATGGAGATTAGGCTTGTATGAAAGCCACTCTAAACTGGTGTACTAGGCTTATATGAGAGCCACTTGGGAACTCAAATAATAAATAATGTGGAAGTTAGGATTATATGAAATCCATTCTAAAATTATGATGACCTATAAATGGAATAAGTCATGTAACTACTGAGTATGCCTAGGTAATGTTGAACTTGAAAAGAAAAGAAACAAATGTGCCATGCACATTGGCCCCACTCACTAGTGTCTAAAACATGGATTCCAATTTGGAAGTAATATCAACTACCATGTCTAAAAATAGAAGTGAGAGCCATCATGTCATTCATGGTTCCCCCTATATATAGATTATTTTGGAAAAGTACTAAAAACTGTTGATTCTTAACTATTTTGGTTGTGCAAAACTATAGTTGAACCTAATTTTATGTCTACTTCTAGAAAGTCTAGTTTTTTTTGGATAGGAGCATTAAAAGTAGACACTAGTGCCATTATAACTATAGTCCAAGTTGGGCACTATTGTCTTAGGCCAAATATGGTAACTATTCTGATATTCTCATTATCTGTGTAGTTTGTTCTAACTGTTTTGATGTATGGTTGTTCTAGGTGTGCTGAATGTTTCTTTTTGGACCATTAGGAGCTCTGATCTATATGACAAAACCCTTGTTTATTTCCCCCTATTTTGAGGGTAGGAATGAATACCCTGCAATGACTACCCATAGAAGAAAGAGCCCTACAAGTGTGTTATGCTAAAAATATACATGATATAGTAATGATAATCGACAAGATATCTCAAGGTATAGCTATCTCAACCTCTTAGTACAAGTTTGGAGGATCTTCTCTGGTTCCAAAATGATTCATACTTCTTCATCTAGTTATGGGAGTTCTGTCTGGGCTAAAATTGTCTATCCAATGACCTTCTTCAAACATGAAACATGAAATGTTGGGTGTATGCGAGATGAATGAGGTAACACAAGCTTATAAGCCACACTTCTAATTTTTTGCAAAACCTGATAAGGTCCATAATACTTAGGAGCAAGTTTATTGTCCTTTTTCTATTGCTTCAAGGACATCTACTTATAAGGCTACAAATGAACAAATACCTAGTCACCCACCTCAAAATTTCTCTCACTACGGTGCTGATCTACTGGTTACTTCATCCTGTTTTGTGCCAAGGCCAAATTCTCTCTCAAACTAACCAAAACCTCTTGTTGATGTTGAATGTGCTCCTCCACATTTCAAACCTTGGTTTTCACCTTTAATGAAGAAGTGATCGAAGGTGGATGGTAACCATATAGTGCTAGAAATGGAGACATTTTAGAAGAGGTATAGAAAGATGTGTTATACCACCATTTTGAAAGTGGTAGCCATTTAACCCAATGTTTCTATTTATCTGATAAAAAACAATGGAGATACCCCTTGAAACATTTATTAACCACTTCTATTTGTCCATTAGATTGGGGGTGGTAAGATGAGCTATGAGCTAGTTGAGTACCCAAACAGGAAAATAGTTCAGTATAGAAATTACTAGTGAAAATAGGATCACGATCACTTATAATTATTTTGGGGGTTCCATGAATTTGAGAATTGCTTCCACAAAAATAGCTACTACTGTACTTGCTAAAAATGGGTGTGAGAGAGCACAAATATGGGCATATTTTGTAAGCCTATCCACAATTACCAAGATAACATTCTTACCTTCAGAACAAGGCAATCCTATGATGAAATCCATGGAAACCTCCTCCCATCTTTCAATAGGAATTGCTAATGGTTGTAATAGACCCGGGGTCTTAATTGTCTCACCTTTATTTTGTTGGCATATCAAGCATTCTGCCACAAAATTTTGTACATCTCCCTTGATTCCTTCCAAAAATAATTATTTTTTAATTTTGTGATATGTTTTCAAGAACCTTGAGTGTCCCCCAATTGGATATGCATGCAACTCCGCAAGAATCTTATGCTTAAGCTCAGATTTTTTTCACAAGTATAACCTACCATTATACCATAGGACATTACCTTTCCATTCAAATTTGTTAGAGGCTAAATTACCTTGATGGATATTTTGAATCAGAACCTATGTATCCTTGTCTTGCTCCCATTCTAATCTGGCTTCATCCACCCAATCTACTTGTAATATGGATATTTCACAAAGTAATGCTTCTATGGATGTATCTCATCTAGATAGTGCATCTACTACTACATTATCTTTACCCTTCTTATAGATGATTTCAAAATCATAACCCAACATTTTGGTTACACACTTTTGTTATTCCTCAGATGATAATCTTTACTCCAAAAAGTATTTGAGACTATCATGATCAATTTTCACCTTAAAGTGTCTACCCATGAGATAGGACCTCCATTGTTTAACTGCATGAAGAATATCCATCATTTATTTCTCATAAATAGGTTTTTGTATATTCTTACCTTTTAATTGATGACTCTCATATGCAATGGGTCTTCCTTCTTGCATTAGAACCACTCCCAACTTGGATCTAGAAGCATCACATTCAATAGTCAATGTCTTTGAGAAGTCTGGAGTAGCCAAAATTGGAGTGGTGCACATATCTAATTTTTGTTTCTCAAATGCTTTGGTGGCAGCATCATTCCAATGGAAGGCATCCTTCTTTAGCAATGTAGTGAGTGGAGTTGCTATGTTGCCATAACCTTTAACAAATCTTCGGTAGTAACCTGTTAGTCCTAGGAACCCTCTGAGGTTTTTGAGATTTTTTGGCATGGGCCATTCCATCACAGATTTTATCTTTAGGGGATCAACTTTGACACCTTCATTGGAAATAATGTGACTTAGGTACTCTACCTCTTATACTCCAAAAGCACATTTGTATGGCTTCACATAAAGCTGATGCTTCTCCAAAACTATCAACACCTATTTCACATGTTGAAGATGTGTTTCCCTTGTCTAACTATAAATCAATATGTCATCAAAGAAAACCAACACAAACTTCCTTAAAAAAGGCCTAAAAACAGTGTTCATCAAGTTCTAAAAAGGAGATGGTGCATTTGTAAGACCAAAGGGAATTACCAAAAACTCATAATGGCCCTCATGCATTCTGAAAGTAGTTTTATGAACATCTTCATCCTTGATTCTAATTTTATGGTACCCCGAGTGAAGGTCTAAGTTTGTGAAATAATTAGCACCATACAACTCATCAAGTAAATAATCAATTATTGGAATAGGAAACTTATCTTTGATGGTGTACTTATTGAGTTACCTATAATTTGGGCACATCCTCTATGTGTCATCCTTCTTTCACACCATGACCACTGGTGATGAATATGCACTTTGGCTATGCCTGATGATCCCTACCTCTAGCATCTTATGGACCATTTTTTTGATTTCACTCTTTTGTGCATATGGATATCTATATGGTTTGATATTTGGTGGTTGACTCCCTAGAAGTAGTTGAATGGCATGATCATGTTCTCTTATTGGTGGTAGTCCTTTTGGCATGGCCCCAAAAATAGATGGGTGGTCATCAAGAATCATTTGTAGATCAGGATGTGTAGATGCTTGTGTGGGTTAAACTATGGAACATAATCATGCAATAATTCCCTCTGCCCACTTTTTTAGTATCTTGGTCATCTAATGTGAACTAACCAATTGTGGAGATTTTGCCTATAATCCATGTAGTTCAATTTTCCTACCTTCAAAATGAAAGTGCATGAATAGTTCTTGGAAGTTCATCTCAAAGGTACCCAAGGTTGTGAGCCATTGGACTCCCAAAACAATATCTATGTTACCCATGGGAATAGCAAACATATGAGAATCAAGATTTTGCTCACCCATAGTAAGCCTAATACTATGTCATTTGCCTGAACAATTAATTGTGCCATTATCTGCAATCATGACTTGAAATTTTGGTGTTGGGTAGATGAAACAGTTCAATCAAGTGACCAACTTATGATTGATGAAGTTATGTGTGCTCCCTAAATCAATCAACACTATCAACTTTTGTTTCTTGAGGAAACCCATCACCTTAAGAGTTTGTGGAGTGCTAATACCTGCAAGTGCATGACAAGAGATTGTAGGTTGGGAATTTTTAGGTGCCTCTTCTATCTCTTCCTCATCATCATTAGAGGCATCATCTTCTTCATATTCATTGGATCCCTCAATTTAGAATAAATTATTCTCAGCACATCTATGTCCTTTGCTCCACTTGTTGTCACAACTAAAACATAATCATTTTGCACGCTTCTCATCAATTTGTTGTGGGGTCAATTTGGTAGGTGGAGGAAATGTTGGTGTCAATATGCTATGATCTTTAAAGTGAGTGAATGGTTGCTTCTTATTGGCTATGAATTTTTCCTTAGCTTTGCATGCCATGATAATAGAATCAGAAATCTTAAGCGGATTAAACATGCATACCTCATGTTTGATGTGGTCCTTGAGTCCACCCAAAAATAGGTCATTCAAGTTCTCCTCAGAAATTGTCTCCACCCATAAGGATAGGTTTTGAAAATGATGAATATAATCCTTGCCAGTCTATCAAAAATTTTCTAGTTGGCTGAAGTAATTCTTTAACACACTATTGCCATAGTGTAATTGCAACTCCTCTATAAAAAATGACCAAGTGACATTGAGAGTCATCTTTTTCTTTTGAGCACACAACCATCGATACCAAATGAATTGATCAGGTTCAAGATACAAGGATGCCATGGTAACATTTTTTCCACTTAGGATCTGATGTAGATAAAAAAAATTCTCCTTTTGGTTGATCCAATTGAGTGGATATTTTCCATCATATTTGTGCATATTCACCTTTGGTAATAGGTTCCTCTGTGGCACTGTAGTTAGATTTGAAGTAGACTAGTTGGGAGAACCACCCTAGTGGGGTTATGCAATAGCATTAGCTAAATCATTTGACTAATTATTTTTCAAAGTTGATATGATATCTACCAAACTATCTTGTATGGATTTCATATTAGATTATATACCTTGCACCTCACTCTGAATGCCTTGCACACTATAGTAAAGTTGGCTCACTTTTTTGATCTATGTCAGTGTTTCTACTCACTTTTACTTTTACATTCAGAAGATAGAAAGAAACTAAAGTTAAATGGTCAAGGGTTAGATGATACTCGAATGAAGTTGCGCACCATATCTAGACATTGAAGGATCTCCTCTTTGGCTGTGGAGGATGACACCTGTAGATAAGAAGAAAACTTAACAAAGAAAAATGTTAGAGATGGATATGGTGGACTGCTAAGTGATATGCTTGGTCCCAGAAGTGCAAAGACTTGTTGGAGGGATGACAGTCCACTAGTTGATTAAAATAATGTTGTAATGAAAATAAATAATGAAAGACTTAAAGAAGGAGAAATAGATAATGTGTACCTGAATCCTGTAATCAGTCTTCCATAGTCGCTGATGTCGGTAGTCCTATTGGCATCGGTTGGTAAAGTTGCCGATGTCGGTAGGGGCAATAGGCTTTAGATGGGTTTTTTGGTTGGTGTATTTGGTTGACAGAGGAGTCTGGGAGGTCTGTGGGAGTTTAATGGTTTGTGGAGGATTGTAGGACAGTGTATATGGTCTGGGAAAGGGCTAAGGTAGAGGATAGGGGTGGAAAGAGAATAAGAATGAGAAGAAGGTTTTTCAGCCTCTCCAAGAAAAAAGCTGGGTTTGGTCTCAATAGTACTCAGAAATAGCCAATGAACTAATTACCAATGCACTCTAAAAATACTGAAATATAAACCAAAAGAATACTTAGCTCTTGGTGGAGAACCAAAAGTGTAGAAGACTTGTTTTTGTTATGGCTGATGTAGGAGACCTCATGCAATGTTTCAATCTGGTGTGGAGTGAATTATGCAGAGTTTCTTAGCCTGGAGAGTGATAATAGAATGTTGTTGCCTTGTCCCAAAGCCTACCTTTGATATGCAAGGAGTCGAGGAGCAAGAGAATTCAGATCCCAGGAGCAAGATAATTCACCTTTTGGGTGTGCAGCTGAGGTTAGAATTTAGTTTTAAGCAACTAATGTCGGCGATACCGCCAGTGTCGGCCGACGGTTAACCAACATCGGCGGCTAGAGAATGGATAAAAAGGCTATTTTTAGCCTTTTTCCCATTCCTCCATCTGCCAAGTTCAGTTGTCATTGTTGAATGGTCCAAAGGCAGATTTAATAACTGCAAGACAAAAATAGGATTAAGTTGCCCTAGATGTGGGATGAGGTATTCCCCCTCAAAGTGGGATTCGAGGGAAGGTAACCTGATATCGGGTGCCGACTTGATAGATAGTGGATGGGTATGGTGAAGGTTGAGTGTGAATGCTGCAAAAGTTGAGATTGCATGTATACCACTTCACATGATAGATAGGTCAAATTATCATAGTCAAAGGTCAAGGAGTGCTAAAATTGAAATAACCAGTCCCCAACATTTAGTTGTAGCTGATTGACTTAAATGATCAAAGCTGTAGCTCCAATGGTCGTTGTGTTCCAAGTATCCCAGGCTTAGGAAGTGCTCTTAAAAAACATGAAAATGTCACAAACATTGAGGATCAACTAGAGTGTGATCCATCAATAGGTGTGAGGGTCGTAATGTGGGTTTCACATAATTTGCTAACTATTTGTGAGGTAGCATATATGCAATCAAAACAACCAAGGCATAGTTGTCTCGGAAGTAGTCATGGTCAAAGGAGCTAGGCGTGATCTCCATGGTCGTTGGTCGAGGCGTGATCTCCAATGTGCCCCATGAGAAATCTAAGGTGACTTCTACAGTGTTAGGACTAGTTGTTTGGTCATGATTTTGGGTTGGCAGAGATATTTAGTCCATTAGATGGATGGATGAAGGAATGGCCGAGCTAACCTTAGAGGACCCCATGTCAACTGAGTGCTGCCTACATAGCCCTTGTTGGAAGGGCCTTAGGCCAATGTAGTTCTCCCCAAAAGGGAGGAAGGGTCAAAGATGTTGATAAATTGGTTTGGTCATGTTAATGGTTTAACACTTCCCATATGTTTGAGGGTACATGCTTGAAAGGATGAGGGGTATGATGATGTTACAGCCTTTTCCATATTGTGTGATGGTGTATTCTGTAACATTGGTTGTGTGGTTTTTCATCCCTAGCAAGTTTCAATATTAGTGATGGATGTATGCCAAAAATGAAATGAGTATGTTTATGCTTCAGCAGGTAATAGTTTATGCTTGACATAATTTGTGTGGTCGATAGTTTCCATGTGTATTGGTTTCCATAGAAACTAGTGTGAATAGGCTATGATAATGTTAGTGGTCTGAAAAAGGTTTGGTTGGTTTGGTTTGGTTAGGAAATGATTTGGTTGTATGTGACAAAAGTGTGTAAGAAGTGAAAGCCACGTTGCTCTTTCATTGACAAGGACTATAATGATGGCATAGATAAGGGTTTTTGGAAACAAAAACCCCATTCATGCATTACGTCATTGACCATTAGTTGTATTAGAGAAGTATTCAAATCACTTGATGTTAAGTGAGCTTAAATCCATTGAGTATGTTGGGGTAATAGGTTTGATTATGTGAGGTGTGAGGATAGCGTAACCCTTTTTTAGCAAGGATAACTTTGCCCCTTTTATAGGTGACCCTGAGAATGACTATAGGCAAGTCCATGACTTTATATATATATATATATTGGTAGACTGATCAATGCAAAAAGTCTACGTGGGGATGTTGTTTCATTTTGTGGTCATATGTGAAGCTGATCAATGCGGGAAGCTTCAGAGAGAGTGTTGTTTGTAGCAAGATTTGGGCATAGCCATCCTTCAAGGGATTGGCCTATATTTTGCTTTGTATGGTTGAATGTCTTTGAATAGCTGTCCTTAAAGGGAGCAGTCTATCAATTACAATAATGATGTAGCTGTCCTTTGAGGGAGTAGTATACATTTATAGTTTTATGACCTTAGAATAGGCATCCCAATTTTATATTTTATTTTTTATTTTTGACTAAACTTTTGGTCATGGACTTGACTATAGAGGTTTGGGGGTTTCCCTTTTATTAGGACAAAGCATTCATGCTTTACCAAAGGGTTGACTAATATTTGTAGGGAAAAAGGGTTGAAAGGAATAGGAATGATGATGATGGGGGTTGCTCAAGGGACGAGATCAAGTTAAACATCAAGTGAATAATTACTTGATTAAAATTAGAATGGTCGTAGATGCAAGGCATTAAGGGGCTTAGGTTCTGGCTGGCCTTCAAGAGAAGATAGATGATAAGTCCCTGATCCATACTTGTGTGTTATGATATAAGGTCTGAGCCAATTAGGAGAAAAATTGCCTCACTTACTTCTTTCCATATTAGTCACATGTTGGTTTTCTTTGAGGACAAGATCTCCAATTTTGAAATCTCATTCTCTCAGACTTTTGTTATAGGCACGTTGGATGTGATTTTGGTAGATATGGAGAAGGTTGAGGGTAGCAAGGCGACGTTCGTCAAGTAACTCAAGTTGAGCCAATCGATCTTGATGAAAGTCATCGTTAGAAAGTATGTCATGTAAATAGATGCATAGAGAAGGTATCTATACTTTAAGAGGCAAGACAATCTCAGTTCTATATAGTAGAGAGAAAGGTGTAGCACCCGTAGGGGTTCGAATGCTAGTTTTGTAGGCCCACAAAGCAAAGGGAATGTGGATGTGCCAGTCCCTTCCAGTGTCGTTGACCACCTTCATTAGAATTTTGGTTAAGATTTTTTTGGAAGCCTCAGCCTACCCATTTTCTTTTGGGTAGTAAGGCGAGGAGAAGCTGAGCTTGATGCCAAATGAGTCACAAAGTTTCTAGATAGTTTTGTTTTTGAATGATTTGTTGTTATCAGTGATGATTTTGTGAGGTACACTAAAATGATAGATGATGTTGTTGTTGATGAAGTCAACAATTTTGTTAGCTTTAATGGAGACAAGGGGAATCACTTCCACCCATTTAGTGAAGTATTCAATTGCAGTGATAATAGACTCATGTCAGAGAGATGAATGGGGGATAATCTCACCGATTAGGTCTAAGCCCCATTGTGAAAAGGGCCAAAAGTCCTTAGCAACTTGTAGAGCATGGCTAGGGACATGAAGTAAGTTAGCATGTTGTTGGCATTTGATACAATGTCAAACATAGTCACTGCAATCTTGATGAAGAGTGGGCCAATAATAGCCCAAGTGAAGGATGTGTTTGGCAATCGAGTTACCACTAAAATGCCCTCCATAAATCCCATCATGGACCTGTTTGATAGTGTGAGATTTTTTAGTGGAGGTTATACATCGAAGAAGGAGGCCATCGAAACCTTGTTTATAGAGAAGACCCCCTAGCATAAGATATCAAGCTGTGCTTTTGATAAAATCCTATCGTGCATTGCTAGAGAGATCAGGGGGGATAATAGAATAAGTTAAGTAGTCCACAAGTTGTTTATACCAAACATCCTATGGACTAGAGTCAATGGTGCTGACGAGGTTGATGTTAGTGGAGATATATGAAGGTAATGCCAAACAATGTATCATAACATAAATTCTTGAGGAAGATGATGAGGATGGAATGCGTGAGGTGAGAGAAGCCATAGTATCAACAAACTTATTTGTAGATTGAGGAATAGTTTGCAAGAGGTAATGGTTGAAAGATTCTAGCAAGGTGTCAACACGGTGTTTGTACCTGTGCAAAACTTCATTTTTACAAAGATATGAATTGTTTGATTTGATTGACGACTAGTTGTGAGTCGCCAAAGATGTTGATGGTCTTGACACCTAGGAAAAGGGTGGTTTGAAGTCCCAAAATTAAGGCTTCTTATTTAGCCATGTTGTTGGTACATTCAATGTCAAGTCTGAAAGATAGGGGCATGGGCTCACCCTCGTGAGGGATGAGAATGACCCCCGCACCCCCACCGTGTTGACATTTAGACCCATTAAAGAACATTGTCATTTGATAGAAAATGTCATCGGTGGATAACGTGGTGATGGATTCATCAGGGAATTTATAGTGAGAAGGTTAGTTGTCTTTAGGTGGAATAAGGACTGGTGGAGAGACAAGATAGCATTTAAGGGCTTCAAAAGCCTCTTGGCAATCCTTATCCCAATTAAAGGAGATGTCCTTCTTAAGGAGGTGATGAAAGGGTTGACATCGGTCAGAAAGCTACGAGATGAAGCAATAGATAGATTGAAGCTTCCCTTGCAAGCTACGAAGTTGCTTTAGATTAGTTGGCGGTGGCATCTTGAGTATAGCTCAAATCTTAGTGGGATCAATCTCAATGCCACAAAGAGAAATGATGAAACCCAAAAGCTTCCCTGAGAGAACCCCAAAGACGCATTTCTTAGGGTTAAGGTGAACATTGTACTATAGAAGGTGAGTGAAGATTATTTTAAGGATGGTTATATGGTCACGACAAAGTCTAGATTTTCCTAGTAGGTCATCCACATAGTCCTCCATGATTTTGTGGAGGAGATCATGAAAGATGTAAGTCATGGCACATTGATATGTGGTGCCTGCATTCTTTAGGCCAAAACACATGACCCTATAGCAAAAATTCCCCCATGGGGTGATGAAGGTAGTTTTGTGTTGATCTTCTGGAGCAATCAAGATTTGGTTATATCCTAAAAACCTATCTATGAGTGATAGCATCTCATGACTAGTCGTAAGATCAACAAGTTGGTCGATGTTGGGTAGAGGAAAATCATCCTTTAGGCAAGCCAGGTTAAGGTCACAATAGTCAGTACAGATTTGGATCCCCCTAGTTGCTTTGGTGAGAGGGATGATATTTGACACCCATTGTAGATAATCAATGGGTTGGATAAAGGAGATGGAGAGAAGACATTGAAGTTCCTCTTTGACAAGGAGTGCAATGCGAGGATACATTTTGCAAAGATTTTGCCTAACAGGCTTAGCTTCTGGGTTTGTGACGATGTTATGGATGATAATGTTAGGGTCGATGCCAGGCATATTGCTATAGGTCTAAGTAAAGGCTTTGATATGATCTGAAAGGAATTTGGTATAGTCAATTTATTCCTGGGCATCCAAAGATTGACCAATCTTTAGAATGTGAGGAACATCAGAAGATGGAAGGTTAATGTCAATGGTTGATTCATTTAACATAACCTGCATTTTTGAAGGAAGTGATTATTGGATGAAAGAGTCATATCCACCCATATAGGTGAGAATGGCATCATCATCTACACATTGGACAGTGTTGATGGTAGTAGATTCATCATCTATCATGTTTGGATAAATGAGAGGGAGAGACCTAGATACCCCACCTAGTTGATAGGTTAGGGGTTCCAAGCGAATGGGGTTTATGCAAAAAAAAAAACTAGGAGGGATGGAAACCACCAACTCTATAGGTGAAGATGGGGGAATAGGCGAGTTTGGAGGTGATTGTTCTATGATAGGTTCGGGGTGAGGGTTTTTAGAAGTTTCAATAGGTTCTTTAAAACCTAGTCCATGTCACTTCTTGGCATTCTTTATGGCCTCATCATTTGGTGGTTTGACGGGCTGGTGGGAGCCTTGTTCGTAGCACCCAAAGCCAAAGCCCTTCCATGCACACCTATAAAGATAGGTATGAGCAAAGTTTGGGTTGCCAAGAAAAGAGAATTTAGACGTAAATAGTTGGGGTGATGAAAGAGGATTCCCATTAGTGGGAGCTCGATCTAGCCCTCCATAGATGAGATTTGTTTGAAGATTGGGAGGACCATAAGGGATGACCATTCTGATATGATGGTCATAGCTAGGATTGTGATGAAGTTATCCATACTCATGAGGAGTCTGGAACATGTCCAAGGTGAGTAAACGATACTCCCCAATTGAAAGACATTGGAAGGATCTTCCATAGGGTATTTTGTTGTCACTTGAGGTGGTGGTGTAGGTGTAACTACCATTTGCGTACTTGTTGAAGCTTCTACGGGTGGAGGTGGTGTTTGGGTTGATGTCTTGAAAGGAATGAGAACATCATGTTAGGAACCCCTTATCCAATGGAAGCACAATTGATTAATTTCTTATAAGTAATTAAACATGAAATTATACCAGAATGATTAAGTAACTAGAAACTTGAGACAATAGAGAATTTGAGAGACAATACACACTCTTGTATTAAATACTACTAGAAGAAAATACAATAAGGAAGATGCCACTTCTTCCTCCACCTCAAAGGCTTTCCACACCTCAAGACCTTCTTCCCTCTCTCTCTTGCTCAACACAACCAACTCAACAACCTGAGTTGTTATCCCCTCCTTGAATGCTTCAGCTGATCTCCTTGACCTTACACCTATAGATCTCCTTGACTTTGCTCCTTGCTTCAATGCTTTACTTGCTTGCTTGATTTACAATACATGCCTCATGGGTCTCTAAATAGAATCCCATGCATATAAAAATAGAACTCTAATTACAATAATTAGACATGTAGCTCGTGACTATAATTAGCCCCTAAACATGCAAACACTCACTTCACTTAACTGGCTGTTCATCAACAGTAGTTCTGGAACTGCCACAGGCGATCGATGTCGGTCCCTATCTATCTGGTGCTGACCGACGTCGGCCAACTTCCTACCGACGCTGGTTGCCTTCTACACTGGTAATGACCGACGTCGGTCATGCCACTGATGCCGGTACTTTTGGATCTTCAACAACCTCCCTTCTTCATGTCTGCAATAGTTGAAGCTTTTAGCTCCACACCCTAACAATCTTCCACTTGGAGATAAATAGCTACAACTATACCTGTACCTGTACACCATCTACTTTGTTCCCTTGGCTCTGTATCCCTCTTCAAAGTCACTCTTGAAGACCAACCACCACAAAACCTATGATGAAATCTCTGTCACTTATGCCAAAAGAATTTTGCTGCTCCCAAATTCTTCATGACATACTTCTGAACCAACTTTACCCTTAGCTCAAAAAACTCCCTGTATATGAAACCTTGCAACAAGCAACACAATACAGTAATAGGATAATGTAGCTAATATTATCCAACCTGGTAAAGATAAAATACAATGGTCAAACCTCCATTGTCCTACAGCCTACTCAAGACCATATACCATAGCCTTCTATCTCACGTGTCCATCCACTCTCTTCTCTAACTTGGGAATCCATCCCTCATCTAGTGCTTTCTTCTAGCTGACAACTCCACCAACAAATACCTATTTGGTTCTTCTCCAAGGACTCACACTCCTCATCCATGCCAAGCTCCCACTATTTCTGGATTTTACCTGCATTGCTTCTTCACATCTTCCTAGTTCTTGACCATCAGTAAGCAATATAAATAAGGTGAACAATGAATATGAGGTTCACTTACCCTTTCTGACCTCCATATGGGTGTTTGAGACACTTTGACAACTTGCTATCCACCCAAAATCCATTCCAATGACCAATCTCAGCCATCTCCCAGTCTGCTCCCGACCGATGTCAGTTCCTTGCACTGACCTTGACTATCGACATCATTTCCCTGGCTGATGCCGGTGTCCCCTCTGCTGACGTCAGTTCCTGCCTAACCAATGTCAGACTTCTCCTGCCTGACACTACCAACCCTGCTGGTCTGCACATGACCGATGTCAGTATCTGCTTGATTGACGTCGGTCCCAAGTGACTGACATCGGTGTCTGTGTGTTCTTGTAAGTGATGAAATATTCATCCATGAGCTCATCTTGGATCAAACCTCTATCCATACTGCCCTGCTCAGAATTATTCAGCCCCTGTGACTGATCTCTATCCTTCATCTCCTCCATAAACACCAAGGCTTCTTTATTCCTATCAAAAGCATCAAATTTCTTTTTCCTGCAATGAACTCTATCTATGCTTTCAAAATATGAACACATACCTTTTGAATCAAGAACGTCCATTCCCTTTTTATTCATGTGACCAAGCCTATTAAGCCACATCTTCGAATCTACAGCTGAAGTAGATAAACCAGAAGTAGAATCAGTAATACAAGTAGATAGATAAAGAGTACCTACTTTCTTACCTCTTTCTAAAACAAGTGCTCCCTTGGTAACCTTCCAAGAATCCGCTGTGAGAGTTATTGTGCATCCCTCATCACCCAACCTTCCTACAGAAACCAAACTCTACTTCAAAATTGGGACATGCATGACCTCCTTCAACACCCATGTGTTGTCCATCTGCAATCTCAGCTGCACTTTCTCTTTGCCAACTATTTGACAAGGGGTACCATCCCCTAAATAAAGCACTCCAAAGTCTCCCTGTTCATACTCATGGAACAAATCTCTATTTGGGGATGCATGAAAAGAAGAACCAAAATCTAAAACCCAAGATCCTACCTGACTATCCAAAGAAAGTATGAAAGCATCTTGTACCAGATTATTTGCATCCTTTGCTTCTTCATTACCTTCATGTTGATTCTCTTTATCCCTCAACCAACACTCCTTTGTGTGTCCTCTATTTCCACAAAACCAGCAGGTGACACCTCTGGATTCAGATCTCTTTCCCACCTTCGACTTTGATTTCCCTTGCTCTATCTTCTCCCTTTGCCTTCCCCTACTTTTTGCACTTAGAGCATTCCCCAATGATTCACCTGTGCTTCTCCTGCATATTTCTTCATTCAAGATCACACTCACAACATCATCAAATTTTAAGATTTTAGAAGCAGATGCAAAATTACTTACTGCCATAACCAAACTATCCCAACTTTCAGGTAAAGAACATAAAATCAAGAGAGCCTTTACTTCATCATCAAAAACAATATTGACTGAAGCTAACTGGTTTACCAAACCATGGAAATCACTAAGATGAGTATGTACTGATCCACATTCCTACATTTGCAAAGTAAATAGATGCTTCATAAGAAATACCTTATAAGAAGGTGAGGGCTTTTCATATAAATTCACCAAGGATTTTATCAACTCTTCCATTGTCTTACACTGTGACAAGTTGGAAATCACAGATGATGTAAGGCTCAACCTTATGGAATCAAGAGCCTTCCGATCAAGAACACTCCATTCTTCATCCTTCATATCTGTGGGCTTGCATGCAACCCCACCCAATGGTAAGTACAAATCCTTTTGATATAGATAATCCTCTATCTGCATCCTCCAATGTTGATAATTCTTGTCGTTAAACTTCTCCATTCATAGCTTACTTTCTTCTGCCATTGCTGAACTCCCACTCAATCAGAAACCCTGTGAATGACCTGTAATCAACAAACAATAACCTACTCCCTGCAAATCGTAGCTCTGATACCAACTGTTAGGAACCCCTTATCCAACGGAAGCATAATTGATTACTTTCTTATAAGCAATTAAACATGAAATTATACCAGAATGATTAAGTAACTAGAAAATTGAGACAACAGAGAATTTGAGAGACAATACACACTCTTGTATTAAATACTACTAGAAGAAAATATAATAAGGAAGATGCCACTTCTTCTTCCACCTCAAAGGCTTGCCACACCTCAAGACCTTCTTCCCTCTCTATCTTGCTCAACACAACCAACTCAACAACCTGAGTTGTTATCCCCTCCTTGAATGCTTTAGCTGATCTCCTTGACCTTGCTCTTTGCTTCAATGCTTTACTTGCTTGCTTGATTTACAATAAATTCCTCATGGGTCTTTAAATAGAATCCCATGCATACAAAAATAGAACTCTAATTACAATAATTAGACACGCAGCTCGTGACTATAATTAGCCCCTAAACATGCAAACACTCACTTCACTTAACTGACTATTCATCAATAGCAGTTTTGGAACCACCACAAGTGACCGACATCTATCCCTGTCTGTCTAGTGCTGACCAATGTCGACCGACTTCCTGCCAACACCAATTGCCTTCTGCACTGGTAATGACTGACGTTGGTCATGTTGCCGACACTGGTACTTCTAGATCTTCAACAACCTCCCTTCTTCATGTCTGTAATAGTTGAAGCTTTTAGCTCCACACCCTAACACATCATTGGGTCAATAAGTTGTGTTGCATGTCTTAAAAGGGGAGGAGTCTGTGGGAATGACATGGACTTGACCGTCGTGTTCAAATTTGACACAACAGTGTAATGTAGAAGGGACACAGGCCATGGCATGGATCCAAGGTCATCTTAATAACATGTTGTATTAGAACTCCCCTTCGATGATGTAGAAGAGTTTTGGGACTGTTCATGGGCTGAAACGAATATGTAAGATGACAGTGCCAATGATAGTGATGGTGGAGTTGTTGAAAGATTGAAGAATTGCATCAGTCTTTGACATACAATTCTTTGGGAAGGCTAATTGGTCATAGGCATGGGTGGAAATGATATTCTTGTTGGCACCCCCATCAATCATAACTCACTTAACATCAGTTTGATCAACGTAGGCTATAATGAAAAGGGCAGAATCCTGATCTTCCAAGTTAGAGGTAGGAATTTTAGAATCACTAAAGGTAATAGAGGTGACAGTGGGTAATGATTGGACTAAGGCAGCTAGTGGTTGGGGGTCCTTGGGTTGGACCTCTACTACCTATAAAGCTTTGATTAAAGCTCGACGATGTTGTGGAGAGCTTTGAATGAGGTCATATAAAGTCATCTTCATAGGAGTTTGGTGAAGTTGTTTCACCATAGAATCATGGATTGCCTCTGAAGAAGTGGGTGGGATGTACCCAAGATAGAAATCTTAGGTTTGGGTGGTTGAGCAAGTTTGAAAAATGGGTAGGTCCAAGGAATATCAACTCTCTATTTTTCTTTACCCTTTAAATTTTGTGACCTAGTGGCCACATTGATGGTGTTAATATCGAATAAAGGGGGCGAAGGAGGTAAAGGGACCATAGTCTGATGATGGGATCCTAATGAAGGTGAAGAGGTTTGAGAGACATGAGATGATGTTGGAGATTTGTTGACAGTATCCTCAACAAGAAGGGTGTATTTCTCCAAGTATTGGTGAATGACAACTTTGAGGGCACAACAATTCTCAGTATCATGCCCAGGTGTGTGATGATAGAGGCAGATTTTAGTGTCATCAAACCAAGATGGTTTTGGTCCGAGAGGTTGAAATGGTTTAATAAGTGGGAGAGTGATGTTGGAAGTTTGCAAAAGTCAGCGTAGTATCAAAGCATATGAACCCACTAAGGGGTCCGTGCTTGTTGATGCACTTGCTATTGATGACTTTTGTTTGGGAGTTGTTGAGGGAGATTTTTGTACCACCTTTTGGGTTGGTGGTGTGGCCACTCATGTAGATGACACTTTCTTCATGAGGGGTGCTGAATTTTTTAGAGGAGGTATGTTTTTGGTGGGTAAATGGAGTAATGGAGGTAACTTGTTTTTGTTAGGTGTTGGAGTAGGGAGCACTCCTATTAAGGTAGAAGGATGTGGGCCCAAAATGGAGGGCAATGATGATGGTGGAGAAGGAGTTCACTGACATGGTTTAGTAGCCTTATTTAATATGGTGTGAGGACTACTATTATGGGGGGAGAGATTCAAATCTACCTTCACTTGTGGGTGAGTGAAGTTAGATATGGGGCGAACACCAAGGGATTTAACTAGTGTTGGTATGGTGGATGTTTGTGAGGGTTTAGGTTCAGATGTGAATGGTTGAGCTTCTAAAGATTTGGAAGTAGAAGCCTGGTCCTTGTTGGAGGCTTTGGGAGATTTTTTTGAAAGAGGGTCATTAGTATGAGATGAGATGGGATGTGTAAGATAAGGAGCTTTGAGTCACTCCCATAATGCCTCATGTTCTAAGTTCCTTGAATGGAGAAATCCTAAGTTTTCAGCCAGTCAAGAGAATGGTTTGGAAGATGTTAGATGAGGCTTTATAATTGGTTTTTCAAAATATTTGGGTGGTTGCGAGAGTGGAAATGTGTTAGATGCGGAAATCTCAGGCCAAAGCTGAGAGAGAGCCATTACTAGATCGTCTTCAGTTGAAGTAGGTGAAGAGACAAGTTCTTCTCTCGGTGGAGAAGGAATTAGAGAATGGGGTTCTTCGAGAGGAAAGAACATAGGGATGATCGTGCCTTCTACTTATGGTTGAAGAGTAGGAAAGGTATGGTCCTCTATTGGTAGTAGGAAGGATGAAGGTGGGGCTAGTGGCATTGGTATGGTTAAAGTGTCCTCCAATATAAGAGGGGTAGATGGAGGACTATTAGGAAAAGAAGGCTCTTCTTCCTGTGGTGGAGGGATAGGTTGACTAACCTCTTCAGTTTGTGGAAGAGGTTGGTTAGGGAAAAAAGGCAAAACCATATCGATCATGCGTATATTACGCTCTTGGGGGTCTTCGATTGTGGTCTAAACATTATTTTGGCTAAGGGGTGGTTAGGAAAAGGTTATCTAAAGATGTCTATGTTTTGGTTAGGTGGCACATTTGGGTTATCCAAGATAAGATCACCTTTGTCTATCATGTCTTGGACAATGTTCTTGAAGGTTTTACAAGTGTCTGTGTCATGGCCTTTGACACAGTGATAATTACAAAAGTCATTCTCCCTATACCATGCAGGGATGGCACGCGAGGGATCAAATTGAGGTGGTGGTCAAATTTGGGGGAGGTTGAGGACTCCTTATTTGACTAGTTTATCTAACACAGACGCGTATGATTATCCTATTGGAGTATATTGACACTGTACGTATCATTGCTAGAATTGTCATGTAATGCTTTGAGATGTGGAAGGTTCATATTGGTTAGTTGCGGTCGATGATGATGGTCTAAGTACCATAGCATTTGTTGATCCCTTGGATTTGGAATTAGAGGAAGAATATTTGGTGGAAGGGTCATTTGATTTTGCATTAGTATTTTTACTATGCAGTTTGACTTTATTTTCTTCGACAACACAGAGTTTAAGCTTCCTAGCCATGGTGAAAGCTTCATCAAATGTGCGGAATGTTTGGACCCGCAAAGTAGATGAGATGTGTTTGGCACACACTTGTGAAAAGAGATCAATGAGCTCAGGTTGAGGTAAATAAAAGGAGATTTGGCTGATTAAACCTCTCCAATGGGTAATAAAATCAGCTATTGATTCATCATCAAATTGTCTAATAGAATATAGGTCCGTGATGGAGACCTTTTTAGTTATGTTAGTTGAAAAGTGGTTAAGAAATAGTTGAGCTAGTTGAGTGAAGGTAAAAAGAGAGTGACTGGTAATAGAACTATGCCAATCAAGGGCAGCACCAGAAAGTGACATGGGAAATGTGCATAGTAATAACACATCATTGTGTGCTATAAGGTAACAAGTGTGTCTAAACGCTTGTAGATGTTGCTGTGGTCCTCTTTACTCTGAAAGCGAGTAAACTTGGGAAGTTCCCACTGACTAGGATATGGTCGGATTGGGACCGATGGATGAATAGGTTCATTATATATTTGTTCATATGAGAGAACATTTCTTGAACTCAAAACAGATGTCTCAAGATTAGACATCTTATCCATCAACATCTTAATTAGATCAGTTGATGGACTTGTAGGTGGGGTGCCCCCTAGGTTGTAAGGAATTTGGAAGGTGTTAGGTGGAGCGTATGACATAGTTGGTTGTGCTTGTATAGGTGCAACATATTGGTAACTAGTCATAGGGACTGATGTTGAAGTCAAGGGTGCTTGTGTCATAAAGCTAAAAGGCACAACTTAGCTTGATGTCACCAAAGGTGGTTAGATGGTGGCAACACTAGCCAAAGGATAAGTAGCTACTCTTGTATTTATGGGTGCAAGAGTAGGTGGGATGGAGACAATTAAGTTCTAGAATGGTGTAGAACTTTGTTAAATGGTTTGTGGTTGAGGGGGTACAAAAACCCCAATGGAGGTAGGTCCAAAAATAGAAGGAGAGGCCACACTTTGAATATTGGTCATGGTCAGGTTTTTAGATGAGGCAATGGCCTGGGTGACCATGGTTAGGTTACGAAGGCTGTTGATATGATTTCCATTTCAACTAAGGAAGTTGGCATCCCATAAACTAGGTTTCCTGAAGGATCTCGCATTTACTTCTCGTGAGATAGTGCCGAAGAGCCTTGACATTGAGGTCAAGGAACCTTTCAAAGTCTTCGTCCCCTTTGAGAATAATAGGGGGTTGAGTTGGGGTTGGTTAGATAGGAGTACATTCAGTTTCTAAATTATACTCCATTTGGGGACTTGATATAAAAGGCAAAGGCGAGAGTGGTTGTTGCCTTGCGTGGTCAACAAGAGTTTTGGTTTGACTACGTGTCAAAACCATCCAAGGCAAAATAGATTCAAGTTCTAAAAATTGTATGTTTCAACCTTAGAAAACTAGAATGTGTTTTTAACAGCAAAAAGGTCAAGTTTTTAGCTTGCTGTTTGAGAAGAAAGATTTTTGACAGTGACTGACGTCGGTAAAAAAACTGATGTTGGTGAAGTAAGTTGTCGATGTCGATCAGATAACTGATGTCAGTGAAGATCAATTGCCGACATCGGTGGAAAAATTGATGTCAATTATTGTGTATTTCCAGAAACTCAGAAAATTGAAAGTTTTTGGAAGAAAGAAGAAAGTTCTGAGTTGTTTTTGGAGCTCAGAATAATGCATCCTTACCAGCTCAAAAAACCAGATAAAAATAGAAAAGTAGATGAAGGCAAGCAACCTCTAAACATTAAATTCCTAAGAATAAATTTTAGAGTCATGTTGGCTTATGCCTTAGAATAATATGTTTGGGAATTGGGCTTTTAGAATAGGTACTAAAAGAAGTAGTCTAAGGTTAGTTTTGGGTTAAGTTTTGGTGCTCAAAATATATATTAGGTTCCATACGTGGCTTGGTGTTAGGATCTTGCTCCCCTCACTTCACGAGCCCAGAGTCAAGCTGGGTCACTTAGCTAATATATACTTTCCCTATAGCTTATACTCTGCCAGAGAACAGAGTGGGTTCTCCCCTTGGTAGTGAAGTCCAAGTAGGATTACCAGGAAGGGTAAGGTATCCGCTAGGTGATGAAATCCTATTCGGGCCTTGTCTCAGGTATGTTTAGATGTTTAGTTTGATGTGCTTGTGGTCTAGATGTGTAACATATGTGCACTATGATTTATTCATAATGCATTTTTAATTACTAGATGAGCTAAAAATGCATTCAAGCAGGAATGAGATGCAATATATTTTTAACCCAAATTGAAATGTTTTGTTCAAATGTAAACAAGTGGGGAAAAGGTTAAGAGTATGAATTTCACTACTCTAAGATGCAGGAAAAAGGTGACAAGAAGGAAAAGAAAGAGGTTCTTTTTAACTTGTGCTTATGATTTTCTTTTTGAAATAAAGAGATAGAAGGAGGATGTGAATCTAATGTACCTATATGAAAGTTCGCCTTTTAGAAGAAATGAACCCAAGGAAAACTCCAAGGTCCCACCAGGCGTGCTAGAATGTTTCTACTTGTTTTTTGCTTTTTACATTCAGAAGAAATAAGAAACTAAAGGTTAATGGTTAGGGGTTTGTACATACCTAGATGAAGTTGCGCACCGTATCCAGACATTGAAGGGACTCCTCTTTGGCTGTGGAGGAAGACACCTGTAGATAAGAAAGAGACTCAAACAAAAAAAATGTTAGATAGATATATGGTGGACTGCCAAGCACATGCTCGGTCCTAAAAGTGCAAAGACTTCCTTGAGGGATGACAATCCACTAGTTGATAAAAAGAATGTTGAATAAAGAGAAATAATGAAAGACTAAGAAATAAAAAGTAGACAATGCGTACCTATGTTTTGTTGTAAGTCTTCCACAGTCATCGATGTTGGTAATTCTACTAGCATCAGTTGTCAAGGTTGCCGACGTCAGTTAGGCTGTCGACATCGGTAAGGGAAATGGAACTATGGATGGGTTTCTACTCGATGTCTGTGGTCAACAAAATGGTCTAGGAGATTCAAAAGGGTTATGCAGGGACAGAGTCTTAGGAAGGACAAAGGTAGGGGATAGGTTGTCAAAATGGGTCAGGATAAAAGGAAGGCTTTTCAGCCTCTCCAGGAAGAAAGCTGAATTTGGTCTCAACAGTACTCAGAAATAGCCAATGGACTAATCACCAATGCATTCTAAGACATACTAAAATATAAACCAGAAGAATACGTAGCTCTTGATGGAGAACCAGAAGTGTAGAAGACTTGTTCCCATTATGGCTGATGTAGGAGACTTCGTACAAACTTCAATTTGGTGTGGAGTGAATTTTGCAGAGTTTCTTAGCTTGGGAAGTGATGATAGAATGTTGATGCCTCATCCCAAAGCTTGCCCTTGATGTGCAAAAAGTTGAGGAGCAAGAGAAGTCAGATCTAGGGGTGAGAGAATTAGCATCTGGGTCTACAGTCGAGGTTAGAATTTAGTTTTAAGCAACTGACATCGGTGATACCACTAGTGTCGGTTGACGGTTAACCAATGTCAGCAGCTAGAGAATGGGTAAAAAGGCTATTTTTAGCCTTTTTCCCATTCTTCCATCTGCCAAGTTCGGTTGTCATTGGTGAATGGTCCAAAGGCGGATTTATTAGGTGTGGGGGTTAGTGAGAGAGTTCAAATAGGTCTTAGGTAATTATGATTAGTCTTAGGTGAAAAATGGTCTAAGAAATAGGAATCCAAGGTGAGGTGTCTATGGGGGATTATTAATTTAAAATAAGTATTTTAAATTAATAAAGTATAGGTTAGGCATGTTAAAGTTAGAAAGGGACCAAGGGGGGGTTGACACTATTTTGGTGTCTACAGTCAGATAACCCTGGTATAAAGGGTCTAATACATCCCCCTTTTGACTCCATCTCTTCCTTGTTAGGAGTTTTACCTGGAGTTTCAGTACCCTTTCCTCGGCCCTGAGTTTGTGGACCTACCATAAAAGGGCTTTATGATGTCGACCCTGATTGGCACTTTTTGACCCAACTTTGACCAAGCAATTTTGGAATTATGTCAACCTCTAATAAAAACATAAAAAGAACATACCATACCCAAATTTTTCTAAAATTTTCAAAAATGTAAATAACTCTGAATTTTTTTTTGAATTGCGCACTATAGAGCAAGTTTATGAAAAACACTAAAATAGAGATAAATTTTGTAAAATAGATCCAAATAATCTGAAATTTTAATGGAAGATTAATTTAATTATTTCTCACCTCCATTAAAAAAAATGTAGATAATTTTGGAATGATTTTTCAGATATAGCCAAATTTAAAAAATTAGGTTTTTGCCCATAAGATTGCCCAAATCGCAGCTCTGATACCACTTGTAATGAAATTACTTAAACAATAAAGTATAATAGCATAAATATATCCAAATATGAATAAAATATATCAGAATATATGATAATAAACAAGCCACTTTGAGGGGGTAACCTCCACAAGCTTCAATAAGAGCAGAATTCATAATATGATGATAAATAATTGCCCTCTACCTCCTATATATAGTCTATCTAGGCCATGGTTACTCCATAGGCTGACCTACTAACCAAATTAATGCATAGATAAATGTGATATAACATCAAAGAGGGATGATTAAGCCATAATTGGGCTATTCCTATCCTCATACATGTGATAGGTTAGGGTCGTAGCATTGAGTTATTTGCATGTTTTGGTATTTTGAAATTTTGTATTATTTTTTGTATTTTGAATATGTTATGAACTATGTATAATCAAGCATAAGAAACTATGTATAGGTAAGCTAGGAAAGGATGATACTAAATAATGAGTCTCATGGGATAATCCTTATCATGGTGACTTATATTAAGGAGAGGAAACATGTGTGATCATGAATCATGATGAAAATGTTGAGATTGTGGCTCTGAAAGCTATATATGCTATAAATTCTCTAAAATATCTGAAACAAAAAACAAGTGTGCTGTCTTCCTATAACTTTGATAAGTGGATGCAACTTTAAGGATCTTAGGGATCCATTTGGTAGTAAGAGAAACTCTCTAAACATGTTCTCTATGAGTAGATGCATAAGAACTCAATGATATTACCCTGGGTGTGAACACTATAGCTGGAATATGTCTAGAATATTGAAGCTACAAAGGTATATAAACTTTCTAGGTTGGTGATGGATGCCTTAACTAAGTCTGAATCTAAAGTAGAAGAAGAATTATAAGTAATGGAAAAACTAAAATTGGTGGTAAAACTAAATCTAGTGGCAAAATTAAAACTGGTAACTACAAATTAAAAGATGGCTTTGAAGTGGGGAGTGGTAACTAATATGGAACTCCACCAAATATAAAAAAATGATTAGCATGAATGAATTTAATACATTTATGAACTATAGAATGTATTTCTTGAAGTTTCTAGATCTATGGTTGACCAAGTGACACATAAAAAACTCCTACACTAAGAACTATAGTAAATGGTGTGGACACATGCATGCAACCAACTTGTAGAGGAAGTAAAATCTCACCCAATGAACTCTGCATATGACCACAAAATATGTTTATAACTATGTTTATTGAGGTAATATTCTACTAATAATATCTAAAATGTTGTAATAAAGTCATAGTGCACATGTTCACACTAGATCTATTATCTATGAGAACACTATGAATAGGATGATTATGAATGTAAGCTCTGATAAAGAGTGCATGATAATTTGAATCATCCTTGATGATCTCCTAGTTTGGAAAAGAGATGTAAGGTCTAGTTGGAACTCTATAATTGTATATACCAATCATGTTTATTAAAGGATTTATCTCAATTAAAGGTGCCATGTATGTATCTAGTGGTATATGTGCATGATATGCATGGTGAACCCATGATGTGTCCTCTATCTCTTATTTATAATGCTACAAAAAGGGATCTAAGAAGATGTTAAAATATTTATCTTGTGTTTGCTTTGCCTAAGGAGGCTCAACTAAAGTGCCAAGATCAATATTATTTCCATCTATCAAATCATGTATCTTTTGTCTCAAACTGATGCATCTATTTTTTGTATGGCCTAGTTCCCTATGAAATTCACAAAATGCATGCTGATCATATCCTCATAGAAGAGAATTTATTGGGTATAGTTCCAAAATAGGAGGGAGAGATATGATGTTACATTCCAATAGTTGTTTTAAAACTCTATCTAGAGAAATTGGTATATTGGTAAAGGTTCATCGAAGAGGTGCTAATAAAACCACTCGCTGAGGGGGCTCAAAAGCTTCATTAACTATCAGTTGATTTTGACTCTTATTATCATTAACCTTGACTTTGTATGGGACTTTATTGTTACTATTTTTTGTTGTTTATGAGATACTTGTGTACTTGAGTTTTCCCATTAGAATTATTTTGAATTCTCTTTCCTTTAGTATATGATACAATTTAGTGAAGGAAGAGAATCTTTTAAGCATGATTGATTCACATAAAGTTGGTAGAAGACTCTGTTTGAAGAGACATTATAACTCTTGATCAGCTATGGGGCTAGTCATATTAACCAAAATAGTCTTATATCAGAGAACATAATCTATTAGATGGCCATTTGACCGTTGTTTCTATTATGCAAATTGAGCATATGAAACTTTATCACCAATAATAATGTTGAAATGAGCTAGGAACATGTCAGATAAATGATTAAATTCATTGATCAACTAATTTGGTAGACTATAAAACCATTGTAAAACATAATCCTTTAGGTTACATGGAAATAACTTGGTAAGGAGATAGTCATTAGGTACATAGTCCAATCATGCTACATGAATCTCTAGATCACCCTTGCCATCATATAGAGTAATCTTGGGTTGAACAAAACCTTGTGGCAAGGGTGTAGAAGAAATGTGACATGTCAGTGATGTATGAAATAAAGCAAAATAATCCAAAGTCTGTATAGGTCTAGAGGCACCTTGCTCAAGATGTATCACCTTGGATTGAAGATATCTTATCTCTTGCACAAGGGTTGCCACATCAGGAGAAAAAGATGTACTAGTTGTAGCTAGTGGCATAGAGGTAAGTTGGGTTACTATAGGGGGTTATTGAGACATAATTACCCTTATAGTGTCATTTGTAATTAGTTTCTCTAAAGGAATGAAAGATTCAAATTACTTATCCTTTTTAATTTCCATGATAGATTGTAAGATAATAATATGATCTCAGGGCTGATCCTAAAGTCTTTATTAAAAACTTTGTAGGATCAAATCTTTGTTGAGGACAATTTCATTATCAATAATTGGTGGAAGTGGATTAATAGTCCAATGTGGTGTAGCATGAGCATTGGTGTGTACATCATCATTGTTATTATCATACTACTCATTATCAGAGTTATCTTTATTGAAATTAGTGTAATTTGGATGTGTAACATATATAATAGGAACTTGAGTTGGTTGTCTATCCATGGTTTATGGGCAAGTTGCTAGAATCTAGGTGAATGCAAAAGGATTGCCACTAAGTCTTGCACTTTGTCTTGAATGAAGAGATGCAAGAAACTTAGGTGGTATAAGGAAAACAACTTGGATAATAGTAGAAAAGATTAAATGTGATTAATCTAAACAAAGAATTGGAATATGCATAAAAAAGATATGAAGTTCACACACATGTAAGGTGATACCTCAAGAAGTAGATAGGAACTAGTACATGTAACTAGGGTTTTAAAAATAATTATTTAAATAATTTTATATGAAATTTTGAAATTGAAAGTGAATTTATGAGTTATGTATGCAAGTAAAAATCATAATTTTTTTGGAAAATTTGTGATTTCACATGACCTAGTAGATGCAACTAAATTTTTGAAAAATAAATGTTTTGAAAATTACTATTAAATTTTGAAATTTGAATGAATTTTTTGATATAAATATGATAGTAAAAAATTAGAAAATTATTGTAAAATTATTACAAAATTACTAAGAAAATATTGGGAGGTAGTATGGGCAACTACGATTTGAAAGAAAATTATTTTAAAATTACTATGAAATTTTAAAATTTAATGATAATTTTTTATTTTATTGTGCAAGTAAAAAATTAAAAAAAATATAGAAAAAATCAGTAGGAAATTTACCCTAGGGTTTCAAGGGTTTTAATGTGCAAATGAAGTAAGTTCAGGTTCATCAAATAATTTAACAATTTTGGGAATATTGGTGTATTATTCCTAATTTAGTTAAAGGGCCCAAGTAGTGAAACTAGTAAATAAATATGAAATAATTAAGATAATAATTTTTTTAAATTTTATTACATTTTGAAATTTTAAAAAAATAGTAATAAGGTGAAGAAAATAAGACTCAACTAGAAATTGATTGATCTGACTGAGACAGATGCTAGAATTCTCTATGAAGTAATGGGACAATGTCGTAAAATAAGATTTGAACTTCATTTTGTGATTATAAATGAGTGATAAAAATATATATAAATTTCATTGGTGATGTAGTCCACTTATGTCATTGTTGTCTTAAGGAATTGAGCTTTCTGGGTTTTATTGGCATGTCTATGTGACCCTGCCTATAAAGTTTTAGCAGCTATAAATCTATAGAGATCCTTATAGAGTATATTTTCTCTTCAAACCATATGTTTCATTTTTATTTGAATAATTTTTAGAAAGAGGGGGGGTTAGTATGTGTATGATTTAGTGGATGTGGATCCACACCCCTTGTGTGGGCATGTTGCCTACATACCAAAACTCTAAAGAGGGATCAAGCCATATGTATTTCTCCCACTTGATGTGATTTATTAAATTGAGTGTATAAAGATTAAAAAATTCTAAATTAGATGTAATTGAGGTGGATAGGGACTAGTGTAAGGATTTTAATGAGCTTGTAAGTATATTAGCTAGTTGTATGCAAAGAATAAAAAAGATTTCTTGAGTAGTCTTGCTTGCTTAGTGATATTTTCTAACCCCTTATAAATGATATTACAATGGGATTTTATAGGGCTCTATTATTCATGGTTTGAATGTGCTTGCATTATGCCAACAAGGATAAGGATGGGGAACAAAAACAATTTGACTATTGCAGTCAAAATTTCACTTTGATAGAAGCTCCAAAAGCAGAAAGGAGTGGTAGTAATACTATAGTCCAAGTGTGGTGCTATTGTCCTAAGCTAACAAGATTTAGGGGAATGGATTAGTCATAAAAAAGGGGTTTGGCTTAGCTGGAATCAAGTCTAGAAGGATATAGATGATTGAGAATTAGTGAAAAGATGTTTATTAGGGTCATGAGAGAAAGCAATAGGGATCTAAGGGTTGGGTGTCATTATCCACACTCAAGTTACCAATTTTTTCATTTTATATGACTATAGTGATCACCATTTAGTCAACATTTCTAAAGTCTTCATAGGTCAAATAAATCACATCTTTTTAATTCATTAGTATTTATTTTAGCTTCTATTTTTCATCATGGGTACAAGCCAAGCTAATGTTTACATATTAAGGACATTCTTGAGTTCCTAAATTCTCTTTGTCAAGTTAGAATAATCTATATTTAGCTATTTTTGTCTCTCAACTTGTGGATCTATATTTAAGATCATTTCTAAGGATACTATCCCCATGGGGATTCTATTTTTCTTGAGCTATATTATATTATCCCCATAAGATATTATGCTCCCAAACATTAAAAATCCTTTTCATATATAATTTTTTCTTCAAAGGCTCCAAAATTATTTATAAATCGGAGATATTTTGATCATCCTTTAAGGCTTGGAAATTTTATACATTATGACGGAATGAAGGGTAAGGCACTAGCTCCAAAGGTAATTTATGCATCCTGGACTATGGGAGTGGCATTAGGTTTGTAGTTGAGGATGCTAATGAATCTATCATTTAGTTCTCTTCCCTTGAAATAAATTGGATGTTGAAAGCCTTAAAGGGCTCAATCATGTCCTAAGATTTGTGTTTGTATTTATTTAGGTACACTAGCTTTCATTGATACTTCTTCCTAACCTAGTTGACCACCAGCTCCAAATAACTAAATACTTATAGTTGTTTGACATCATGTCCTAAGGAAAAATATAGGTCTAGGATCAAGGCTTCATACTCAACTTGGTTATTAGTACAAGGGAACTATAATTTAAATGCTACTAGGTACTAATTTACATTAGGTTTTATAAAGGATACACAAATACCTAATCCTTATTTTGATCAGGCACCATCAAAGTAAAGGGTCCATAGCTATGAAGGTGATTTGAAATCTTGTGTTTAGACCTCTATTTGGTAGTGAAGGTGTAGATACCAGCATGAAAGGATACTATAGTGAACTTTTATTTCTTAGAATTGTATTCCATGATCAAGTACTTCATCTTTTATTCTATTCAATCTTAATTTGATTTTCCACACCCTTCAAAGGTATCCACATATGTGATAAATCAATGGCCACATATCCATTCAATGTTTTTGACCAATCCCAACTAAGTAGTAGAATGTAGGATTATATAATAACAACCAATAGTATTTCAATAACTTGTTGTACATGTGGATTAAAGGCCAATTGTATGTGCATGTTCAACAACTCCCCAATATAAGGTACTAAAAATTTATCTAGTTTTAGGACTACCCTTTTTGACTTATTTGGGGTTAGCCCCAAACTTTTGCATGTAACTATGGGCATCACTTTGGATAAAGTTTATGAGTCAACTAGATAATTATGATCATTATTTCCAAATATTCTAACTATTAGTAGGAAGGATGAAACCTCAGTTTTATCCTTATAGATAATCACATTTTGTTGGACCATCTTAGATTTATCTATCAAAGATATTTCCGTCATATATTTTAGTAGTAGTTCCCTTTACTAAGTGATCTTAGCTAACTCATGTATGGTGATATTGGCTTTGATCTTATTCATATCCTCTATGATATTGTACCCTCCTTTGCATGATGAATCTATGGGTGACACCTAATCTCTCTCCTTTAGGGGAGGTGGGTTATTACATCTCTTTGTATTTGGAGGAGTGTTAACATTATTATTTAAAGGTATAGAGGTACTAAAAGGTTACTTGTTATTTAGATTATAATTATGTCTATGGAATTATTGGAAAACATGGACTTTATCTATAGTGTCCTTTGATTCATTATATCTTTCTACTAGAAATGGAAAATCATATGTGTCAAAAACTATAGCAATGTTGGAATGGCTCAAAGCCTCAAGGGGAGATGACCTAAGTAGATTTGCTATTATTTATTATTTATATATTTTTCTTTGAAATATCTCAAAGGATAGATAGAATTATTCATAATGTATCTCAAAGGATATACATTTATGCATAGTTAAGAAATCATTAATTAACTTATATACCATTATTGAGATGGAATCTATCTCAAATTTTTTAGAATCAACAATAATGCCTTGAGTAGTAGAATCGTTGATGGGGACTAAAATTTGATTCTAAGAGGATCAACTGCTTGGATACGATTATTCAATATACATATACTATGGTTAAGTGTAGTGTGAGACAAGGGAAATTCCATATGGGCTTGAGTTTGGTTGTGAGTCATAGTGTTTTAACTAGAAATTTGGATTTGGTTTAACAATCTATAAGTCTGATAAACATTTAGATTATTAAGTATTGTGACTAAGGGTTCATCTATTTTCCAACCTTTATAGCTTAAACATATGCATGGGTCAAGTCTAAGACACTGAATTCCCTACATATAAACACTACATTTCTAAGATCTGAGGTATTTTTATACATCTCCAAAGTTAATGCAACATATGACTTGTACATAATGTCTATCTGACTATAATTTTTTTGAAATATAGCATTAAACAGTCTTATGGGTTCATTAGGTTCACTTTTCATGCTATCAAAGAGTTGGTAAGAAATACTAGGCATAATTACCTGGATAAACTACCCTAAAAAGGTGGTCTAGTAAATAGTCCAAGATGTGATGGAACTCTTAGTAATATTAAGAAACCAGTCATAGGCAACATATTAAAGTGTAAATGGGAGGATTTAGTAGGTTACATCCTCATAAACTACATTTAATAACCCTAGAGTAGTTTTATAGGCCTTCATGTGTTCTTCAATAATTTTGACTCTTGAAGGAGAGGTGTGAAGTTATTTCTCAAGAATTTTGGGTAGGCCATGGATTTCTCTTGGGATATTAAAGGCATAACCTATCAACCAAGGGTAGGCCATTAGGCACATAAGTGGTCATCTATTTGGAAAATATGACTGATCTTGGGATTGCCTCTGGTTTAACT
The DNA here is from genome assembly GCA_037957365.1 of Torreya grandis. Taxonomy (NCBI): domain Eukaryota; kingdom Viridiplantae; phylum Streptophyta; class Pinopsida; order Cupressales; family Taxaceae; genus Torreya; species Torreya grandis. The sequence goes on from JARHVA010007396.1 coordinate 301,390, forward strand.
TTTTAATGGGCCTGTAGAGGTGGATAAAGGATATTATTTCTATAGGTAGACCTAGTTAGCCTTTGGGATATATCTAGTGTAACTTAAGAGCTATTAAAGTCTAAATAGTGAAAGAGGTCATCCTTATAGTTCCAAATTCTTGTTGTTGTGAGTTTTACACACACACAAAAAACATATGAGGTAGGATCTAATATTTTAGGATCTCTATGAAAGCTAGCTTCATTTCAAGGAATGAGTTGTGAGTATTAGGTATTGCATTGACCAGTTGTGGAATAGCGATGAGTAATGTAGGTGTTAACCTAGTTGGTTCAAGTATGGTTATGGATCTTAGCTCTACTTGAATGAAATGGGGTGATGATAGATTTACTCTAATGTGGATAAGACTCAAAGAAATTGAAAAATAGAGGGTAAGGTAGGGTAGAGAAGGAGATATGCAAATAAAGATCATCAAATATTTCCAACCAGCTTTTGGACAAGGACAAACACCAAAATACTAATGCTTGTAGACTATTTCTTTAGCATATAGAACTCACAAACATAATGAAGGGGTCTGAGGGGTAAAATGTAGTTGACTCCATGTCATTAAATAAGGGTTCATTATTATCAAAACTATTGTAACATATCTTAAATCCAATATTATGGTTAATTCTAGAGATCAACTTTGAATAACTATGGCTCAACCTAAGAAGTTACACTAAATGGCATCTTTACACAAATTCTAAAGTGTAACTTAGCTATCTTATTTTCAAGAAATAAGATTCATCAACCTAAATTATGACTTCACATCCCAATTGATAAAACCTTATTAACTGATTATGAGATTTTTAAAAATACTATTGCATGTATTAGGAAAGACTAAGATACTTTTTAGTTTTAAATTATAAACATTATAATACAAACATGAAATATAGAAAATGAATTATACAACACATACTTGCAAAACAACCTGAAGGATTTCTTATCTATATTTATATATCAAAATTTCTCCTCATTTTAGAATGTGTGAGACACATGTATAAATAGGTTTGGGATGGACGTGCCTCATCACTCAAGTATATTCTTAATGTTTACATCCATTTCATAAAATATATCCCAAAGGAGTACATAGAGGACACTTGGAAAAATATGTCATCAATAGACAAAACTTATTACAACAATAATTTGATACAAATAACTAGCACCTACTATGATGTAGTTACAATGGTGGACACCTATACTCCATCAATGGTTTTCATTGAAGTTGTTATAATTGTGGGCCTGAATGATGGAGATGCTAACAAGAGTGAGTGGCCTAAGAGGCCTACTTACTTGTTTGTATTTGTGAGTAGAGATCATGGAGTACCTAAAACTCATTATCCATGATTCTGAAGTCTAATAAGGGCTTATTGAAGAGTGAGGGAATATTGTCCATTAAATTTGTATTTGCTTTTAATGTAGCCCTAATCACCACATAAAGACTCTCTATGCTTAGGACCCTACTTATATAAAAATTTATTAATTATTTTAGGTCATCATAGGTCTTATATATTGTGCCCTTGACCTCTTCTCTAAAATTATTTTTAGTCATCTAGAGGAGGTCTTAAAATATGGTCTTAAAGACCAATTCTCTACTCTAGGTAATCACACCATTGACTCTCACTTCCCTCAAAATGGTGATGGATTATCCATCATAACTAGTGAGTTACTATAATAAATTTTACATTTCCTAATGTCACTCAATCAATATATCCCTCTTAGCAATTACAAAGTTTTGGGCCCATGCCACATCTAGAGTAATTATAAAATTTAGTTGACTATAGTCCTCATCACTAGTTTCTTAGACTAAAAAATAAAGCTTAACTTACATTTTCTTCATGTCTTATAGTAGGTAGAAGACATCTCCCATTTGGGCTAGGATTCCTTCTTTATGTATCTTACTAATAAGAGGACATCATATAGCTTCTGGGTTCCTCATTACACACTGATAGTGGGGTCCCTTAGAGTTTAAATGGTTATTTTATATTATAAGGCCTTTATGTATTGATAATATCCCCAAAACATATCCTTTATTACTCCCCCTATAGATTCTATGAAAGTATAGGGGTCTTCCATATGTCCTCCTGAGTTAGAAGGCAAAGTTCTTCATTTTTTAGTCAACTAGAACACAACTTCTCCTTGTTCCAACTCCACTTGCTATCCTTCAATCATTATAGTTTTCCTTTTTATTTTTCTCAAAGTATTAGTTTATTTGTTAAAGTGAAACTTGAAAATGTTCTACTCCACAATAACCAAGTCCTATCTACCTACCTCTATTTTTTGCATCATTCAATTCCATTCAAGTATATTCAAGATAATTGATTCTTGTGAGGGTTCTATCTATCATATGGGAGTAGGAGAGGGGGACTAACTAGGGGGTAATATGGGCTTATGAGAATACATTCCTAGCTGAGGGAAAGGGGGAATGGCCTTTATCCATCTGAAAACCTTCTTGGGAGTCACTGCCTTAACTATTAGTTTTCCATTCTCTAACTCCTTTATTGATATATTGATGGTAGACTTTGCTCAGGTTTCCTAGCCAATTGGAAGGTTGAAATGGTTGGATAGATAAGGAGTGACTGGGGAAGCAAAGATGGTGGATGAGACTAGATTATCAAAGTGCTCATGTTTATTTAATCTAGAGGATTAAGAGTCAGAGGTGGTAAATAATGAGTATATAAGAGGGGTATTGAGAAAATTTTACAAATAATTAGTTATGGATTCATGGGTAGCCCTAATAGGCCATTTTTAAGTTTGTATGGGGGGTGTCATAGCCTAAATTATGGGGTTTGTGGTTAGTATTTAAAAAATTAGCCCTCTAGTTGGTTAGGCCTTATTTGTTCAGGCAAAATAATCTAAAATAGACACCATTGTTGTGTTAGGAGGGATTGGGGATGGAGATATACTTACTGACTATACCTGTGTTAAAGTTAGAGGTTTTGACTATGATTCACCTTGATTATCTCCACCTTATTCCCAAAGTAATTTAGTGGGGTTTGAATTGGTGTTTATAATCATAATGTCCCCAAATCAAGATTCTTATAGAAACCATTCATCCTCATAGTCACACTTTATAGTTTCATTAATGGTTTTAGATAAGGAAGTTTCTATCTTGTCTCCCCATTCCTCTTTAGTGAACCATTATCCCTCTAGTATCCTTTCTTTATCATCTTTGTCATCATCTAATATTTTTAGGGGTTTTACTTCCTTGGAGCCTCTTCTTATATCATTTTTTTCTCCTAGTCTTTCTTCAAAGGCCCCCTATATTGGAGTAATCTAAGGGGAATAAAAATATTCCTTCACCTTTATTTGGTATATAAGAGGTATCCTGTTGGGAGTGGTATTTTTTGTTAACGGATGGGAATAGGGTATAATTAAAACCAAAGGGATAGTGGATGGTGATGAGGGAATATCACTAGTGATTTATGGAGGTAGAAATGGGGAAGCGGGTAAGCTCAAAATAAGAGGGAGGAAATATGGGAGGCTTACCTATTGGGATACCATAATTGGAGGGAAAGGTAATATAGAGAATATTCCACTAGGCTAAGTTATGCTCACAGTGCTTGATCTAGTGGTATTCAAGTAAGTAGGAATGGACACTATGGTGGTTTTTATAATGGTGACCCTCAAGATGGGATGCTGAGGAGGACCTTGAGTGATTATTTGTTTACTCCCTATAAAAGGATTCCTCGATGGTCTAACTTTCACCTATCCTTAGGTTCTAACCTATGAGAGTGGTTTGGGAGGAGGCTTTGAGTTCCAATGTTCCTTCTCAATTATTCAAGAATCCTCCTTAGTGGTTTTTGGATTTTAATATATATACTTGGCCACCACCATGGACATAAACTATTTGTTCATCATGTTTTGATCTTCCATATTATTTAGGGCATCCAAAAACACCTCATCATATGGATATGACACATGGACATAATAAATTTTCACCTTAGCTTTGAATCTATCTAGGTGGTTCTCAAACCTTTTTATTGGATCATATTGCCTATAGGGTACCCATTTTAAATCAAAAGACATTCTATTCCTACCAACATGGTGGAAATGTTCCCATTTAGTATATTGAATCCAACCAATATTGATAGATGTTAGATGGATGGATCCCTATTTGGCACTATCTAGATTGATGTCTACTAAAATTTCCAAGTATGTTGGAAACATAATGAATAAGAGGGGGATGAATTAGTCTCTTAAAACTTTATTTCACATGTAATTTAATATTCTTTGAATCATTAAGGCACAATAAAAAGATATAATAATTCATAAAAAGTCATTCACATGAGCATAACACAAAAACACACATATGAGTGGGAAACCCTCAAGGGGAAGAAAAACCACCAATACATGCAAATAGAATAAATTCATATAATCCAAAATATCAATTTTTTTTGAAGCACCAACTCCACATGGATCACTAATTGTATGTAGCTAAGTAACAACCTGACTAGGATTTGGTAAACACTAACTCAGTGGAAGGATCTAAACCTTTAGAAGACTCAACACCAACTTAGACACCTTATTAATTTTATCACATTAATTAAACATTATTTATCATATAAAAATTATTATCAACATTTTTATCTCTTATTTCTCTTTTATCCCTCTCAAACTACCTTTTAAGCTCCTTCGCTCAATTAGGTCTCTTCAAGATAGATTAGGTCATATGACCCTGATATTCATCTATAGTACCCATTTATATCTTCATGATAGTTTATATACACCCTTATAATGGTATATAAGACCTTAATCTCTTCAAAGTGCTATATCCTTCATTTAAACTCACACATTCTCTAACTTGTTGATTAGGCCTGTTAGGCCTTGCTCTTATACTAGGATCTTGCTCATACACCTCTTGGTTAGCCACACACACTTTATCATATTTTCCTAAAAAAATACCTTATGACATGAAAAAAACATTAATAAATCATTAAATTAGGTCATCCATATCTCAAATGGACCAAACCCTTAATTAGGTCTTAAGGAGACCTAATTCAATTAGGCCTTTATTAGTACATGTTATACTTGATCTCCTTAAAACAATTTAAAAATTCATACATGGTATAAATACTTCATATTAAACTAAAATACACCCCTAATAATCTCATATTAGGTACATGACACTTTTGAAATCCAATCACCACCAAAATCATGCCATTAGTATTGTTTACATCAGGCCTTCACACACACAAAAAGGTCTATCTTGAACAACTAAAGATAAAACAATGTTTAGCCACACAAACATGAAAATAAAACATTTAAACAGAACCTAAAAGACCTCAAAAAATTCATCAAGATAATTATCTTCATTACATAGGGCAAAAAGACTCAAAAACACTCCTATAACTTGCTCACTTAGAACTACCTATTTTCCTTAAAGACTAGTCATGGTGATAATGACCTTAAATAAATATATCACCATTTATAAAGAATTATGATGTATTAAGATGATATTATGAGATCATTAGACCACTATTAAATATAAATATAATATGTTCAAATGGAAATATTGGTCTTGCAAACCAATCTCATAACCTTTATCTCATTATCTCATCTGAACCAGACAGATCAACTTGTGAGCACATTTTTCACTATAACCACTAACCTCCAAAAATTATACCAAACATGAACATGTCTCAAAATTCCTAAAAAGCATATCCATACACTTGGTTTCATCACTATTTTATGATAACACATCCCTACTCATCTTCTCATAACTGCTTAGATTTCTCATTATTTCCACCATTAGGCCCATTAGTGATTGGATAACTTGGATGACTAGTTTAACACATTTTAGCGATATAAATTATACATAAAAAAAACTATGAACATAAAATATTTATCTCAAGCTTAATATTTCATCTATTTTCATAATTTAACTTGGTCAAATCTATTTGCTATAAGAAATATCTAAGAAATTAGTACTTTATTGTAGAGTATACTCACACACCTAAAAACTCAATCACACATAGAGGTGAATGAGATAGTTGAATATAAACTCTAGTATCTTATCTAATAATACCAATCCATTATGGTCACTTTTGAATTATATATTCAACATCGGGTCTTTATTATTGTTCTAAGAGGGTTTAAACCTATTTCCATTTTTAACAATCATTCATAAAGAATAACCCCTCATTTCAAAAAAAAATGCCTAGATTTCTGACCTATCACCCTTACCTATTTACCATTAATATCTTAGGTTCTCATGCATATGTTTTATGAGATAATGAGCACAAGAAAAAACCTTCTCAGGTAGAGAACGCTTCATTCTATGCACTCAAGAGGCCTCAAACCCATTTTTCATACCTTTTATTGCAAACCATGACTTAAAATTTTGTGAAAATTCTTGAAACAACATATAATTCATATAAAAACACTCATCTATCCATAATTTCCTTATAAATATAACTTCATACCCTATTAGGCCATACTTTCTATCTTTGCTTGCTTAGACCTTGACCTGTAAATCACATTAGGCCTTGTAACTGACCTTTATAGCTCTTTCCATGTTCTCTCAACTTAACTCACATAATTATACAAACTATATCATGCTTAGATAGTGCCATAAATCCTTCATATTCCTTGACAACAGATCATGATGCCTCATTAGGCCACACATAGTCTAGAAATGGTCTAGTTGTAGACTTCATCTATGGGTCCTACCCTTGTAGGCTCACCTTGAGACTCTTATGATTGATCCAATGCTTCAAATAAGCGATAAAAAAACCTCATAAAACCACTAATTCCTATGTGTACTCATATTAATAAGCTATTATACTTATACCTTTTCACAAGGTTTTTTCATGCTATAACTAATGCCATGACTAGGCTTCTTAAGTACTTGAAACATGACAACTAACCTTTAAATACTTATTAAACGTATATATACTTCACTTAAATTATCATACAATTCAAAACAACCTATCATAATCTTGTTCTTACTTACGTGACCAACCTTTACTATACACACCTTCTTAGAAACCTTTGATATCAATGATAACATTTGTGCCAAACGTCAATAATAGAAACAATGCTCAACAATCTCCCCCTTTGTCATTGATGGAAAAACATATTAAAAATATATCATTATTATCTCCCCATTCATATCTTTCTTCCCCTTTGACATAAATGACAAAGTGATGTCTATAACGCCTTAGATCGCACTTATTACAACCAAAATACTCAACATAAAGGGCTATGAGTTTATGAGACATAATACAAACATAATCCCCCTATCCCCATGCATACCTTCTTTAAAAAACTCACCTTTTATTGGAGCTAATTAACCTAGATATCTCCACCTAAGTACTTGTCTTCTTCAATGATTTCTATGGGTAGGAATTACACCCAATTCCTATCTTAGATGTTCAAATATTAACTTTGGAAGTGGTTTGGTCAAAATGTCTATAATATAATCCTATGTAGAAACATATTCAACTTTGAAATTTTTTTCACTTACCTTCTCTCTTATAAAATTATACCTAATGGGAATGTTCTTAGTCCTTGAGTGCATGATAGGATTCTTAGAGATGCTTATAACGCTTGTATTGTCATAATAGATAGGGTTAAGACCATCATACTCCACCTTGTAGTATTTTAGGGTTTGTATCAGACATAGGACATAAGTAAAACATGAATCTAATGCAATTTTCTTAGCCTCACAATTGGATAATGCTAATGATGGTTGTTTAATGATTATCCATGAAACTAGGCACCCACCTAAGAATAAGGTTCCTCCACTGGTAATTTTTATATCATCTAGACTTTATGCCTATTGTGTATTTGTATAGGATATCAAATTAAAATATTTACTCCTTGAATACCATAACCCATACTCTATAGTCCCCTTAAGATACATGAGTATCCTTTTGATTGCTTGCAGTTAATTTTCCTTTGGATATGCTTGAAACCTTCCCATAAGACCTATTTATTACATGATGTCAAGTTTAGAGGTAGTGGTGTATAGTAAACTTATAATCATTAACCTCTATAACATCTGACTGATCTTTGGAGTTTCATCATACTTGCTCAAATTACACACTATAATCATAGGTGTATTAACTACCTTACAATATTCCATGTCAAACTTATTCAACATCTCTCTTATGTACTTGGCTTGTGAAATAAATATACCTTTTCCAGATTGAGTGAATTTTAACCCAATAACGGATGATAGTTCTCCCATCATGGACATATCAAACTCTTTATTCATCACCTCTATAAATGCCTTGGTCATGTTATCATTGTTTCCATAAAATATTATGTCTATAGTCATATAAAATGCAAAAAATGGTAACTTGAGCATGGATAATGACACCTAACCTGTAGATCCCTCTTGGTTTCTCTCATGACCATCACAAGTTTGTTTTCACTAATTTCCAGTCATCTATGGAATTTTAAAATTTATCCCAACTAAGTCAAGACCCTCTCTTCATGAATAATACATCCCCCTAGGTCCCATCTGCACAAGACTATAGCACCAAAGTTGGACTATAGTGTTGGACCATAGGGTGTCCCTTTTCTAGTGCTCCTATCCAGTCACAATTTGAGCCCAGATTACCGTTTTTCCTTGATTCTTCTTGTTCACTATGTTAACCTAGTCTAGATTCATCTAACCCATGACCAATAGATCCATATAAAATCCCATTCAAAGATCATTTGAAAAGGATAGGCAATTATTATCAAGAAAGCAAGAATATAAAAAAGACTACTCAAATAATCTTCCCTATTCTCTACATATAACTAGCTTATACACTTTCAAGCTAATTAAAGTCCTTACACCAGTACCTAGTCATCTCAAACACACCCAATTTTATATTTTCTTTCATTTTCATTCATTATTTAACCAAGCACTCTTAAAGGGAGAACTATATATGGCTTGATCCCTCCTCAAAGTATTGGTATGTAGGCAATGCTCCCATACATGGGGTGTGAAGCATGTCTAATGCATCTTACACAAACTAACCCCTTTTCCATATTTTTTCAAGTGCATAAAAGGCATAGAAATATAAAATCAGATCTACAAGGAGTTATGTTGATATTGAGGCTCCAAAATTTGGTACACAGGCTCACACTAACTAGGAAAACAAAACCCAAAAAGCTTAGATCTTTAGGATAATAGAATTGGGGAAGGACTACAATGTCAGAGCCTATGGTGTCCAATTTTAGTGCTCCTAACCAATCAAGAAATGAATTTTAGGATTCTATTTATGATAGTGTTCTAGTCTTGCACAAAAATTTATAGACCTTGTCTCAGTTGGATCAGCATAGAATAAGATAGGTTTAATTTTCTCTCTCACTACTATTTTTAGGAAAGGTGAAATAGTAATTAAATTTCAAAAATCAGTATCTTTAATTTGAAATATTATTTACTAATTTTCTCCTACTCAGACCCTTTTATTATTTAGGAATTAAACAATAATTTCTCCAAAAATAATAAATCATTTGGTGAACCTGACTTAATTTGAATTGCACATAAAAAACCTAGAATACCTAGGGTAAATTCTAGTTGATTTTCCCATAAATTTCTGAATTTTAATTGAATATGTAAATTATAAATTCATCTCAAATTTTAAAATTTATTACTAAATTTTAAAATAATTTTTTTCTAACCCTAGTTGCATCAACTAGCTCCCAGTAAATTCTTAGTAATTTCCCAATCATTTTCTAAATTTTTAGTTGTACATTAAAATAAAAAAATAACTTCAAATTTCAAAAATTTGTAGTAATTTCAAAAAAAAAATCCTCAAAACCCTAATTGCATCTACTAGGTCCCATTAAATCAAATATTTTCCCATAAATTTATGAATTTTTACTTGCATACTTAACTCAAAAATTCAATTTTAATTTCAAAAGTTCATAGTATTTTGCAAAAATATCATTGTCAAAACCCTTGTTTCATGTACTAGCTCCTATTTGATTCTTAAGGTATCAGCTTACATGTTCAGTAGTTGAGTATCCTTTTTTCACAATTTCTAATTCACTATTTTTAGGACTTTGCATTTTCTATATTTAATACTTTCATTTTCAATTACTTTGCCTATTACAACTTATTGCAAACATTCAAACACATTTCAAATTATTTTCCTACTTTAACAATGGCCTAATATAGTGGTTTTGATGAAAATGATAAAACAAAACTTCAAGAGCAAAATGGCCTAATATATAAGAGGAAAAATAAAAAGTGAACAATGGTAAATCTTCTCAAACAATAGAGCCACTAGTTGTAAATGACACTATGGGAGCAACTATGTTTTAACAACCCCCTATAGCAACCCAACCTTCTTTAGTTCCAATATATATAGCTAGTACATCTTTGTCTCTTGATGTGGCAGCCCTTGTGCAAGAGATAAGATCTCTTCAATCTAAGGTGCAACATCTTGAACAAGGTGCCTCTATATGCACATAAGCTTTAGACTCTCTTGCTTTACTGCATACACCATTAGCACATCACATTGCTTCTACACACTTACCACAAGGTTTTATTCAACCCAAGATTACTCTTTATGATGGAAAGGGTGATATAGAGACACATTTGATAAAATTTCACGTATCATGCTTGGACTATGTACCAAATGACTTGCTACTTACCAAGCTATTTCTATGGAGTCTAAAGGATTATGATTTATAATGGTTCTATATTCTACCAAATTAGTTGGTCAATGCATTCAATCCTTTAGCTAACATGTTCTTATCACAATTTAGTATCAACATTGGTGATAAGGTTTCATATGATAAAATTAATCAGTAGAAACAATGACCAAATTAGCATCTCACAGACTATGTTCTTGTGTATACGACCATCTTGGCTAAGATGACTAGCCCCATGGAAATTAGGAGTTACAAGACCTCTCCAAACAAAGTCTTATACTAGAATTACATGAATCAATTATGTTCAAAATATTCTCTTCATTGAATTATATCACACATTAAAGGAAAGAAAAGTCAAACTAATTTCAATGGGAAAACTAAAGTACATGAATACATCAGACACAACTAATAAGTTTAACAACAAAGTTCCATACAAGGTCAAGTTTGATGATACTAAAAGGCATAATCAACCTATAATTAATGAAACTTTAGAGCCTCCTTAGTGAAAAATTTTATCATCACCCCCTTGATGTACTTTTACAAATCTCCTAGTTCCTCTAGCGAGGGTTTTATAGTAGCTTTTGGATTGTAATATCATAGCTCTCCCTCCTATTTGAGAAGTTTATCTGATAAAGCCTCTTTCAAAGGGATATGATCAAAATGCATTTTGTGACTACCATAGGGCACCAAGCAACATGAAAAATAGATGCATCAGTTTAAAGAAAAAGATATAGGACCTAATATATTCAAATGTTATTGATCTTGGCACTTCAATTGAGCCTCCACCAGCAAAGCAAACATAAGATAAAGCATTGAAAATATTCCTAGATCCATTTCCACAACATTAAAAATAGGATACAAGGGACACATCAGGGGTTCACCATGCATATCATGCACATCCACCACCAGATACATACATGGAACCTTCAATTGAGTTACATCCTTTGATCAACATTATCAGTGTATACAATTCGAGAGGTCTAGCTAGACCTTCTATCTCCTTCTCAAATTAGGAGATCATCAAGGATGATTTAGATTATCATGCACTCTTTATTAGAGCTCATATTCATAATTAACCTATTCATAATGTGCTTCTTGATAATGGTTCCAGTCTCAACATGTGTATCATGTCACTCATACAACACTTGAGTTATTCAAAGTAAGATATCACTCTGAAATACACTATTATTAGTCATTTCAATGGGCATAGACATAGTACATTGGCCAAGATTGTACTTCTTCTATAGGTTAGTCCTACACATGTGGCCACACCATTCATTATAGTTCCCAATGTAGGAGTTTTTGATATGTTACTTGGTCAATCATGGATTCAAAAACTTCAAGCAGTACCTTCTATAGTTCATAGATGTGTAAAATTCATTCATCCTAATCAAGTAATTATAGTTGATAGAGTTACATATGAGTTACAACTCCCCACTTTAGAGCCATTATCTACTTTATAATCACCAGTTGTAGTTTTGCCACCAGTTTTAGTTTTTCCACTAGTTTTAGTTTCTCTTCTAGTTTTAGTTCCTCTTACACTTCTAATTCAGACATAATTGAGGCATCCATCGCCAGTACAAAGGGTTCATACACCTACATAGATTTTAGATTCTAGATAGATTCTAGCTACAATATTCAAACTTAGGGTAGTCTCATTAAGATCTCATATGTCTAAACATATAACACATATTCAGAGAGCTTCTCTTACTTCCAAATGGGTCCTTAAGATCCCTACAATTGCATATACTTTTTAGAGTTATAAAAATACCTGATAGTCAGTTTCTACTTTAGATATTTTAAAGCATCTACAACATATATAGCTTTCAGAGCCACAGTCTCAACATTTCCATCATGCTTCATAATCACACATAATTCCACTCTTTGATATAGGACACTATGATAGGGAGTGTCATGTGAGACTCATCAGTTTGTATCATTTATCCTTAGTGATCCATGTACATAGTTTATTATGCTTGATTTACATAGTTCAAAATTCCAAAATACAAAAACAATATAACATTTCAAAATTATAAAAATAATATAACATTTCAAAAACACTAAAAACATTCAACTATGTCAAAATAACAAAAACATTTCTATTATATGCATCATCCATGTTTTACATTGCTATTACTTTGATAGACTTACTTTTGTTGTTCTATGCTATTGTTTGTCAATTTATCTACATTACCATGCTTCACTTGATCTTATATGAGTGTGTATAGTGACATATAGATACTTGATTGATTCACTCTACCCATTGAGGGGGCATCCTACTTCTACATTCAAGACATACATCGATACACATACCCACTAGAGACATTTTCAACATGACTACACCATCTAGGTTATGTCATTCCCACACTACACACTCTAGTTATCATGTTGACATACATTACTTACTAGCTTAAACAGATTAATTAATCAACATTTCACTAGTATCTAGCACTTGTGTATCTCTTAGCATATACCTAGTATTATACTAACATGTCTTGCATACTTTCACTCTTACTTTGATTAGTTATATGTGATTGTATCTTTCAGTCTTTACATTCTTTCTTTTCTTGATTATCATAGATTAATGTGATTTCATTTCCAATTCTTTCTTGTCTCCTATATGTGCCTTAGGACATTTTCCAATGTCCTTTTCTTGTACTATTATATGTGCATATGGCTTTTGTGCCAACAATGCTTTCTCTACTTGTATGTGTATGTGGAATTTGAACATGCCTTGTATGCTCACTTTCTAGTCTAAGTGACATATGCCCATGTCATTTGTTTGCTTAGACCCTTTACCAATCTTATATACTTCTTGCTTATTATTTTGTGTTCTTGATGCTTGATTGATTTTCAAATTCCATAATTCCATGATCTATATCATGCATTTTTTTTCTTTGATTCCTTGATGGACATCATGCTCCATACCTCCAACTAACAACTAAAATTTCTAGTTTCATTTCAATTATAATACATTACACATGCTTTTACATTATTATATCTATCTAGGCACACCCCTATTGATCTAACAATCACTCAATTCAATCTATGCTATATCTTGAGATATCTTGTTGATTATCATTACTATATCATGTAGATTTCTAGTATAACACACTTTCAAGGCTTCTTCTTCTAAGGGTAGTCATTTTAGGGTACCTATTCCTACACTTAGAAGAGGGGGAAATAAATAAGGGTTTTACTATAGAGATAAAATATCCTATCGGTTGAAAAATCTAGTTTTAGAACAACTAGAACAACAATTAGTCATCAAACCACTCGGAATAAACCAGGCAAACAATAAAAAATCTAGAATAGTGATCAGTTTTAGCCCAGGACAATAGCACTAAGGCTATAATATAGCACCAGACACTAGGGTGTCATATTTTGGTGCTCCTATCCAAATATTAAAAAAAACTAAATTTTATAGAAGCAAGTAAAAAATTAAGTTCAGCTATAGTTTTCACAATCAAACCAGTTCATAATCAACAGTTTTTAATACAATTTTATCATAAAATACAAACATAGGGGGCATCATGATTGGATCTCACTTATATTTTTAGATATGGTAGTTGGTATAACTTCCAAATTATAATCCATGTTTTAGACACCAGTGATTAGGGGCAAATTGCATAGCACTTTTGCTTCTTTTATTTTTGAGTTCAACATTACCCACGCATTCTCAACAGTTGCATGCCTTACTTCATCTATGGGTGGTTGGCATCATTATTGAGTTATTGAGAAGCTTATACATAAGCCACATTATTATTTTTGGATTATATTTTGTACAAGCCCAATCTTCATCTTTTTTGAGTTGGCCAACATTAGCCTAAGTTCTAGTACACATTTAGCTATTCCCACCATATTGTTTGATTTCTAGAGAATTTATAGGCTTCAAGAGCCATCTCATATGACATATTTATTCATACTGATATAATTTTATGGCTTCAATTTATGGGGAAATGATGGAGCCTTTGTATTCTTGAGCCACCTATTTAGAGGGATTGGACACATAGTCCAAACATTGATTAACACATACATGATCATCTAGCTTCACTTAGTAGGTAATGGTAGAGCTAAAGGGTTAGAATTTTTATTCTTGATCCACCTATTCAAATGGATTAGAAACATTTTACAAACATTTATTATAACATGTATGATCATATAGCTTCACTTAGTAGGTAATGATGGAGCCAAAGGGATAGCCTTTGCATTCTTGATCCACTTTATAGGGAATTAAACACTCAACTCAGTTCATGATATAACTTTTGATACATCATCATCCAACACATATATCATTAATTAGCCTTACTAAACATCATAATATTTTTCATAATGGTCCTCATACTTGATGAGGTGTATTCTTTCCTTTCTCTTCCTATCTCTCTCTCTCTCTTACCTAGCTTTGTATGTTCTTATTTTATGTTGCCTATAATAAGAATTGATCTACTCTTTATTTTTAATTTTGTAGATTCATACTTGAAAAAAATGCTCTCTATGCACTTCTCAACATTACTAAGCATCACACAAGCTTCATGAGCTCCACCCTTATAGGTAAGTTTAGGTACACTTTTTATTTATCCTTTATCCTAGTATTTTGCT
Source organism: Torreya grandis (assembly GCA_037957365.1). Classification (NCBI taxonomy): domain Eukaryota; kingdom Viridiplantae; phylum Streptophyta; class Pinopsida; order Cupressales; family Taxaceae; genus Torreya; species Torreya grandis. Next base: position 316,603 of record JARHVA010007396.1, read on the forward strand.
TTGATGCTTAACTAGAATAAAAGGGGGGGAAATGTAGTCATATAAAGTGCAAAAATTAGTAACTTGAACATGGATAATGACACCCAATCCTTAGGTCCCTCTTTTTTGATCTCATAACCTTCACAAGCTTGATTTCACTAATTCTCAATCATCTATGGCCTTACAAACTTGATCCCAGCTGCGCTAGGACCCTCTCTTCATGACTAATACATCCCCCCAAGTCCTATTTGCTCAGGAAAATAGTGTCAAAGTTTTACTATAGAATTGGACCCTAGGGTGTCCCATTTTTATCACTCTTATCCAATCATAATTTGATCCCAAATTACTTTTTTCCTTAATTCCTCTTGTTTAATATATCGTCCTAGTTCAGATTCATCTAACCCATGACCAATAGATCCATATAAAATCCCATTCAAAGATAATTTAGAAAGGGTTGTAAAATATGTTTAAGTAAGCAATAATAAAATCAAGACCACTCAAGAAATATTCTCTATTCTATACATATAGCTAGCCTATACACATTCATTCCAATTCAAGTCATTACACCAGTCCCTAGTCATTTCAACCACACCTAGTTTTAGATTTTCTTACATTTTCATTTACTATTGCACCAAACACTCTTAAAAGAAGAAATACATATGGCTTGATCCATTTTTAGAGTATTGGTATGTAGTCAGCATGCCCACACAAAGGGTGTGAATCACATCTAGTGCATATTACATAACTAACCCCTTTTCCCTATTTGTCAAAGTTTCCATTCAAGTGCATAAAAGGCATAGACATAGAAAATAAGATATATAGGGAGATATGTTGATAGTGAGGCTCAAAATTTTGGTACATAAGCTCATACTGACTAGGTGAACAAAACCTATAAAGCTTATATCCTTAGGATAATAACATCAGGGAAGGAATACATTACCAGAGCTTAGGGTGTCCAGTTTCAATGCCCTCATCCAATCAAGAAATGAAGTTTAGGATTCTATTTATGATATCATCCCAGGCCTGTACACAAATTTTTAAACCTTGTCTCAATCAAATTAGCATAGAATAAGATAATTCTAATTTTCTCTCTCTCACTACTACTTTTAGGAAAGGTCAAATAACAGGTAAATTTTACAAATTAGTAGCTTTAATTTGGAATATTATTTACTAGTTTTCTCATAATCAAACCCTTTTATTATTTATGAATTAAACACTAATTTCCTCAAAAATAATAAATAAATGTCATCTACATAGACAATAATAATCAACTGATGGTCATATTCTAACCTTATGTATAGATTACTATCTGAAACTCCTCTTTTAAATCCTTGATCTAACAGATAGTTATCCAACCTAGCATACCAAGTTTTAGGAGCTTGATTTAGACCATAAAGAGACCTTTTCAACCTACAAACATAGTCCTTGTCATTTGATAGTGATAACCCTTTAGGTTTCTCTATATACACCTCCTCTTCCAAATTCCCATTCAAAAAAGTTTGACATCCATCTAGTATACCTTTCACCCTTTGAATCTTGTATATGCTAGAAATAATATGATAGCCTCCAATATTTTTACTAGTGCAAAGGTCTCTTTAAAGTTTATCCCTTCAAATTGTGCATATCCATTACATACCAATATATCCTTGTTCTTAGTGACTTATCCATCTTAATTCAACTTGTTTCTAAACACCCATTTTTTCCTAATGATGTTCTTGTCTTTAGGCCTAGGGACTAGTTCCCAAGTCTAATTATTCTCTATTTAGTTTAACTCCTCATTTTAGCACTTAACTAGAAATTATCTTTGATTTAATCTATAAACTTTAAGGTTCAATATTAGATAATAGAGCAACATTCTCTTGATTTAGATTACTTACCAGTCTCCTCCTTAAATTCATACCTACATTCTTATTGCCAATGATTTGAGATTTAGGATGATCTCTTTGAATTTGTCTTGAGGGGACTTTTGAGTTATATCTCTCCTCAACTTCTTATTCTTCCTCATAAACCTCTACATTTTCCTCTTCAATCTTGAATTCTATATTCTCTAAAATATCTTTTTATTGTGAGTGTGATTTCTTTATCTCATCAATCTTCACATTGGTGTTTTCCACTATATTTTGTACTCTTGTTATAACATCTATATCATTGATGAGTATCCTTAGAATATACCTTAATTATATATATAATCAAACTTTCATAAGTCTTCATCATCTTTTTTGATGAAACATTTTCTCCTAAACACTCTAAATTGTTCCACATTGGTAGGTCTACCCTTCCATAGTTCATAAGGAGTCTTTTTACCATTAGTCCTTATCTATCCTCTATTAAAAATGTAGACTATAGTTATTAATGCCTCCCTCTAATATCCATTAGATAATAGAGACTCATTTATCATGGTTCTAGCCATCTCTTTAACTATCCTATTCTTTCTTTCCACTACCCCATTTTGTTGATGTTTCGTAACTAATGAACATTGTCTCCTTATTAAATAAACCTCATAGAAGTCATCAAATGCATTGGAAAAAAACTCTCTTACTTTGTCATATCTTATAAAAATTATCTTCCCATTAATCTCATTCTCAAAAAGATCTTTGAATGCCTTGAACTTACTAAGGGCTTCTGATTTTTATTTCAATAATGTTACCCAAGTCATTCTTGTGTAGTCATTAATGAGTAACATTAAGTAGCTATCTCCTTAAATAATTTGAATTCTTGTAGGTCGATAGAGATCAATATGTATTAACTCCAAGGGTCCTGTAATATAGTGCTCCCTAGATTCAAACCTTTTTATAGTCTACATACCAAGTTAGCATGCCTTGTAAAGTATGTTTATAGGTTTGGTGATCTTATGCATGTTCTTCATAGACTTTTTATTGATTATCTTGACTATATGGTAAAATTTTAAGTTACCTAACCTTCTATGCCATAGAAAAATTTCATATATATTTCTCATAAATAATCTCTCTTTGATCTCATTCAAGACATATAGATTGTTCTTAATCCTCTTAGCATTGGAAATTACCCTTCCTAATTTGACTCTCCTTATCATACATCCTCTATCATGAAATTTTAATGTATGTATTTGAGTTAGAATTTGACTTACACTAAGAAATTTATGTTTCAAACCTTCCACATATAACACATTTTGTGTCTTGGTATTCCCATTATCCAAACTCAAGATACTTTTGCCAACTATAATTGAAGCTATGTTGTCTCCGAAACTCACTATTCCTAAGACATTATTTTTTAATGAAATGAACTTATTTTTATCTCTTGTCATGTGGCTTGAGAAACCACTATATATATATATATATATATATATATATATATATATATATATATATATATATATATATATCATTTCATACCTTCATGTTGAATGTGAAACACAGTCTAAGCTAGCATATAATCCACTTTGGTTTTTTATTCCTCCTTAGTAAATAATACATCTTGACTCTTGGTCTCAATATGATTAGTCTTAACTTCCTTTGGCTTCTATACCAATGTTTGATCCTTCTCATACATTATAGGAGCTTCATATATATTATTGAATATTGAGGGCCTTATAATTCTATTAGAATATAATATTGTAATGTGTCCTTTATTATGACAATTATAGTAAATATTTATATACTTACTTCTTGATTAATTACTCATTTTCCCATGGTTCATGATAGCTTATCCCTCATTATATTAGGTTGCCTAATTATTCTTTTCATGTTGGTACTATTGGATTTTTATAACTTCTCATGATCTTTATCAAAATTTATCATCTTGTCTATGAGCTACTTATTATCAACCTTAAAGGAATCTAGCTTTGTCTTCAACTAGTAATATTCAACTTCCTTTGACATAAACCTTGTGTTGATGCCTTCTAATTGACTCTTGAGATCCTTGATAGTATTATGTTTATGATTTAAATCATAAAGGGAACTTATGAGATTAGCTTCAAGGTTTAATTTATATTCTCCTTCTTCATTTTCAAAGTATACTTCATCATCATATAAGTTGTCTTCTTTTTTATCACTAGGAATATTGTGCTTCTTAAGATCACCTTCAAGTCATTAGAATTTATTCAAAGGACCAAGATTTGATAAATTTTTTTGGAAAAATAATCATTTAGAGGAGGACGTGAATCACTATCTTAAGACTTTCTTTCACATAGAACTTTACACTCCTTGAACCATCAAGGAAATATAAATATATAGTAATGCATATATAGTCATTCACATGAGGATAACACAAAAACACACATATGAGTGGGAAAAATTTAAGGGTAAGAAAACCCAATAATCCCTATAAATGGAATATATTATTATAATTTAAATAACACAATTTTATGAATTACAATTCCACATGAAGTACTAACCCCATCTAGCTAAGCACCAACCCAGTTAGGCTTTAACAAGTAACAAATTATAAGGAAGCTCTAACCCCTAGATGACTCGTCACCAACTCAACCACCTGATTGATTTGATCACCTTCATTAGACATTTTTTTTATCATATTATAGATTATTATCACCTTATTTATCTCTTATTTATCTTCTATCCATCTCAAACTGCCTTCTAGGATCCTTCGCTCAACTAAGTCTCTTCAAGATAGATTAGGTTATATGACCTTGATATTCATATATATTACCCATGTTATATCTTCATGATAATTTATATACACCCTTATAATTATATAAAATACCTTCTTTAACTCTTTAATGTTTTATATCTTTCTCTTCAACTCACCCATTCTCGAACTTGTCAATTAGGCCTATTAGGCCTTGTTCTTATACTAGGCTCTTTATCATACATGTATTGGTCATAAAAACACACTTGAGAACTTATATTTTCAATTAAATATAACTTAAAACATGAAAAAAACATTAATAAATCATTACATTAGGTCAAACATAGCTCAAATGTACCAAATCCTTCTTTAGGTCTTAAGGAAACATAATTCAATTGTCCCTTCATTAGTACACATTACACTTTGATATCCTTAGAACACTTTAAAAATTTATAAACCATATTAAAACTTCATATTCCACATAAATATAACCATAATAATATAATATTAGGTCCATAACACTTTTTAGATCCAATCACCACCTAAAGCATGCCATGAGTACTATTTACATTAGGACCTCACACACATAGAAAGGTCTGTCTTAAACAACTTAAGATAACATAATGTTTATCCAAAAATGCATGAAAATAAAACATATAAATATAACCTAAAATAACTAAAAAACTTCATAAATATATTTATAATTCATTACACATGGAAAAAGGACTCAAAAACACTCTTGTAACTTGTTCCCTTAGAACTACTAGTTTTCCTCAAAGACCAGTCATGATGATAATAACCTTCAACACGTATATGACCATTTAAAAATAATTTTGATGCATGTGTAAGATATTATGATATCATTAAAATATTATTATATATAAATATAATATGGTAAAATGGTGATATTGGTCTTGCAAACCAATCTCATTACCTTGTATCTCACTATCTCATCTAAACTAGATAGGTCAACTTGTGAGAAACTTTTTCACTATAGCCACTAACCTCCAAAACTTATAAAAAATATAAAACTATATTAAAATTCCTGAAAAACATCTCCATTTAGTTTATTTCATCAATATTTCATGATAACACATCCATAATCATATTCACACTATTGCCTAGATTTCTCACTATTTTCATCGTTAGGCCTATTTAGTGACTACCTAACTTAGATGATCAGTTTAACACATTTCAGTTATATAAAATATCAAAAAACCAATTTTTAAATAAAATATGAGTCTCAAGTTTCATCCTCCATCCATTTACATATTTTGACTTAGTTAACTTTGACTATTACAATAAATCTCTGAGAAATTAACACTTTATTATAGAGTATACTTACACACTTGACAACTCAATCACATATAGAGGTGACTAAGAGAATTAAATAAAATATCCAATAGTTTATATAGGCATACCAATCCATTATATTCACTTTTGAATCATATCTTCAACATCATACCCTTATTAGGGTTCTAAGAGGGTTTAAACTTGTTTCCATTCTTAACAATCGTTCATAAAGCATAGCCCCTAATTTCAAAAAAAATGCCTAAATTTTTGATCTATGACCCTTCCCAATATAACATAAATATATTAGGTTAAAATTTAGATTTTTTATGACCTAATGATTAGAATAAAAAACTTTCTCAGGTAGAGAACCCTTCATTTTGTGCACTTGAGAGACCTCAAAACCACTTTTCATGCCTTTTCTTAAAAATAATGAATTCAAACTTTGTGAAAATGCTTAAAACAAAATATCATACCTTTTAAAAAACTCATATGTCCATAATTAAATTTGAAATAGAAACTCATACCCCATTAGGACATACTCTTTGTCTTTGCTTACTTAGACCTTGACCTATAAATCATATTAGGCCCTAAAACTAGCATTCATGCCTATTTCCATGTGATCTCAAATTCACTCACATAATAAAATAAACTCTTTAATGATTATATATTTCCATATATATTTCATATTCTTTGAAAAAAAATCACAATGCCTCATTAGGCTAAGCAGGTTCTAGAAATGGTCTAGTTATAGACTTGATTTGTAGGTTATACCCCTATAGGCTCACCTTAATACTCTTGTGATTGATAAAATGCTTCACATAAATGATAAAAAAACCTCATACAACCTATAATTATGGTGTGCACTCATCTTACCAAGCTATCATACTCATACCTTCTCACAAGGTCTCTTCATATAATGACTAGTGCCATGACTAGGCTTCTTCAGTACTTGAAATATGATATTTGACCTTGAAATACTTATCAAAGGTATCTACACTTAACTTAAATGATCATAAAATTATAAATAAACTATCACAAGTTGTGATTAATTACTTCACCAACCTTTACTATGCACACCTTATCAAGAACCTTTGACATCAATATAAACATCAATGCCAAACCTCAATAATAGAAAAAATGCTCAACAAACTGAGCTGTAATTTCTTGCTCAAATATTTTATCTAGTACACACCAAGGAAGATACATGGGAAGGGACCTCATACCCTCTACTCTAATGATTATTTAATATAGGTAGAGGTAATATCTATCAATCCTTTTAAGGGTTTGTTTGATATGATCAAATAATCTAGGCATATCCTTTCCATGAATGGGTTGGTACACCATTGGATAGAAGGTCTCTGTAAACCTAGTCATGTTTTTCTTAAATATATGGATGTGGATGGGATTTAAATCATAATAAATTATGTTATTTGTATATTCAATAGAGGGTTTTCAGGGTTCTTCAAAAGTTTATTGGATTGTCCTAATTATAACATCCACTAGATAAGACATCATATAGAATTTTTCATATGTTTGGCTATCTATGCTATTAACTTGGTGAATTAAGTTAGCATTGATGGTTTTCCCAATGGATATGATCATGGTAGAAGTGAGGATAATGTCTAGTAAGGGAATCTACACCTCATTGACATAGGTTATGGTTGGGAAACACTAGATTGTATTTAATAGGGACATGTCAATCATGATTCCTAGCCTAAAGGTTATAATTGAGATGGTTAAGATGGATCCTTTGACCTTGAAGGTGGTTTGGTTATGATCCCATTTCTAAAACTTATTGGTAACATTATTGACTGATATTCATTGATCAATTAGGATTTGGTTATATGTTTATTCTATGTTGGGGATTCAATAATTATTCTCAAAAGTGTGCCCACTAATTTAGTCCACAAGAGTGTTATTCTGATAGAAATGCAAGATATTTCTAGGAAATTGGCCATTTTTAATCAAATCATAAACTAGGTAAATGTAAGGCATTACCTTTGGTTTTAATGCTACTTCATGTAGACCCACTAATTTGATTACTACCAAGTCTTGTCTATACCTTTGTGTAAAGGTTGAAAGTTTCTCTTTAGAGCCACAAGGCTCTATTGCCTTGACTTTTTCCTAGATGGTTGAGTAGTTATTGAAGTTAAAATTGAGATATACTTTATCAAACTTTGTATCTATGTATTGGTTAGACCCTATAATAGAATGTGTAGAGGGGGGAGTTAGTAGATTTGAAGAGGAAGACATTTATATACACTTAAGCTCTAGTTATTCAAAAATATGTGAACAATACTTAGTTAGGGTAGATCTCAATTTTTCACTTATAATTGTCAATTCAATGGAAATGTGATTGTAATTTAATTAACTAATTTCATATATTTCCTTTTAGATTTAATTACTTTATTGAATTGAATGCAGTCGACTAATTCATGTGTATTAATAGAACCAATAGCTTCATCTCTATTTATTAATTTTACTTTTGATAATTGAATTTATTTTGTAATATTCAATATTTGATCTCTATTTCTAGGTGGCCCATTCCCTATTGGCCCTGAGTTCTTTGTCACATCTCATTTGACATTTATTGACTTTTTGATCTTCTTAAAAGCATTATCTTGAGGTTGCTTGCCCTTTATATAGTTTTGGGTAGATGTGGAAAAATTTTGCCTCCCTATTGCCTCTTTGTTCATTTTGTGCCTTATTATATGATTATTAATGTCTCAAACCCTCAGGATGGTGACACTTGGTAAAATCCCATGGGATCACCCTTCCTAGAAGTATTGTATTCTTCTTTTTGTTGTGTAAACTCTAGATGAGTGAAATGATGTCATGTTTCATCATCTTAATGTTTTGCTTGCCTGAAGGTATTATAAACCTTTTGAATATTTTTTATCACTATGGGTCTATGATATTGAGACATATGGGTGGCTATTACTACTTTGCTTGCATAAAATTTCATACTTTGAGATTAAATTTTTTTTATCTCTAGCGAGTGGGATTGAGACACTTGGCAAAATATCAATGCTTCATTTACCTAGAAATATTTTAAAATTTTATAAGTGTTTAGAAATCTAAGAGTTAGTGAGTTGTCATCATGTGGCACTAATTTCTTTGAAGATTGAAGTGTAAAAATTTTACAAGTTAAAAATGGGGGTATGAAGATCCATGATGTTTGAGTTTGTATAGAATATCTGATGGGAAAAAGTTTTGAAGAATTTTTACATTAAAGAAAAATGTTGAAATAAAGAAACAAACATAGGAATATCTTGACATCATCTTAGAGAACCTACACACTTAGGAAAATTTTGAAAACCATTAATAAGTTACCCTCAGTAGAATAAATGATGAAAACCTTGATAGCTAGGGCAATGGAAAATATTACTAGCATTAAGGTGACTACTATTTAATTATAAACCTAGGCACAAGAGTGACTAAGAAATAACATCATTATTAAGCATATTATAAACATCAATAGTTGATTTACCTACCATAACTAGTTTTCTTCAGGCCTAAATGGGTCCCTACTTAAAAAAATTAAAAGTGGGTTATGTTGGACACAACACTATTGTTCTTTGATTTCTCTAATTTGTTTTTAGGTCGATCTCAATTCTTTAGTTTGTTCAATGTCAAACCAAGCAATCATCAAATTAATGCATGAAATTATACACATGAAATTGAGGAACAAATCTTTTGTGCATGGGGTTATACTTTGAGTATGAAAATTTCTAAGACTCCCATGATTCCATTCCAAACGGATTGTTTCAAAGGCTACTAGCTTCTTGCTTAGTAAGCAAGTAGCCTATATATGTCCCTAAAATATTAACTCTTGAGTCACCTTGCTTCTAAGATCTCCATTTTTAGTTTGAGGGACCAAGTCATAAATCAGATGTAAACATTTAGTTTCATCTAAAGTTTATAAAAGCTTCATATTGGCCAAGTTAAGGTTTTATAAGGGGCTAAGTCTAAAAATAAGAAAACAAAGACTTTGCACCTAAAATAAATTTTGGTCTTTACACTTTTATGTGAAGGGTTATCACAAGTTTGGCATGAAAGCATGAATAATGAAGTAAAGATTAGTCACACCAAGAAATTTGTAAATAAAATATGTGACACCAAAATACTTGAATACTTAAGTCTTTAAAATAAAATTCACACTAAACTATGTGATTTTAAAAGATGTGAAGAGGGTGGACTCATGATTTTGTGTGAGTAGTTGTCACATTTTTTGCACAACCACTCATCAAAAAAAAATGAATACCTAAATATGATTAAAAGTTCATTAGGATGGTAAACCTAAATGAATACCGTATGTCCTTAAGGGACATCAATGATGTAATAAATTTAAATTAATAGGTATCTACCTGTCACAAAGACATCATACTTGGCCCATTCAGTAGTATAATGAAAAATGAGGTGTTAACTCATAGCACATCAAAAAAGTATGTCTGAAGGGAAAAAATGGAATCTGAGTCATCACTTCTAGAGTGTGTGGCACTTATCTAAGAACATTCCCCAAGTGTAAATTATATTCAACAAAAGGTGATGTGTCAAGCTACAAAGTGAAGAGGTGGAAAATAATGAACTTATAGAGTGCACATTAATGAACATAGTTGGGATGATAATGAATAGAATGGATAAAAATGGTATAATCAAGCCCAAATATTCCAAGGTAGAGACCCTAAGAGATTCCCAGTCACATTCCTATACATGGAATCATTTTAACTTGACCTAGGTCAATAAATGATTCAATACTCATTATTACATAACCAACGAGAAGGGATGTTGAGATGAAAATTTTAAGATCAAGTCAATCATCACCATGCCTCAAGGATGAAATAAAGATCCCAAATGACTTTGCCCCATCCCTACCCAATCTACATAAGGATTTATGTGCCTTGAGATGTGATGCTTAGATCTATGATGTTTATTGAATTTTTTTAGCTATATTTCTTTACTATAATTAATTACTTGTGGGCTTCCCATCACCTATAAAATATTGGGTCTTTCATTGCAAAAAGAGAGAATTTTAGGGTAAAAAAATGCTTCCAAATTTACCCTCTATGAGCCCTTTATCTCTTGACCCTTGAAATAAATGAGAATATAATTTACCCTTCTTCATGATTCTTGCATTTTGTGTGAATTTTTATGGTGGTTTATCTTTATCTATGGAGCTATCTTCCCTTCTGCTATTGTCCATACCTATAGCAGCTCTATGAAAAATTATACTATCTTGTAGGTCATATGTTGTGTGAAAATAAGATTACATATGCGTTATCTATGGACTTTTATCATCCCTCATAATGTTTCATCAATCCCCTCACCCCCATGTGAATTAATTACATGAGAGGTATGTCCATTTTAGAGATTTTGTATAATAATTTAGGTCTTAATGGTTATCTTGTGTTATTTAAATCTATATGGGTATTCTCTCTATCTAGTGCATTACCTTTTTTTTTACATTGCAATGATCCCCTCTCTCCTTTTCACTAAAAATAATTTAGATTTAGTAGTAGCAGTAGGTTATTTTATCTATTTTTAGGCCTTCATGTTGATCATAAATGAGATGCACTTAGTTTACAAGGAATATGGTCTTATATGGAGGTTCATCCCAAGGAGCACAAGGGTCCCACACCTTTGGGATGATCCCATTGTTATAATGGAATGTCATATTATTAGTAGGTACATATTTCAAATAACAATAGAATGTTCATTATAGTTTGTTCTTTTATAAGTTTTATAGATGTATAGGTGGAAGGATGGGATTGGATTGTTATGTGCATTAGTGTTAAAGTATGTTACACATTAGGAAAAGATGTGGCCAACTCAGTAAAATAAGAGATGGCCTTCCTCCATGTAGTTAACTTCTTTTATGGTGGTGTATCAATGATATATATGGTATTTTATGGCATCTTGCATACTCATACTAAGGAAGAATGTATTTAGGTACAAAAATAAATAGGCACACCTAAATGTGGAGACAACCTAGGAGGCTTAATTCATGTATGAAAAATGGAGGTAGACACTAGTCTTCAAAATACACCCATTTATTTACTCTAAGAAGTTATGGATTAGATTATCTAATGGATGTATAAGTTACAAGGTCTAAGGTGAACTCAAAATGGTAGTATAATCCTTAGTAGGTTGGTTGATAGAAGAAAAATCAAAATTCAATGGGCCTTGGGCCATGGTTTGAAAAATTGGCATTGTGAATGAATGAGGCCACTTGAGTAGACTAGGGGATTCAAAAGTGAAAGAATGCAAATATTGGGTGGGTTTTATGCTAACTTAAGTAGTAATATTTTTAATAGACACCAAATAATCAATAATTTGTGTACTTACATTAGATGGTTGGATATCACTTAGAGTATAAGTGGTAATGAATTTTGTTGATGTAGAGGTTGATATTGTAGCTTGTGCATTTGAAAAATTTCTATTAAGTCCACTTGTGGGACTTATATAAACTCATATATCCACATTACCAATAACCAAGTCTCCATGTGACTTATCTCCCTAGTTTTCTCTTAAATAGATATTGGTGTAGTCTCTACCACATTATCTATTTATTGGTATACAATCTAAGTTGGAGAGCATGGAGGTGTAGTTAATGATGTAAGTTCATGGATGGAAAATTCATGTTTGGACTCTACCTCTAACTCTATATCCTTAATTATTTATTTACTTCTTCTGATACCAGTTCTATTTTAACTAAGTTAAAATTTTCTTGTTTTACTTATGATTATTCATTTATTTCTATTCCTCCTGACTCAATTTCCTCTTATTCTTCTACTGGCTCTACTTCTTTTTATTTATCTTCTAATTATAAACAAAGAGGTTCTCCTTTGGTAAATATACCTTCATCAAGCCTTTTTTATTCTTTGACAAGCTGGGGAGATGTAGGAGGAGACTTAGGCTTCCTTTGATATGTCACCATGGTGGCCTATTAGAAATATGAGCTAGCCCTAAAGTGGGTGGAGTGGATAATGAAGGGGATACAATGGTGATAAGTGGGGGAAGTAGAGTGGGACTAGCAGTGACTATTGGTTGAGTCATGAAAATTATAGATGGTTGTGTAATAGAATAAATCACTACCATTGGTGGTGTTATGGGAGGAAGTGATAACAAGGGAGTCTAATAATAGGAACCTAAGAAATGAAAGAGGGAAGAACTACTTATTGTACTATTTTTTATAGAGGTATGGGTGTAAAATAAAATTATCCTTTGATCTACTTAGAATTTTAGATTCCTCTACATTAGATGTGGGTTGAGAAACAACAATAGTTGGAGGGGGTGAGTCAGAAATAAGACTTATTATTACTATCAGTTTTCTTCATTTTTCTTCCATTACCTCTCCTCTGGATTGAACAATGCAAGGATATTAGGCTTGTGTAGTAAAGGGATTATTTATCTTTTTTAATGTAACTGAAGTCTAAGTTACTAATTGATCATTTACTTCTAATTATTTTCATGTTTAGTCTCTTAATTCTATGTATATATAGATGATAAAATAAAATATATGGAATAAAGACCTTTTTGATGATCTCCTAAATAAACCTATATGAAATATTTTGACATTTGGCAAGTGATGAACTCATTAGACACACTTCTAGCTCATTCAAGTCTTCTCTAAACTGAGATAGGATCTTGTCCAGTAGCTATGGACTCACACAATCCATTGATATGGATTCACCCAGTAGCTATGGACTTACCTAGTTCATAGCTATGGACTCATTTAAGATATGATTTCACTCTTCAATGAACCATTATACCATTCCTACCAACTTATCAACCTTGCTATAGACTTCTTTAACATTTAGGATCCTTGAGGCAACTTACTATGGATTTCACCAGGTTCTCAAAAAAACAACTCTAGACTTTGCTAGAGTTTCTATGGACTACCAAAACTATTTCAAACTCTTTCAATCTAGCTTTTGAGCTTACAAAACTAAAAGATCTATAATATCCATCTTTGCCAATATACTTGAATATTGTTTTGGCCACTTACTCTTAATAGGATTACTATAGATAGTAGATATATAAATAAGCTTTCTATATATATTAATTATTGTAAATATGTCACATAATCATGATAAGGAAAATTGATCTAATAGATCTAGGAAGTCATTCTTAGTACGTATGTAATAGATTTTATAATAGATGGATCTTCCTATTTCAAACCATCAATCACCTAATTTGAAGAACCACTAAAATTAGGAGATTTGTCTTGATAACAAAAGATTGGCTACTAAGATATAAGGATCTATAGTTACAACATTATATAAGTATATCTTTATGTCTTAATATATAAGATATAGAAGACATATAATATATTATTGTCTAGTTAATATTCTAAAACAACTACACATATATTCATGTAATATGTTTTGATCAATTAATGATGATATCTTCATTTTTAAAGTATTGATTTTTATTTTCGTTCTTGTTTTTAAGGTGAGTAAAAGACCACTCTTCTTAGGAACCAAAAAATATTTCTATATGGTACTTTATGTATTTATATTTTTTAATAATTATAAATATATTTAATTTTCATACAAACAATTACAAATAAATTTCATAACTTCCATGAAATTATCTTTTAGTTCTAAGAGTTACTTCAAGATTGAAAATTGGTGTGTTTACTTTCTAAATATTGTTTACATTCAACAAGTATGTTTAATTTTAGTATATTTTTTACTTTTAGCAAGGGTGCTTACTTTCAGTAGAGTGTTTATTTTCAGCAAGTGTCTTTATTTTAGTAAATTTGATTACAGAGTATTGTAATGTTGTAAGTGTGTTTTTTAATTACATAAGAAAATAGATTGTATAATAGATTAGATTAGATATTTAGAAATAAAAACAACCCCCCAAACCATATCTATAAGACCTATAACCATAAGCCTTGTTGTAGACAACTCTGGATGCTACCCATAGTTTGAATGACATCAATAGAAAAAGTTGATAAAATGAAGGGATTAACGACACCCATCATTTTAGGCACCATTTATGGGGACCTTTAGGTGTTATTAAGGTAATAATTATTGGTATATAATAAAATAGCATTGAAAAACCAATAAAAAATCAAATTTATGAACTGAACTAGAGATGTTAAAGGAAGGTTCATCCCCAAAGATCTTGAGTTAGGACCAGATGAGGAAAGAATAAAAGTTTTGACTAAGAAATATAAAAATATAAGGAAACACTTGAAGCATGCTTAAATTCATCACCAAAATTAGAATCATCATCACAAAGAAACCCTTTAAGAAAACTCACACTTGGAATATATTCTATTATAGGAAGAATTAATCTTGAGGATCCTTTGTCTAGAATAATAGATCCTGGACCTCAATTTTTGAAAGATAAATAGGAAGTAATCAATTTGATCTCTAATATAGGTTGGGAAGAAATAGAAACCATAGATGATAACCAAGTAAATATAAAAAATAATAAAAAATATATAATGTAATTGCAACAAAATAGAACCTTTTCCTTTCCTATAGTCATAAATATAGTAGATCAAACCTCTATGAAATTTTTTTTACCATCAATTCTAATGAATTTTAGGGGTAAGTCCTTAAAATTTATATATCAATTCCTATTTTATTTTAAAGTGTTATTCCAAAATTATTATTATACAATTGATAGTTAGAAACTCAAACTATTCCCTTCTACACTTAAGAAGACAACCATGAGGTGGTTCATGGTCTTTCCAAGTGATTCTATTAATACATGGAGAGACATGGAAAATAAATTTATTAATAAGTATTAATATTAATAAAAATTAAGGTATAGGAAAGTTGATTTATTCAAGATCAAATATAATAAAGATGAAAGTTAAGAATATTATCTAGATACATTCACATTGGCACACAAACATAGTGGTTATCCACTTACATAAGAAGTAGTGAAAATGGTATTTCTCAGGGAATAGATGATGAATTTAGGGATGCTTTGAACCTGATGGGTGAAGGAGACATTTTAAAATTATCATTAGACTATATTTTAGATTTATGTATTAGTTATTCTAGAACAAAACCAAGCATCAGAAAAAGAAAACTAGGTAAATCTAATAAAGTTAGTCGATTGGAGGAAATTTCTAATTAAAAATTGACACTTTTGTCTAGTTAAATACTACATTATATGTTATTCAAATCAAATCTAATTATAACATAAAACCCTTATCCATCTACTATCCAAAATGTAAGTTAAAACATGCTCTTAGAGATTATCCTTTAGATAAAACAAAAATATGTGGGATATGTGACAGTAAAGATCATGACACAAACCATTGTAATCATCTTTTTATTTTTAAAAATCAATTGAAACAAAATACATAGCTCATAGAAAATCTAAATTATGTCCAAAGACAAAATATATTTCCATAAAACCAAACCCAAGGTTATTTTAGTCTAAAAAATACAATGAATCTATGGATGACACTTTGTATTACTTAGATACCTCAACCTATGTGAAGATAAGTACAACCACAATGGGAAAATAAATAATGGATGATGCCTTAACCTTGGATGATACCTCAGCCTTGGATGATGCCTTAATAACCATGGATACCCCAACCATAGTCACAAAAATGGATAAATACATAGTGGCATATTAATCCATAGTTTAACTCCCAGAAAAGGTTTTCACCATAATAATATTTGATGGCACCTCCTACAACTCAAACTATAGAATAAGTTAATCCACCCCAATTTCTTGCTCAACTAGTGGCTAACCCCAATAATGAACCATCAGCCCATGTCTATGTAAATGAACAAGGAGAAACCATGAATGTAGAAGCTATTAAATTTGCAAACATTCAACTTAGATCAGGAAAAATAATTTAAGAGCCTCTTATTACCATGTCTAAACTACCTAATAAAAATTCAAAAATAGATACTTGCTCAACCCAAAGTTAAAAAAGAGGAATAAAAAAAATGTCAAAAAAGATAGAGGAACATATTATTACTCGTCCACCTATTCATTTGCCTAACATATTGAAAGAAGTTGAAACCAAGCAAGAGTCTGATTTGATTCAAAAATTAAGAAAATTGAACATTTAAGTACCCTTGTTACAAGCCATCAAGGATATTATAGAATAAAATAGAGTCATTAAAAGCTTGTGTGTCAAGACACCTAAAAGAAAGAAATAATACCCAAGGACCATACATGTAGATGGTAAACTAGCTAATCTCTTAGTAATAAAAATATTGTTACTCAAATATGTAGACCCAAGTAGTCCAATCATAATAATTAACATAGGAAAGAAAGAAATACCTAATGTTTTGGTAAATTTAGGTGTAACAATCAATGTAATAACAACTAATACTATTAAAACATTGTCTCTTATGGGGATAAAACATACCTACACCATTCTCCAAATGGATGATCAGTTAATTTTTAACCCAAAAGGTACTATAGAAGGTGTAGTAGTAAAAATTGAGTCATGGGAGTATCTAGTATATTTTATGGTGTTGAAACCTAATACAATTAAGGTAAGATACCCCCTCATTTTAGGAAGACCTTAGTAAGCTACTGTAGTAGCATTAATTGATTTCAAATTAGGGTATATGACTATTTCAAATGGTCTAAAGCAAAATGAATATCTTTATACTCACCTAAAAAAACTCATTGTATTACACTAAGACACTTTGGGTAGATGAACAAAAAAAATAAGAACAATATTTCATCCTTAGCCATGATAATAGTAAAAGGACACATGTAAGAATTAACTAATGAGCTAGCACAAGATCTGGAAGAATCCACTAACATCATGAGCTTAGATATGGACTCTATTAGTTTATTTTTTATGAACTCTAGCAGTCTGTCCACTATGGACTTTGTCAGTATATCCACTACAGACTCTACTACTCTGTCAACTACAGACTCTACCAGTCTATATTCTATGAACTTTGTTTGATTCTTGGCTATAAACTCCACCAGTCTAGCTCTACTAGACTTGTTATTAAAGACTCAATATTTAGAAATTCAACATATGGCCACAAACCATTATAAAAAAGTGTTTAGAATTGGATAAAAGACAAACCAACTAATTTTTTAACTACATTTCATTATCCATTAGCCATAATCATTCCTCTATGAGATGGATTTGTAAAAAATGTAACTAAATTTTATCTATTTTAACCACATCCATGTCATATTAATTTATTAATGAGTGACTTTAAACAAGTATAATCTATCCATTCTAACACTAAATAGATTATGATATTACCAAGATAAACATTGAATATAAATAGTTGGTTAACACATGATTAAGAAATGAAAGTTTTTGATGTCCTATTAAAAAATGTCAAAGAATTTACTTAGGATTATATAAATATGAGAGGAATTCATCTAAACATTTTTACACATAACATTTACACAAACTAGGACAAACTTGTTAGAAAACCACAAAGATAGATAAATCTAGCATTAAGGGATATAATAAAAATTGAAATTGATAAATTATTGGATGTAGGACTGATTAACCCTATTATAAATATCCAATGGGTTTTTCCACTAGTAATTGTACCAAAAAAAACTTGGAAATGGAGAGTGTGTTTTGATTAATGAGAGATAAAAAAGCCATTATGAGGGATTATTTTCCTCTTATTTTTATTAATCAAGTGCTTGATAATCTGGGAGGGAAAATTTACTTTTCCTTCTTGGATAGATTTAGTGGATATAGTTAGACAATAGTGGAATCCAAGGATCAATACAAAACCACCTTTACCTACCCATGAGGTACATTTTATTATAGAGTCTTACCATTTGGTCTTTGTAATTCCCCAACTACTTTTCAATGAGTAATTTTATTCATATTCTATGATTTGACTGATGATTATGTGAAAGTGTACATTTATTAATTCACTACTCATGGAGATATATTTGATGAATACTTACATAATCTTAATAAGGTGTTAACTAGATGTGAATAACACCAACTATCACTAAGTCATGAAAAATGCCTGATGATGATAGATCAAGGCATAACACTAGGACACCACATCTCTACTAAAGGAATCTAAGTGGATCCTAATAAAAATGAAATAATTTCTAACCTACATATCCCATATAATAAAATTGATATCAATATTTTCTTAGGTCATATTGGTTCTCATAAATGTTTTATAGAAGACTTTAGTAAAATTATTTCTCCTATGTTTGATTTTTTGACAAAGGATAGTGATTTTATGTGGAATGATGATTTTAAAAAAGCCTATAAAGCCATTAAAGAGAAATTGTTCTATGCACCCATATTGAGAGGACTCAATTGGGAAAAACCCTTTAAAATTTACACTGATACTTCTAATTATGCAATGGGGGTATTTATAGGAGAAAAAATGAGAATGATCTTATGTATGGCATTTATTACATCAAAAAAAGTCTCATACCAACTAAAGGGAATTATACAACCATAGAAAAATAATTCTTTATTACAATTTATGCCATCAACAAATTTAAAAACTATATTATAGGTTATAAGATGTTTATATACATAGATCATTTAGATATAAGGTATCTCATGAATAAACTTATAGTAAGAGGAAGAATCATAAGATGGTTGTTTCTTTGGCAAGAATTTGATATAACCATCATTGATAAACTAGAAATATTTAATGTGGTTGTAGAATTTTTGTCTAAAATAAACATTGTAAGTAGTGAAAAACTAGTTGAAGATAGATTTCCAAATGAACAACTATTTTTTAGTTCAAAATAATCCCCATGGTTTGCTGATATAGCCAACTTTTTGGTCACATGGAAGTTTTCTTCTCATTTTACTCAAAAAAAAAGAAAATGTTTAATTAAATAAAGTTCTTTTAAGTGGATTAATGGCATGTCATTTAAGTATGGACCTGATCATGTGTTTCACATGTGTGTAGAAGATAATGAATCCTATGACATCATTAGATATTGTCATGATGAACCAGGAGGAGGTAATTATTTGTAACATCTTGATTTATCATTAAGAAAATTTACTTAAATATTCATGAATATTTATGGTTGGAGATTTGATTTGTTTATTATTACCTAAATTGTAAGTCATATACTATTATGGGATAATTTAATGTTGCTTTGATTACATGATTGAATTTCTATGAGTTTATTTATTTGGTATATTCTTATATTATGATCATATTGATTTATTATTACAATATTATTTTATGATATATATCATGATGTTATGAGATAACTACTTTCTTGTCATGAGTTTGATGCATGAGAGATTCATCCCTTAGATCATGGAAAATAGAGACCATCATCAAAGAGGGTGACATAAATTGAGGTGTTAGGGGATGATAGAAGAATGACTAGAGCCCACACACACACCACATTATCTAGTATACATTATATGCATAGTTTGAATTGTTAGCATTGGTGCATTTTTTATGTTATCTGCACTTAGATAATTGTTTATGCATGCTAGTTGTGTGTTATGTCAATTTAATGCTTATGTGAAATAAATATTGTGTGATTTCATTATATTTTTTATAAGTATATTTAGATTAATAATTTTACTATGCTTTTATGTCATGTTATTTTATTCATGATTATTAATTTTTTTTTAGAATACAAATTTGCATGAATCGTATCTAAGTACTAATATACATAGACTAACCCTCATGTATTTTAAATGTTAGCTATTTATCTTTATGGTATAGGGAATATAATTATATGGCTTTGATCCAAACAATATTTTAGGTGACAATTCAGGTGATGGTTCTACCCCAATTGGTGGTAGAACTTCTGAGAGCCATAACTTTTACACCATAGCTCTATTTGAATCCCCATTTGAATCATTGAAAACATAATAATGAGGGGAAAATCTTGAGATGGAACTAAAATACACTCAGTGGGTTTTGAACCCTAAAAATGAAATGGAAGTGCCCCAAATTTCAATTTTAGTAGTGCAGTCTAATAATATTAAGTTTTTAAAACTAGTAATTCCTCAAATTTTGTATTGTTGTAAATCATGGAAGTTGAACCACTTAATCTCCCTTAATATTTGTGACCTTCCACATCCTCCTCCTATATTTAAAATATGTATAAATGAATATGTAACCCAAAAATAGAAGTTAGACATCTCTTCTCAGATATATACATATGTTGTATCTACAATTTTGAGCAATAAAACATCTCTTCTCAGAGATAGCATTATCACAATTGTGTTATTCTTAATTCTTGAATTATATTTAAACCAAATATTTTGAGTTTTAGATCTGTGGTATCAGAGCAATTTATCTTGAGAGTGTATGATCTTGAGGATGAGGTTAGGCTACAAGAAGCTTAGGTGGAAAATAATAGAGCTTCCAAACTATCCACCTATTCACTCTAAGTAACCTCAAATGGTAGACAACACTAAGACATCTGATCTTTTTAAGGAAATGGTGAATGAATCCTGCCAATAGTAGCAAGCACAAATGCTACAACAATTTGATCAAATTCTCCAACAAATTTTGATGGGAAATTTTGGCTCCTCATCTACACCCCCACATCATTTTAGAGCTCCAACACCCTTTAAGGTTTAGGTGAATTTTAATATCCCCAAATTTGAAGGAAAAATCAATGTTGATGTAGTATAAAATTGGTTGGATTTATTATTTTCATATTTTTTGGTAAATAGATTCATCAATAAAGAGAAGATCACTTTTTCTCTTTTGAAAGCATCATTGCCTGTCAAAAATTGGTGGGAAGTGTATAAGAAGAGATTAAATATAGATGATATTGGCCTTGAAGTGGAACCTACCTAGGATGATTTCATAGAAGCTGTAAAGGAAGAATACTACCAAATTGGAGCATATGATGATCTATATATAGAGTGGTAACAACTTTGCCAAGGTAAGGAACAATTTGTTCAATATTACACTAAAATGTTTTATCCTTTATCCACAATAATGGGCATCTAAGAAAGTGAGAAATAGAAGGATCTCAAATATTATGGTGGAATACAATGGTATATATAAGGGGAGATACAAATCTTCAATTTAGAAACCCTTAGTGAGGCATACAAGTTCACAGTGAAGATTGAGCAAAAGCATGGAAGAATGAATATGAAGAGTTAGTCTTCAAAACAAAAAAGTGACAAAGAAGGTTAAACACGAGGCCAAAATTGGAAGCAAAAAGAAGGGAAGATTGGGAAATGGTGTGATTTCCACAAATTTAGAACTCACTCTAAATAAGAATGTCGAGCCATCAAGTCCCTACTTTCTAAGTCACAATCCTCAACATCTACTATTCTACCTCATACACACCCTACATTCAAAGAGGATGAAGAATAGATTATAGATTCTAATCCTAATGCCATCATTGATTCATCATAGACCCATGAGGAGAGGCTAGATGGCAAGGAAAGGTTGTTTCACTCTAAGTTATAGGTGAAAGGTAAGCCTCTACATTTCATTCTTGATAGTAGGAGTCAAAATAATTTAATCTATGCTAATGTTGTAAATATCCTAAATTTGTCCATGAATCCTGACCCAAAGCCATATAGTATTGGATGGTTGAGTCTAGGAAGAAACCTCTATGTCACCCACAAATGTCTTCTCTCATATGTAATAAAACCTTTCCAAAATGAGGTCTTATGTGATGTGGTCAATCTATATGTTTATGATGTACTCTTTGGTCAGCCATTCATGTATGATCGACATGGAATCTATGAATCAAGAACTTGAAGGATCACCCTCACTCTTGGAACATGTCACTATAGAGTACTAGAGGTACCACCTTCTACTTTTATCTCCCTAATTAGTGCCAATAAATTCATTCTCATGGTGGTCAAGCCATAAGAATCCAAAATGGCTGATGTTGCAGCCCTAACTACACAAGAAAAACAACAATAGAAGCAAATAGATACCAAGATAAATAAGTTCATGGCCTTCCATCCACAAATTGATGGTCATATAGAAATGGTGAATAATTGAGACCTGCACATCTCCACAAAGCATAGTCTATTACAAGTATGCATTAGGAATCAAATAAAAATACAACTTCCACACTTGATGAGAAATCTTGATGTAATGGGGACCATTTATTCTCAAGAAGGGAGGAATGATCTGAGCAATATTTTAGGTGATAATTTAGGTGATGGTTCAACCCCAATTGGTGGTAGAACTTTTTGGAGCCATAACTTTTGCACTATAGCTCTGTTTGACTCCCCATTTAAAAAATTGGAAAGCTAATAATGATGGGGAAATCATGAGATGAAATAGAGATCCACTCAGTGAGTTTTTACCCCTGAAAACCAAATGGAAGTGCCCTAAATTTCAATTTTAGTAGTGCAGTCTACAATTAGTAAGTTTATAGAAATAGTAATTCTTCAAATTCTATATTGTTATAAATCATAGAATTCAAACCACTTAATATCCCTTGAGAATGGTAACCTTCCACATCCTTATCCTACCTTTAAAATGTGTATAAATTAATATGTAACCTAAAAATGGAAATCAAACATCTCTTCCCAGAGATAAGCATATGTTGTATCTACAATTTTGAGTAATAAAACATCTCTTCTTAGAGATAACATTATCAAAAATGTGTTTTTCTTATTTCTTAGATTATATTTCAATGAAAGCTTCTGAGTTTTATATAAATCTTAAATGCCTTGATATATATGGATAATAAAAGACAAATAATTTATATGACACAATAATTACATTGTTATAATTAGGATTGGTATAATAGTGTGTGATTTACCATTTTTGATAAAAGAATATAATTGACCTTATATTAGTCATATTATCATTAAGTTATTATTATTTATATATACTAAGTTATTATTAAAATTATATTATTATCATAAGTTAATTTTAGAAACTAAACCTAGACAATGTCAATAGTATTGATTCAAAGTTAATGAGATAATTGTTATTATAAATTTAGAAAAAATATAAATGGAAAAACATCATATAGGAAATAAAATCAATAAATGATATATATGGATAATAAAAGACATAGATAATTTATATGACACAATAATTACATTGTTATAATTAGGATTGGTATAATAGTGTGTGATTTACCATTTTTGATAAAAGAATATAATTGACCTTATATTATTCATATTATCATTAAGTCATTATTATTTATATATACTAAGTTATTATTAAAACTATATTATTATCATAAGTTAATTTTAGAAGCTAAACCTAGACAATGTCAATAGTATTAATTCAAAGTTAATGAGATAATTATTATTATAAATTTGGAAAAAATATAAATGGAAAAACATCATATAGGAAATAAAATAAATAAAGTAATTGTATTGTATAACAACTAGGTTATAATTAGAATAAAACATGGATTAAAAATTAATTTTGGGGTGAATTATAAGAAATCAATGATTTAGAAGAGAATGAAAAAGCTTTAAAATGGGAAATTTAAAACAAAATTATTCAATAAAGAAAGAAAGAAAAGAAATATAGGCAACTTAGGGAAGTTATTAAAAAAATGGAAAAAAATATATTTTCATGCATAGAAAAAAAGAAGGAAAGAAAGTTTGGGTGACATAGAAGGATAAGAATGGAGTAAGAGAAGAAGAGAAGGGAGTGTAGATTGGGGAAATAAAAAAAAAATATGAGAAGGAGAATGGTCAAAATTGAGTGAGGGATTTTTGGATCGTGTCATTCCAATCTATAATCTTTTATTAGGTAGATGTCACTTTTGAATTGTGAATATATATGTAAGAATGTAAACATTGTCTTACAAATCCATGAGAGTAAACTCAAAAATGGTAACTCATAATCATGAATATTATTTTCCTTGTAAAATATAGAATTGATATATGTTCACATATAAACTCAAATTAGTTACACACACACACACACACACACACACACACACACACACACACACACACACACACACACACACACACAACCAAATGGTAATAACATGATATGTTGAGTATATATGTAGACTGGTAATAAGGCAAAGTCTGAGTGAATTGGATAAGAAATAAATGGGTCTATAAATTATGCAGTGTCTGATATACATTTATAAAATGAGCTATATGTTTATAAAATATGAATGAGTGAGGAGCATATAATTAAAAAATGTGAATATATACATACATATAATGCACCTTTGTGTTACAAATCATGGTAACTAATATATGTAGGTTAAGTGTTTATTGGTTATATGAAACTATATGATTGAGTATATGATAATATATAAACTTGATATATAAAACTATGTTGAGTATATTCTTATTTTCCAAAGCTAAGATAATATCTAAAAATAACAAATTATATATTAGGGTAATCTAAGTATGCATTATAATGAACTATATAAATATAAACAATGAAGTATATATTTATAAGAACATATTAAAAATCATTTTATATATTATGGTTATATATAGAGTAAAGAATATGCAAACTTTGATATCACTAGAGATATTATATACATATATAGCAATACATTTAGTTAATAATTTGTTCTTCTATGTAAAATTTAATAATCTACAACTTTGATGTTAACAAAGATTGATATCACTATAGATATTAAGGAGTTATAATGTGAAACAAAGAATTTACTAAGTTAAATCATGATCCTTTTCATATATATAATGGATTGTGTATATATATTTATAAATATAGATGAATTATAAGTTTTATATTGTATGGATTTTGTGCAAAGAAGGGAAACTATCATAATTGTAAATCCATATAGTAAAATATAGTGTCAAATATGGAAACACAATAACTAGTTTTAAAGAGCATATGGATTAAATACAATCTATGTGAAAAGAGTATTGGTTGTAATTTATATCTATAGAATTGTAGTTATCTATTGGGCTGAGAAATTAGTTTGACACTTATGATTTATATTGAACTAAGCTAAGGAAGATTAAATACTTGTATAAATTGTGTTAGTGTTTGTACGTTATAACTAGATGAAAATTTTATTTAAGAAGAGCAGAATATGGATATAAATAGTCTATTGAATATAATATTTTATTCATTAATATTCTTAAAATATTAATATCTTATAATAGATCATCAACATATTTTGTAGGAAAGTTATAATGGTTAAGTATTTTATTAGATTTTTAAATGATTGTTGGCATCTATATACAAAATTTACATATTGTTCAATATTTATATATGTTACATATCATGAATATATTTAGTATGAACAAGTGCCTATATAAATAAAAAATATTGATATGAGGAATTAGATACTCATATGAATATACAACATATAGAGGTGTGCCTATATCCATTATAAATAATAAAAATTCAAATGATCTCGAGGGACAAGAAAAGGTAACTATATGAATGTAGTCTACTAAATATATAACAAATTGTTTAAAAAAAGAGTATATTTTCGTGAGAATTATGAATTTTTTTACTATGATTAGATGTTGAAATTGAGTAGTGTGTAGATGAAAATGATGGACTATGATATTATTGCTTATCATAAAATGTACTATATATTTTAATCTACTTACAAAAATTAGAAATATGTAGTCTAAATATAGATTATTATTGGGTGGTATAAATTATGCTTGTTAAGATTATTATTTATGTGACAAATAATATAGGGGAGATTCATATGTTTGATAAACTAGATGTATGCATTTTTATTATTCCTATTTTTATCATGTTTTATGTCTGATAGTAGGAAATAATATGTATGAATATGTTGGTTATATTTATGTTAATCAAATCTCATATTTATGGTACTAAATAAGTAGTGAGATGAACTTCACTAGATTACTAGCATCACCAATGCTACATGAAGGTAATCTGATCAAGTGGTGTGTATGAATTTGACTAATCCTAGAGATCAATAATTATTGAAAACTTTGGCCAAAGTAATGTTTAGTTAGACATTTCCATTTCATATGTATGATTTACATGTTTATATAGTATCGTGTTAGAACTTATTTTATTTATGGTACACATCATGTATTGAAAATTTTATAGCACACGGGTACTAACTTATCTCTCTAGATTCCCACACCATCACTATCTACTCATCTATGAAGGGAGGACCATTCCCTAATGAAAGATTGTGTATAGGATCATTGGTATATGGATGGTGTCTAAAAACACTCAGATGATGCTCTCCCTCCCCATAATAGTACTTATTTCAAGATTACACATGAGATTACCATAGATACTAGAGTTTAGGAACTCATGCTCCATGGAGCCTTATATCTTGTATCATGTATATTGTATCTTGTATTTATTTTTATTGAAACATCATCCCTAATGAGATGTAATTATTTATTCATTGTACATTGACAATAGTGGCTATATGTTTGTACCAACCATGGCTGGAAATCTATAATCACTTTCTTTATTCAGTTATGCTTTATTTCATATGATGCTAGCGATCTACAACAAGTATATGTTACATGATTATTTTACAATTAACATACTTAGAGTGTTTTATTAGTATCACTAATTAGATTCTCATGGTGAAATATAATGAAAAATACATTGATTAAAATTTTAAAAAAATCATATTATTATAAGTAGATCCCAGTGGGAATGTTACATGTGGTATCAAAGTTATGGATCAAGCTTTAGGACTTAATGAGTCCACTAAATTTTTTGTATATTTATATTTACCATAATTGAGAATGGTGAAAGCTAGAGTATCTGGGGATGATCCTTCAAATGTTAGTGATAATAACCCTCTATTTGATCCTAATTGATTTACCACTAAGCAAGTAGCAAAGTTAGAATATTTTATCATAACCATGAATGAAACTAGGGACATAATTTTAGCACTAGAATAATAATTTCATGGCCATGAAGAGGAAGTACACCAAGATGTACCTAAATACCAAATCATTGATAAAAGACTCTTCAAATGTAAGAGCTTAGGTAACTATAGAATTAGCTAAAGATATGAAAAAGGTGAATTCATCTAAGTTCGATGGAACTATTTGGGGTGATGGATATGAATCATGGTTGATTGAGATGGAGAAGTATTTATATATTTTAAACTACTCTAATGTCACTAAAGTAGTTTGGGGAGATTACTAGTAGGATGGTGAAGTAACTACATGGTGGGCTAATAATAAGTTGGAAATGAATCTTAAATTAACCAACACTACATGGGAACAATTTATGATATTTTTCAGATCACAATGGCTTTCACAATTATATTTTGACCAAAAGCTTATAGATTTATAAAATCTAAAGTAAGGAGACTTATCAATGAATAAGTAATGGGAGTAGTTCATCAAACTTCTAAAGTATATACATCATTACTAGAAAAATGAGAGGTTTATAATTAGGAAGTTCATCATGGGATTAAAACCTTATATTGGTGGAGAGGCATACATTCATGGACCATCTATCATGGACCAAGTCTTAAAGAAGGTAGTCAAGTAAGAACAAAAGTTGAAATATATTGTTCAAGCCATGGATAAGTTTAACAAAAAGTTTGGAAGTTATAAAATAATAAATGAAATAATAGGAGTGGATACTCCAAAATTTAGTTCAAAAATTAGAATGTTAGATTCAACAATGGTTCAAGCAACAAGAAACTAGGTAATGGTTTCAAATGTAGTTTCAAGGGAAATCAACAATCTAATAGGAAAGGACCACATGAAAGTTGCTTCATGAGTTTAGGTGACCATTATGCTCATGAGTTTACTTAGGATAAGTCAAATAACAAAGGTTTTACTCTTCAGTAGGGAAGTTTCCAGTAATGTATCATGTGGTAGTTGATAATTGGGAAGTTAAATTTCAAGCTTTACCCATATAACTATCAAGTATTTTACTTGAACATCTAGTTTATATTTTGATAGATATAGAAGATAAAAAGTCTTTTATATCTCCTAAAATTTTAAATAAGTTATCTAGAAGAGTTAGAGTAATGGTAAATGCATGGTTAGTACAATATGGGAATAATTCAAAAGTTAAAGTTAAGATTAGGTCACCCAAATTCATAATAGTATTAGATATTTATGTAGCACCATTAGGGTCATATGATGTGATCCTAGGAGTCAAATAGATTAAAATCATAAGTCCAAGGTTGAATTTTATATGAATAAGGTTGAGTGTCAAGATAATTTTGAAAATTAGATAGATTTAAGGTGAGAAGAGATAGTGGAGGCTTAGACAGGTTTCTACAATGCAACTCAAGAAGGCTCAAGGAAAAGGGTGCCAAGAATTTATCATCAAGATAAATTAAATGGAGAAATCTAAGTAACCATCCCTTGAACATTATCCACTCCTTAGGAATTTTCATGATGTTTTTCTAGAAGAATTACCATGATTGCCTCCTAAATGTGAATTTGATTTATCTATCGATAACATACTTAGATCAGAACCATAGTCTAAGACATCATAAAAAATGACAACCATTGAGTTGGTTGAATTAAAGGCTCAACTTTAGGAATTATTATCAAAGGTGTTGATTATAATAAGTGTGTCACCATGGGGTACATACATTATCTTCATCAAGAAGAAAGATGGTAATCTTTGGATTTGCATAGATTATATAATATTGAATAAGGCAACTATAAAATATAGGTATCCATTACCTTGTATAGATGATATTTTTTATCAGATGTGAGGGGAAATGGTATTTTCTAAGATTGACCTTAGATCAGAATATCATTAGTTAAGGATAAGGGATGAGTATATTCCAAAGATAGTATTTAGAACTTAATATGGGCACTATGAGTTCAAAGTATTACCATTTTGATTGATAAATGCTCTTGTAACATTTAGGAATCTCATGAATAGTATATTTAGAGATTATTTAGATCACTTTGTTTTGGTATTTCTTGATGACATTATTATATACTCTAAAAATTAAGAGGAACATCTTCAATATCTAGAATTGGTTTTACATTGGTTGTGGAAGCACAAGTTTATGGCAAGTTGTCCAATTGTGAATTTTTAAGAGAAAGCACAATATCTAGGACATATTATATCTATAGATGATATTTCAATAGATCCAACAAAGATAATAGTCATTATGGAGAAGCCAATGCCAAATAATGTCCATGAGGTAAGAAGTTTAATGGGGTTAACAAGTTATTACAAGAAGTTCATTTTAAATTTTTATAAGATAGCTAATCTGATTACCTCTCTACAATTAAAGAACCAAAGTTTTGTCTAGTTAGATAAGTGTGAAGTAGATTTTTAGTAATTGAAAAATAATCTTACTTCAGCATAGGTGTTAAGAGTTCTTGACCCCAATGGTCAATTTTTAGTAATCACAAATTCAACTAGGGATGGACTAGGAGGATTCATTCTGTAGGAGGGTGTAGTAGTAGCCTATGAATCAAGGAAACTAAAAACTTATGAGGTGAACTATACCCCTCATGACCTATAACTTACATCAATTATACATTATTTTCAAGATTAGAGGCATTATTTGTTTGGGATACTGTTTGAGCTCAATACTAATAACTTGGGACTTAAGTGCATCTTCACCCAACCAAATCTGAATTATCATCAAAGGCACTAGTTAGAGTTCTTATCATATTATGATTTTGATATCAACTATATTAAAGGTAAGGAAAATAGAGTCACTGATGTTGTAAGTCATAGGAGGTACATAGAAGCCATGGATAATAATAGTAGTAATTTTAGAGATTGAGTGATTGAACTATCTCTAGGAGATTAATTATACAATAAGGTTAGGAAAGTGTTATTTGAGAATGCTCAAAATCTTAGGTATAAATGATTCAGATTAAAGAATGATGGTCTATTGAGAAAAAATAAAATGATGTATGTGCTAGATCAAGAGAATCTGAGGATCACAGTGTTAAAGAAACTATATAATGCCCCATATTCAAGACATCCAGAAGTAACCAGGCTTATGGTAGAGCTTAGACCACTTTATTTTTAGAAGGTAACCAAGAAAGATGCAATAGACTTTGTGTCACATTATTTGGAATGTCAATGAGTGAAAGCTAAACATGTGCATCTAGATGGATTATTATATCTGCATGATATACAAGAATAGAAATGATAGGTAATTAGTATGGACTTTATCCAAAGTTTACCATTGTCAGTAAATAGACTTGACATGATCTTGGTAGTAGTTGATAAACTAACCAAGGTAGCTCATTTTATTCCAAACAATTTGATAGATGATGTACCTACTCTTGTGCATAGGTTCATAAAAGAAGTGTATTAGTTGCATGGATTTTTAGAGAATATCATTTTGGATGGTGATCAAAATATGAATTCTAGATTTTGGGTGACTTTAAACTTAGCTTTGTGTATGTAACTAAATTTTAGCATTGCATACCACCTAGAGACTAATGGATAGATTTATCAAGTTAATTAGGTGTTAGAGGATATTATACATATATATTTAATGTATCATAAATATAAGTGTAAATATTACCTTTTTTATTTGAGTTTGATTAAATAACTCATACTAATTAGCTTTGAAGATGGCACCATTTGAAGCATTATATAGAATAAGGTGCATCACACCAATCAATTGAGATAGGTTAGAAAACAAGGTAATCTTTGGACTTGAGATGCTTTTAGAAATGGAATATCAAGTAAAATTAATTAGGTAGAGATTGGCCAAGTCCAATGATAAGAAAAAGAGTTATGTTGATTTAAAGAGACTAGATAGGTAATTTTTAGTAGGTAATGAAGTGTTCTTATAGGTTAAGCCATATAAGAGCTCAATTAAATTTGGGAAGTCAACTAAAATTTCAATTAGATATGTGGGACCCTTTGAGGTTTTTGAAGGGGTAAATCCTATAGTGTATAGTCTTGTATTTCCACTAGCCCTATCTTTATTACATAATGGCCTCCATGTTTCTTATCTTAAAAGTATGTACTTGACCTTTCACATGTGTTAGATTGGAATGCTTTACAGGTTTTATATCTCAAAGTGGTCATGGTAGAACCAATCAAAGTAATTAACACTCACAAACTTTGTTCTCATAATAGACAAATGTCATAGTTTAAGCTCTTGTGGGACTAGTACTTTGAGGATAGTGCTACTTGTATGAAATCAAAAATACATCATGTCTATGAATTAATCTTAGATAAGATGAGATAGATCATACCTACACTTAAGATTGGGATACATGTGTTAAGCATGGGCATGACCAATATAGGGATCTGCTAGACTTGATTAAGGGATCACTTTTCACAACATATCATGTTAGGAAGGGTTTTAAAACTTATAATCTAACACAATCACACAACAACCCTAATGGAGTTGTAAGGTTTTAAAAAATTCACTTTATTCTAATAACAAGAAATAAAAATATAATCTAGTGCACACCAAATCTTGTGGCACAAAGTGGGGATTAGAAACATTATAACAAATATGTATAGGGAACTTCAATTCAAGTAAGTATGAGTAACACCCTAATATATGAAATATGAAATATAGTATTATTCAAGCCAATACTTATGCTACTTTTATCTACTAAAAGAGAGGATAATAAAGTTAGAATATATTTACCTGAATGTGAACCTATCAAGACTCAATCTCTCCCTTGGCTAAAGGGTCTTCACAAGAGGTTTTTATGGTTTGTAAGGATCACTAAGAAAGGATAAAACATCTAAGATTTTTTTATAAGACTAGATTCTCCAAAATGAGAAACCTAAGTTAAGTCTCCTTAAGTAGAATGGTGGAAGATCAAATTGTGAATAAGTGTAAGTGAATAATAAATCTTGATTGCACATATGAATAATGATAGAAAAGATCTTGTATATATAGTTAGATCTTTCCCTAAATCCTTCTAGTAATGTTGGCTATATAAGGTCTACCCAGTAGATCTAATGTGTTTTTGAGGAAATTTTACTAGGTCTATGCTAGGTTGGTTGAAAGGCTAACAAACTAAGAAAGTAAATAATACCCCTAAACTATATTGGGTCAACCCAATTGACCTAGTACAAGCAACAATCCAAAAGGAGTTTAAGACAAGAAAGGAGAGATGGAAAGAAGAAAAGACTAGAGGAATACTTAAGGGAGGAGAAATAACTTAGGTAATATTTTTAGGATCTAGTTGGATTGGTACTAATGTGTTAATAAGGGACAACAATCCTGAAAAGCACCAAAGGTCTACCCACCCCTTTCTTGGTGCACCACATAGGGCTTGCACTCAGAGAGATTGAGTACGATGGGTTCCTACAAGATGTAAAACATTAGTAATCAATAAAAGATAAAAATATTATGTGTATACATATTCCCCACTCAAATATCATCATGTGTCACTAAGGTGTAACAGGGGATGGTGCTTTGAGAAAGAACATAGTCACACACAATTTTGACGCTAAAAAAAATGTAGTATTTTAAATAAAAAATAATTGAAAGTAAATGACAGAAAGGGAAACTAATCTAAAAAATAAATAGCTAAAAAATAAATTTAATGCATACCTTGACTTACCTTTATTGTAAGATGGTTTTCTATTATGTTTTTAGTTTTGATTGTGTAGGGTGCAGAGACTACTTTCGATAAACCCAAAAATGTGAAACTAAAGATCAAAAACAAACAAACATAAGAAAAGCCAAGATTGTTGGTGCTTTAAGGATGGGACATACTTGGAAAATTGGCAAGCTAGGGTGACAAGTTCTATGTTAGACCAAATGACCAAGTCAAACAACAAGATTAAATTAAGTAACCAAAAATCCAAAGCTACTAAAGATCGATAAACTCAAACAAACTATCCTTAAGTAAGAAAGGAAAACTCACCAAGTCAAACCAAGGATACATGTCAAAAAAAGGGTAAAATAAAAGAATGGTAAAAGACAAAAAAAATGGTAAAAAAACATTGATGAGTGAGTAGTAACAATCCACATCTCACTCATTAATGAAAAAAGGTACTGTTGACCCAATTTTGCCCCTCAGGCAAAATCTCGGTCACCTCCTACACCTGCTTCGCAGGCCCAGTCATTTCAGGTTGCAAGGTCCACTTTCAGGTTCTGACAGCGTCGTTGCAGAGGACACCCACAAAGGACAGAGTCTTCAGACGTCCGCAAAAGAAAGAAGGGGAAAAAACGGAGTGTTCGACACTTAGTCAAAAAAGAGGTGAAGAAAATGCAGAGGGCGGAAGATTCACCGCCCACTACAAGGGCAGGTAAAATGAGCCCGTCTACGAAGAAAATGCAGAGGGCGGCGAATTCACCGCCCACAACACAAAGCAAAGCAAAGACATCGGCTGACGTCGGCAATACTGCCGTCGTCGGCACCTTACAGAGACCGACGTCGGCAGCACAAGGGCAGGCACAAAAAACCAAAAAAACCCGCCCATGGCGGTGAAATGAAAAAGCCCGCCCATGGCGGTGAAATGAAAAAGCCCGCCCATGGCGGTGAAACGAAAAAGCCCGTCCATGGCGGCGAAATGGAAAACCCCACCCCATGGCAGGGAAAGGAAAATTGCCGCGCAGGGTATAACTATACCGACGTCGGCAGCTTACTTTAACCGACATCGGCAGGATTGCCGCCGTCGGCAGCTTATCGGCCGACGTCGGCAGGTATTCCTACATGAAGTTCATGCAAAGGGCGGCAAAATTCCCCTGCAGTGCACAAGAAAAAACCTACCCAGCCACCAAAGGAGAAGACCAGCACGCAAAACGAGGCAACCAGCATGGTCTTGGTAGACTTGTGACGTCATCAATAGTGTTTTTCACACTTTTCAATGAGACTTCTCTTGGCTCTTCTGCTATAAATACAAGGACTTAGTCATTTTCAAAGGATCTTCCTGACTTTTGTAAAGAGCACTGCTCTGCAAATTTCCCACCTGAATCAATAAAAATATAGTTTTTACCTCTATTTGGATGGATCTATCAGTGTATGTATTGAATGTTAATCTGTGTCCAGTCATTGTCTCTTGATGCTCTCACAGGTTCAACACCAGCAAACCTGTGATCTACGAAGCGCCACTGTCTGCTGCTGCCAGGAGTAGAGTTCTGTTTCAGAGGTATTGAACAGGTGAGGTCACTTACAGTGTGTGTTTCTCAGCACCTTGGTGAGTCCCTGTTTCTTGTGCTTTCCATAAGAACCTCCCTGTCATCCCAGAGACTTGGTCTTTTCTGCCAGATCTGAGTGTATGTATGTTTTTGTCTGATCCTGAGAGTGGATGTGGGAAGGTCTCCTGTTTTTGGTGTATCACCTCTTTTAGAGTAGGCTGTTTGTTTTCAAGCTTTTCTCTCTCTTTTCACCCCCCCCCAAGTATATACCTATATATATATATTTTTGCATTACCTGAAACAAACAAGATACATCAGAGGGAACTAGCCCATATCTAGAGACTCTCCTCTCCTGCTTCGCCATCCCACAGGCGAGAGAGGGGTTTCCATGTTGCGGGGAGAGGGCAGGAATCCGTGTTCCTGCCGCTGGGTGCACTTTCCAGCGTCAACAGTTCTGGCACGCCCGGTGGGACTGCAATTTTATCAAGTTCTAACACAGTAGTATTTCAGGATTGATGTTGGTCCTGCTACAGTGATTTTCAAAGATTTCCAGCATCTGGCGACTCCACTGGTAAGAGCTCAGTTCTTTTTTTTAAAAAGACCAGTTACTTAGCTTATATGCCAAAAGTTACCACCAGGTCAGCTTCAAGGAGGGTCCCCTTTGAGTTCATTGAACTACCTTTAAACTCCGCTAAAAGACTCAGGTTTGGAAGAACTCACCCTTATCCACTGATAAATCCTCCTAGACCTGTTGCTAGGAACACCAACCCAGCTCAGCCACAAATACAACCTGTTCCAGCCATGGCCTTGCCTTTTGCAGCTTTTCGTGGTGAAAGCCCTTTAAACCTCCCACGCTATGATCCGATCCCCGGAATAGCTCTAAAAAATGTGCCCTTTTTTGATGGAGTGGGACCTATTACAGTTGTTGAGCATATAAAAAATATTGCCAACCTTTGCAATATTCATAATATAACAGAAGAAAATATTGCCATCAGACTGTTAGCCTTGTCTCTGAAGGGGAAAGCTCTCGACTGGTACGGCACCTTGCCTATGGATTCCATACATTCTTGGAATGAATTGGGCACTCGTTTAACTGATCATTTTGGGGAAAAAAGTGATGGCCTCTCTCTTGCTGAGCAGCTGACAACTATAAAAAGAGCTCCGCATGAATATATGCAGGATTTCAATACGCGGTTTCAAAAGACTTGGGATAGAATTCCCATCCTGGTAAGGCCGACCCCCAGCTACGCTTTTTTGTACTATCTAAAAGCATTGAATAGTGACATTGCTATGATGATTCAATCTATGGGGGGACACATACTGCCAGCTGCGTATGACATAGCCATTGCGGCCGAAAATTGCTTGATTCAAGCTGGGAAAATCGCCCCTAGACCTCACATGCCACTTTTCCCAGAACCGCTGCCCCCAATTCAAGCAGTCTCTCCTACAATTGCCCCCTACCTATCATTGAAAAGCCATCTGCTGTTCCATCCAATGAATTAAGTGAAGTTAAGGGCCTGTTGCAGAGCATGTCAAATGAACTTGTTGCCCTTAAAAGGTAGCAAGCTCAAAGCCACAAGCCAAACCAGAGTTATCAAAATTATGGCCATGCCCCTAGACCCCCCTATCAAAATTATAACCAAGGTTAGGGGCAGCTCACTACAACTAGGCCTTATCAAAATTATAACCCTGGGCCTCCTTCGTCATCTAAAGCCATGGTACCTACACAGAACAATCTAGTGCAGGAGCAGCCAGGTTGTTCAAACATGGGACAAGGTCAAGAGCAAGCTGTCCACCCGAATGACATGATAAATTTTTGCCAGAATTCAGAAAATCAAGGTGCTGATTTTTCTCAATTTTTTGAGTTCCCAGCTCAAACCAGCACAAGCAACAATCAGACTCAGCCGGATTCTACCCTGATAAATCACGAAGAGGGCGAGCTCTGTGCAATTAATCATGGAGGCACTGCAGGCAATCATGCTGATTGCGTTACGGCCAATACAAGATTTAAAAGAAGAGCAGTTGGAGAAGTGCAGGCTTCCTCTCGGGCAGCAACGAATCCTCCACCACACCCTTTTCAAAAGGCCCCAATTTCCGGTGAACCATCTGTACCCCCAGCTCCTCAGTCTAAAGCTCCAGCTGGGATCAGCCCAAAGGAAAATGCGAAAGGAGTCAGTCCCCAAGTTAATATAGTCGATCAAATGAAGAAATTGCATGTGAACATTTCTCTATGGGATTCATTATCTCTTCCGGGACAAAAGGAGGTATTGAAGAAAGAATTGCATGAGCTAGATCGCCAGGCCATCCCAACAGACACTAATAATGTCCTAATGATGAATGGGCAACCTTCTGCTCCAGGTCAGGTAAGGAAAGAAGAAAAGACTCCCCCTTTTTATGTATCTTTGATCATAGGAGATTTCTTAGTACATAATTGCATAATTGATAGCGGGGCCAGCACTTCGGTAATGCCTAAATGCATTGCTGATAAGATGGGGTTAAAGTACGAAGCAATGAACAAAGGAGTCTTACAACTAGATGGGACACCCGCAAAGACAGTCGGAGTCCTGAAAGGATTGAGTTTAACATTGCATGCCTGCCCGACATTCTCAATCCCTCAAGATATAGTGGTAGCAGACGTTCCTCCATATTTTGCAATCTATTTGTCTAGGGACTTTACGTCCAAAATAGGTGGTTATCTAGCAGCAAATTGGTCATACCTGGTTTTCAGAACCAAGTATGGGACCAAAGTGAAAATTGAATCCGAGCCACTCTATAAGGACCACCTAGAGTCCTATTCACCCAAGGCAGTGAATGTCAGTTATACTATCATTGATCCAGAAGACTCTCAAACAGACAAGTCCTCATCTTCTGCTCTTGAAGGAGTCGTAGATCTACTCTTGGATGAGTGGGGAAGCGATAACTTTGAACACGATCCTTATAAGTTTATTGAGGAGGCAGACCTTGGCATCTATTGCTTGCATGAAGAGAGTGCCGTCATGCCCAATATAATGAAGAAAAATGAAGAAGATCTTGGCCTGTGGCAGCTATATTTTGACGGTTCCAGAAGCAAACTGGGCGCTGGTGGTGGGGTAATGTTAGTCTCCCCTTCTGAAGAAAGGTACTTTTCAGCTTTTCATTTCCATTTCTCTTGCACATGTAACGTTGCAGAATATGAGTCTTTGATTCACGGACTTGAGTGGGCAAGAAAAAGAGGGATCAAAAAATTGCAAATCCTGGGGGACAGTGAACTAATAGTGAACCAAATCAGAGGCCTGAACCTGACCAAGAACTCCTTACTAAAATCTTACAAGCACAGAGTCTGGGACTTGATGGAGGATTTCCTTGCTCTTAACATTACCTCTATCCCCAGGGAACAGAATAAGCAGGCTGACAGATTGGCAGCTGTTGGTGCCCAATTTGATGTTTCAAAAGAGATAAGCAGGGGTTGTAGTTCGCGCCATTTAAAAGTGGTGGTCCGGCCTTCAATTCCAGACAATGTTACAAATTGGCAGGTCTTCGAAAACGACCAACAAATAGCATTTTTTCTAAAGGAAGAAGCTGAATTTGCGGTCCATAATCAGGCAAAATTGCAGCAGCAATATGGAAATCAAATTGTTCAATTGAAGAACAATAAACTCCCTAAGGGTCTGATCACACTTGAAAGTATTTTCAACGGAGAGGACCAACTAAGAAATGACAAAGCATGCATCACTACCAAAGAGGAGAATTATGAAAAAGTAGAAATCTTCAAGGATAAGTTGCTGGCGCTTGGCAAGGTCTGCATGTTTCAAGAAAGACAAGCTTTCATCCTGCTGTGCCAAGAGTTCGCTGATATTTTTGCCTGGAACTATAGCGACTTGAAAGGCTTCGATCCAAGGCTCGCCCAACACACCATTGAATTAGATGAAGGCGCAAAACCTGTCACACAAAAGCAGAGACCTGTTAACCCGATGGTCGAGCTC
This sequence comes from Torreya grandis, assembly GCA_037957365.1. NCBI lineage: Eukaryota > Viridiplantae > Streptophyta > Pinopsida > Cupressales > Taxaceae > Torreya > Torreya grandis. The sequence continues at coordinate 355,266 of JARHVA010007396.1, forward strand.
CTTATGCAGAAAGAATTGGCCAAGTTGATTGAGTCTGGCATTATATTTCCGATCAAACATTCCTCATGGTTGGCTAATTTGGTTCCAGTTAGAAAGAAAAATGGGGAGATCAGGCTGTGTGTCGACTTTAGAGACCTTAATAAAGTCTCTTTAAAAGATCATTATCCCCTTCCAAACATGGAGCAGATCCTTCAAAAGGTAATTGGTTCCGAACGCTTCTCCCTCCTGGATGGCTATTCGGGATATAATCAGATTCTGGTGCGTGACTGTGACCAATACAAAACAGCCTTCACCACTAAATGGGGAACGTTCACCTACCAGAAGATGCCTTTTGGGCTATCCAATGCTGGTGCTACTTTCCAGCGAGCCATGGACATGGCTTTCAGTGGTTTGATAAATAGAAACGTGCTGGTGTACCTCGATGATATAACGGTTTTCTCCAAAGAGGCAGGACAACATATGAAGCACCTCAGGGAGATTTTTGAGAGGTGTAGGGAATTTGGCATCTCCCTAAATCCAAAGAAATGTGTATTCACGGTTCATGAGGGGAAACTTCTTGGCCACATTGTGTCCAAGGAAGGTTTGTCTATTGACCCAGAGAGAGTCTGCTCCATTCTGGAGATGTCCCTACCGAAGCACAAGAAAGCCCTGCAGAGTTTCTTCGGCCGAATAAATTTCATTCGGAGGTTCATTTCAAACTTTGCTGAAATAGTTAAACCCCTAACCTCCTTGCTAAAGAAGGGTGAAGAATTCAAATGGACAATGCCAAGAAAGGATAGCTTTGAAGCTATCAAACAGGCTTTGACCCAGGCTCCCGCTCTGATCAGCCCCGACTTCAACAAAGACCTCAATCTCTATACCTTCAGTAACGGAGAAGTGATATCTGCCATGCTTACCCAAGCAAATAGTGATGACCTCGAGCAACCACTCGCTTTTTTCAGCCAAGGGTTAGAGGACTTCAAAACTAGGTACACCTATGTAGAGAAGCAAGTCTTGGCAGTAGTGCGCAGCCTGAAGAAATTCAGATATATGTTGTCGAACAGCAGGATCCATCTCATGGTTCCACATCCTGGCGTCAAGGATTTCTTGACCAATCGAGACTTAAACGAGAAAAGAGCGGGATGGATCACCAAGGTAATGGAGTATGACATAGACATCAAAATCACCAAGTTGGTTAGAGGAAGGGGCCTGTGTGAACAGCTAGCCACAGATTTGAAACAAAGGGGTGAAGACAGCTTGCTGATCCATGACGCAGCCACTACAAAAGAACCAGCTGTAGTAAGAGATTGGACACTGGACATGAGGCGTTTCTTTCTTACGGGCGAATGTCCACAGGGTCTCGATAGGGCCGGAAGAAGGTATTTTAAACTTCAGTCCCTTCCCTATGTTTTGATTGACAGAGTATTATTTAGGAAGGATATCTCTGGGGTTCTCTTGAGATGAATTGACTCCAGTCAGGCTGACAAGGTATTGGCTGAGTTTCACAATGGGCCAGCAGGTGGCCATTTTGCCCCTAAGACCACAGCAGCAAAAATAATGAGAGCTGGCTATTTCTGGCCCACTCTCTTCAAGGATACCCATGCCTGGGTAAGGAAGTGTCAGAAGTGTGCACTCTTTGACGAAAAGCAGCGATTGGCTGCCATGCCCCTACAGCCCATTCAAGTTGAGCAACCATTCATGCAGTGGGGCCTGGATTTCATAGGGATGATCAACCCTCCCTCTAGCGCCGGACACAAGTGGGTCCTGACTGCTACGGATTATTTCACCAGGTGGGTGGAAGCCATTGCTTTGAAGGAAGCAAATGAGAGCGCAGTCTTGGATTTCTATGAGGACTTAGTGACACGTTTTGGGGTTCTAGCCACTATAATCTCAGATAATGCCTTGGCTTTTCTGGGAACCAAAACTAGTGAATGGGCACTAAGGTATGGTATATACCTCAGCACTTCGTCAAATTACTACCCGCAGGGGAATGGACTAGCTGAGTCTACTAACAAAAATTTGATCAAGATTATAAAGAGGACCATGGAAGAAAATCAGAAAACTTGGCACGCCAAGTTGAAAACAGCTCTATGGGCCGATCGAATCACTCCGAAAAGATCAATCGGAAATTCTCCATATACGCTTGTGTATGGAAGGGAAGCAAGGCTTCCTATCTCACTCGAATTGCCAGCGCTGGACCTCACACATCAGCTGTAGCTAGAAGAAGGAAGCAGCATGGAGGTCAGATTATGTGAACTAATGGAGCTCTAGGAGGTAAGGAACCAGGCCATGGTCTCTATGATCAGTCGCCAGCATCAGGTGAAAAGACATTTCGACAAGAAGTCTTCGTCAAAGAGTTTCGTCGAAGGAGACATTGTCTTAAAATGGGACGAAGATAGAGCTAAGCCTGGAAAACATGCAAAATTTGATGCCCTCTGGAGCGGTCCTTACATAATTACTCAGTGCAAGCAGCATAATGCGTTCCAGCTCTCCAGGTTGGACGGCGAAGAATTGCGTATCCCAGTCAATGGGATACACCTGAAGCATTGTCACTGAATTTTTGGTTCTGCCGTACATAGTTTCCCTTGTTTTCTTCCCTGTTTTCCCTAAGTGCAGTGTGCACAGTTAGTTGTTTTTAGTCTTGTGTGTTTCCCTTGGCAGTGGGGGTAATTTCTGTATTTTTGATTTTGGAATCTTCAAAAGTTGTTGTGAACTTGCTTCAAAGTCACCATCTGACTCCGCACCCAATGGATATGTAAGGCAACTGGGTTCTAAGCATAGCAGGCACGCTTCCCCTGTGAGTCACCAATTTGTTGACCCAATTTTGCCCCTCAGGCAAAATCTCGGTCACCTCCTACACCTGCTTCACAGGCCCAGTCATTTCAGGTTGCAAGGTCCACTTTCAGGTTCTGACAGCGTCGTTGCAGAGGACACCCGCAAAGGATAGAGTCTTTAGACGTCCGCAAAAGAAAGAAGGGGAAAAAACGGAGTGTTCGACACTTAGTCAAAAAAGAGGCGAAGAAAATGCAGAGGGCGGCAGATTCGCTGCCCACTACAAGGGCGGGTAAAATGAGCCCGTCTACGAAGAAAATGCAGAGGGCGGCGAATTCACCACCCACAACACAAAGCAAAGCAAAGACATCGGCCGACGTCGGCAATACTGCCATCGTCAGCACCTTACAGAGACCGACGTCGGCAGAACCGCCGACGTCGACAGCACAAGGGCAGGCACAAAAAACCAAAAAAACCCGCCCATGGCGGTGAAATGAAAAAGCCCGCCCATGGCGGTGAAATGAAAAAGCCCGCCCATGGCGGTGAAATGAAAAAGCCCGTCCATGGCGGCGAAATGGAAAACCCCGCCCCATGGCGGGGAAAGGAAAATTGCCGCGCAGGGTATAACTATACCGACGTCGGCAGCTTACTTTAACCGACGTCGGCAGGATTGCCGCCGTCGGCAGCTTATCGGCCGACGTCGGCAGGTATTCCTACATGAAGTTCATGCAAAGGGCGGCAAAATTCCCTTGCAGTGCACAAGAAAAAACCTGCCCAGCCACCAAAGGAGAAGACCAGCACACAAAACGAGGCAACCAGCATGGTCTTGGTAGACTTGTGACGTCATCAATAGTGTTTTTCACACTTTTCAATGAGACTTCTCTTGGCTCTTCTGCTATAAATACAAGGACTTAGTCATTTTCAAAGGATCTTCCTGACTTTTGTAAAGAGCACTGCTCTGCAAATTTCCCACTTGAATCAATAAAAATACAGTTTTTACCTCTATTTGGATGGATCTATCAGTGTATGTATTGAATGTTAATCTGTGTCCAGTCATTGTCTCTTGATGCTCTCACAGGTTCAACACCAGCAAACCTGTGATCTACGAAGCACCACTGTCTGCTGCTGCCAGGAGTAGAGTTCTATTTCAGAGGTATTGAACAGGTGAGGTCACTTACAGTGTGTGTTTCTCAGCACCTTGGTGAGTCCCTGTTTCTTGTGCTTTCCATAAGAACCTCCCTGTCATCCCAGAGACTTGGTCTTTTCTGCCAGATCTGAGTGTATGTATGTTTTTGTCTGATCCTGAGAGTGGATGTGGGAAGGTCTCCTGTTTTTGGTGTATCACCTCTTTTAGAGTAGGCTGTTTGTTTTCAAGCTTTTCTCTCTCTTTTCACCCCCCCCAAGTATATACCTATATATATATATTTTTGCATTACTTGAAACAAACAAGATACATCAGAGGGAACTAGCCCATATCTAGAGACTCTCCTCTCCTGCTTCGCCGTCCCACAGGCGAGAGAGGGGTTTCCATGTTGCGGGGAGAGGGCAGGAATCCGTGTTCCTGCCGCTGGGTGCACTTTCCAGCGTCAACAGGTACATAAAAAGGAAAACAACATTATCAAGTGAGAAGTAACAAGCCAACCACACTTAATAATGAGAAAGGGTATGAACTCATGTGTCCATAATAAAAGGATAGAAAAATAAATATAAATGGTAAAAGGAAAGTAAAGTAAGTGTATAAATTTAAATGTATGGTGTAAATAAATAATAATCCATAGTTACTCAAGCATGTTTTTTCACTCTAAGGATAGATAAAACTAAAACAAAGTAGTGCTAGCATGTATTTAAGAGGTAAATAAGAAAGAATTAAAGAAGATGGAAAAACATATTTAGAATCACAATTTGTATATTAATGGGGGAAATGAAATGGGTGAAGGGGATAATGAAGGAAAAACCAAGGTAGAGAGAACTCTTTATCAAATTCAAGACACTCAAATTAGGTTTGTCAAAACAAGAAGACTTTTAACATTAAGGGCTATGAATAACTTCTCTTAGACACACAAGTCTTAGGTAAATAAATGGAGTATATAGATCATCCCATGAAGGCTAAATACATGAAAATTAAAATAGACCTACCTCCCCATGACATGTTCCCCATTCTTTAGGACCCCTTACAGAGTTGTCGATCTACTGCAAAGATTGGTTACTTGTGTGAGAAAGTAGGTATCACTATAAAAAAATTTTGAAATCCCCTATTCTAATCTACTAGCCTACTACACCCTAAAATACCTTAGCTCTATGTGAGGCTGGCTATGGAGTTTGAGATTTGATTAGAGATAAGAGATGTACTTGTAATCATGTATTTTGGTGTGATTTGACTTTTAAGAGTTGTATGTTGATTTTTATTTTCAAATGATTTGAATTTTAACTTTCTTAATTGAATTTTTTTTTATTCCTCCTCCATATATATTTATAAGACCAAACATGGGTGCTAAAGATGACTTTCATTTGAAAACGTGAGACAAGGTTATTAAGAGAGAAATTTCAAAGAGCATGGGGTTTAAGAGTCTCATAAATCAAGGTAAAATAAAAGTTCTATCTTGACTTTGACCTTGTTTTATCAAATGAGGAGTAAAAGTAAGGGTAAATCAAGAGAAATGACACATGAAACAATTTGAATTACTTCAAATCACAAAAATGTGATAAAGGGCTAAAAGAGGGATACAATGATAGTAAAGTGTGATTAATTATCATAAGAATGAGGGAAATGAAGAAAAACATGATAACATATATTGTTGTGTAGATTTAATCTAGAAAAAGAATCTAAATCTAAATCTAAGAATAAGGATATAAAAGATGAAAGTATGGTAATTTTATGAGGAGGGTCAGGTCCTATCCATGGTCTTACAAAGGAACTCATAAAAGAGAAACCCATGAGGGTGCCAACAAGTAAATGAAAGATAAAGTGAGATAAGAAAATAAATTTTAATATTTTGTGAGAGATATCAAGTCCTATACATGGTCTTACAAAATAACTCACAAAGAGAAAAATCCCAAAGGATGCCAAAACAACAATGGGAAGTAGTAACATGAAAAATAAAAAAAATGATTAAAAGATGATGATTTTGTGAGGAATGCCAAGTCCTATCCATGGTCTTACAAAGTAACTCACAAAATAAAAACCCAAGGGGGTACTAAAAATAAGATAAAATGCAAGAAGATAAAGAAGACTATGATACATCAAGAAACTAAAAGACCAAAAGGGAAGACTAAAGGTTTACAAAAGGAAGGAAATTATTGTAGAGGGAGAAACCCAAGCTTAAGTAACCTAAAAAAGTGTTAGATAGATGTAGATATAAAACAAGACAAAAAGGAAATGGATCTACATTAACATCTATATCAAGGATGAGCATGTGAGAGACCAACTTGTGTCTCAAAAGGTTTCTTGGAGTTGAATTAGTTTGGTAGCATGTAATGGGAAATAATAGTGGGCATCATAATATGACCCAAAGGATAAGTGGATGTAGGGATGGGAATCACAATATGCCCCAAAGTTTGAAATGACATGTGGGTGGGAATTTTAATATTCCCCAAAGGCTAGAGAAATGTGTGGATGGGCATCGCAAGATGCCCCACAAGATGAAAAGAGTAAGAAAAGATAACTAGAGATAAAAAAGAAAGAGCACCCTATATATTTTATAAATGGATTCAAGTTATCTAAGAATATTTTAATAGGGGATATGATTTTTTAGGAAATAAAGAAGATTCTAAGCAAGAAAAATAATTGATAGAGACAAAGAACTAGGTTAGGCAAATATAGAACTAAGTCAGACATACAATGAATTAAATGAACAAATAAAAAAGGTATAAAATAGTACATGGTTGATTAAATCAGCCTAGTATAGTAGAAAGAGGTTAAAAAGGGTTTGAACATAGTACAGGGTCAACTAGATCAATCCCATATAATAGATAGAGTCTAGAAAAGGATGAAATAGGAGTACAATATTGACTGGGTCGATCTAGTATTATATCTAAGTCAGGAAGAAAATATAAAATGATACAGGGTTGATTAGGTTAACTTGGTACTAAAAATATATGAAAAATAGTACTAAGAAGAAAAATGGAAATGTGAATCCAACCAGTGGCAGAATAAGATTCATGTCAGTTTCATTAGAATGTATGTAATAGGAAATGCATCATGTCTATGAATTAATCTTAGATTGGATAAGATAGATCATACCTATACTTGTGATTGGGATACACTTGTTAAGAAGGAACATGACCAATATGGAGATCTACTAGACCCAATTAGGGGATCACTTGTCACAACATATCATGCTAGTAAGGGTTCTAAATCCTATAGTCTAACACAATCACACAACCCTAATGCAGTCCTAAGGTTTCAAATGTTCAAATTATTCTAATAGTAAGAAAGCAAAATCTAATCTAGTGCACACCAAATATTATGGCACAAAGTGGGGATTAAAAATAATAAAACAAATATGTATAGGGAAATTCAATTACATTAAGTATGAGTAACACCCTAATACATGAAATATGAAAGATTGTATTATTTGAGTCAACACTTATTCTACTTATATCTACTAAAAGAAAAGAGAAGAAAGTTATAATATGCTTACCTGAATGTGAACCCTTTAAGACTCAATCTCTCCCTTCAAAAAAGGGGCTTTATAAGAGGCTTTTGTGGTTTGTAAGGATCACTAAGAAAGGCCAAACATCCAAGACTTATCCACAAGACTAGATTCTCCAAAATAAGAAACCTAAGCTAAGTATCCTTAAGTATAATGGTGAAAGAGTAGATTGTAAAGAAGAGTGAGTGAATAATAAATATTGATTACACATATGAATAACGACTAAAATTATCTTGTTTATATATTTATATCTTTCCCTAAATCCTTCTAGGAATGTCGGTTTTAAAAGGTCAACCTAGTCAACCCAGTGTGTTTTTAGGGATAATTTACTAGGTTTGTGCTAGGTCAGTTGAAAAGTTAAAAAACTAAGAAAGTAAAGAATACCCCAGAACTATACTGAGTTGACCCAATCAACTTAGTAAAATTGAGTCTAAAATGATTTTAAGATAATAGAGGGATGGAAAGAGGAAAAGACTGGAGGAATACTCAAGGGAGGAGAAATAGCTTAGGGAATGGTTTTGGGATCTGGTTGGATTGGTAATAATATGGAAATAAGGGACAATAATCCTTGAAATCATCAAAGGTCTACCCACCCCTTTCTCAATGTACCCCTTAGGGTGTGCACTCAAAGAGATTGAGTTTCGATGGGTTCTTGCAATATGTAAAGCATCAATAATTAATAAAATTTAAAAATATTATGTGTATACACTATTTAGGAGGACTATAAAAAGTTCTATAGATGATTTCCACATTTGTTTGATTATTTATTACTTCATATTATGATATTTTTCTATTGAATAATGTTCTTAATTAAAAACTAATGTTTGAATAAGTGTCATCAAGATGATGACCAACTTTGGGGGGGAAGGATGTAATACCCTAATTTTTTAAATTAAATTTACATAAATATCCATGTATTTTTATGGTTGAAAAATTGATTTTAATATTATTAAATAAATTTTAAGTCATATGTTATGAGATAATTAAATGTTGCTTTGATTACATGATTGCATTACTATGAATTTAGTTGTATGGTATATTGTTATATTATAATCATGTTGATTTTTTTATTATAGTATTATTTTATGATATATATCATGATGTTATGGGCTAACTACCTTCTTGTCATGAGTTTGAAATAGGAGAGATTTATCCCTTAGATCATGATGGAGGGAGAGAATCATCAAAGAGGATGATGTATATGGAAGTGTTGGGGATGATATAGTAATGGATATAACCCATGCACACACCATATTAGCTAGTACACATTATATGTATAGTTTGAATTATTAACATTAGTACATTTTTTATGTTGTTTACATTTAGATAATTGTTTATGCATGTTATTTTTGTGTTATCCTAATGTAATTCTTATGCTAAATAAATATTGTGTGATTTCATTGTGGTTGTTATAACTATATTTGGATGAATAATGTTATTATGTGTTTATGGATGTTATTGTATTCATGACTATTAATGTTTTTCAAGAACATAAATTAATGTGAATCATATCCGAGTAATACCATACATATGATATAAGTAAAACCACTGAGATAGGGGGTTTGAATTAGTACACAATATTTTCTTTTCAAATCCACTTATCATTCATCAAACATTCAAATTAATCAAGAGATATAACAATGCACAATCAACCATTAATATTAGCATGAAGAAATACCATAAAAAATGAATACAAGAGATATGTGGGAAACCCTTATGGAGAATAAAACCCACTAAAACACCACTTATACTACTATATTATAATAAATGGATCAAAATTTAGTGAGACACCAACCCCAAAAGGAGAACCAACCCCTTACTAGTCAAGCAACAACTCAACTAGTCCTTTAGCAAGTTTCAACTTGCAAGGAGGAATCAAACCCATAAATGACTTAACACCAACTCAACCAATTTAAGAACACTTTTGAAATATCTAACCTGTAATGCAACTCCCACTCTATCTTGACAAAGCACCAACTTAGTCAAAACCAACTTATTCACCTTAAGACACCTCGTTGCTTAACCAATAGATGGTGACCTCTTCTTAAAATCTATACCTTCTATATATAGATTACATTAACTATCATACATCAATAAATTATCTCTTATGCATTTCAATAGGTATAAAACTCATTCATCTCTTCTCAACCTTCTACCTTTCTCAAATAGCCTTCTAGGTTCCCTCGCTCAATACGCCTCTCACTAGGCTCATTAGGTAAATTGAACTTGTCATTCAAATGAATAAGTTATATTATATGTTTATAATAGTTTATTTAACCTATTTTTATGGTCCTAAATACCCCATTTTCTCCTCAATTTGTTCTATTATTTT